>OY986045.1:6730989-7196637 GCA_963920215.1 Nineta flava
TTTTAATTTCTTTATCCTTTCAACCATATCCAAAAACATGGAGACTAGACAAGGAGTCCGAACTCCATGTAAACTAATAATTGACAAAAATTAGATGTCGGTAGTGTTCCTTTTGCACGAGAGACAAGAGAGGAAGTATAAGGCGCGAGTTTGAATTGAAAAACATGACGTATTTATGTAGTATTATGTGGCCGAGCGGTCTAAGGCGACATATCTGCGCAGTATGCCTACTTGGAAACTGGTAGGTTATGGGTCCGAATCCCGACATCGGCAGTTTGTCAAAAATTAAGAAAAGAAAAGAGGTGATTAATTGACTAAACTGTCGACGTATATTTTTCTGCAGTTCAAATAAATTAAGTAGAAATAAATTATATTAAAATTATTAAAATCAATTGAGAAGATTATTGAATCAGATATTAAATTAAACTTTTATTTTTTAACTAGCATTACCCGTCGCGGCTTTGCCCGCAAAAATTTTGTAACGCCCTTATAACCAAGTAACATAATATTTTCTCCCGTCAAGGACTGATAAACTGCGTTTAATTTTTGAAATACATTTGTTGTATGCACTGCCACCTATTGGCAAAATTTTTGAAGTACTCATGTTGTTTTAAAACGTATTTGTTGTATGCATCGCTATCTATGAATAGCAAATTTAACACAATGGTTGCTTACTACCATCTATCGAAAGGCGGAGGACTTTGTTTTATAATATGACACCTCCAACAAATATCATTATATTTTAGCCAATGTATACAAAAACTTGATAAATTATATACTAAAACCTTCCTCGAGAACCACTCTATCCATGGGTGAAAACAGCATTAAAATCGGTGCAGTTTTTGAGTAAATCGCGAACAGACAGACAGACGCGACTGGGGGACTTTATTTTATACTATGTAAGGATAATAAGTCTAACAAAATGACAAATATATACTTCACTCCTATTTATTATATTATATTCACTTCGGTGCAAAAAGAAAACTAACGACGCTAGTGGTACAAAAAGTAAAAATAACTTCTACCATTTCGTTGACATATTTTGTCAATTCTCCCGTTTGAGTTCGGTCTCCATGTCTAAAAAATTCAAATGGTACAGTGACGTCGTGTGCCTTACTTATTCGCGTGGGCTAGTATTGGACTCGATAAACTTAAGGTGGGCCAACTTTTTCAATAAAAATTTTAATTAACTTTTAGAACACTTGGTAGTATATTTAAGTCTCATTTTAATAATTGCAAGTAACATTTTGACCAGTCAAATAGTATTTTTACCTCTAAAAAAATACAAGTGGAGATTCTCCAACGGAATTCTCTTCGTTTTGGCACTATGAAAACATAGCGAAAGTTATTGAAGGTCAAAAGTCGCAAAAAACAGTTTTTTTCAAATAGCTCTCAAATTAACAGAGATCATTGTTAAATTTATTTCTTAGCTTAAAAAGATTCTTTACAAAATTCACGTAGGACCAATAGGTCTTGATATATATGGCTCCGACAATTTTGGCGTAACGATACAAAACCTTATTGAAGGTCAAAGGTCGTGAAAATTAGTTTTACTCGAATAGAGATCATTATCAAATTTACTTAGTTAATTTTGCACAAAAAAGTTCCCATACAAAATTTACGCAGGACTAATAGTTTTCGAGATATACGGTTGAGAAAAGTTGCATTAAACTGAATTTTAAAAGAGATAAAATGCGTAGTCTAGTATTCTACTATAGTTTTACGCGTCGACATAAACCAACGTAATGAACGACACATTTTGCCCCTTTTAAAACTCAGTTTAGCAGTTGAATGAACCGTTACGCCCAACTATTGGTCCTACGTGAGTTTAGTATAGGGCCTTGCCTATGTAAAATTAGCTAAGAAATAAATTTAATAATGACCTCTGTCTCGTTAAATCAATATTACGAGATATTTGAGGAAAACCAATTTTCGCGGCCTTTGACATTCAGTAACTTTTTACTTTTTCGTTGTTTTCATACTGCCAGAACGAAAAAAATTCCGTTGGGAAATCTCTTGTATTTTTTAAACGGTAATCTAATTTTTTTGTACTATTTCATTGAGGTATTTGTAGTGTCTGGCGAAGGTAAAGTTACGTAATGAGAGATTGGATGGGCCGAAGTGTAGGCCGGTATAATTTTAGGTGGTCCTCGGCCCACCCTCTGCCGACGCCCCTGAAATGGTATCCTATTACTATCAGGCTGATACCATTGTCCGCTGGTAAAAGCTTGGGGTTTTTTTAAACTTAATATAATATGGACTTAAAATTTGCATTTAATATATAGTGTCTTGACCCAATAGAAAAATCATATTTAAAATATTTCTAAGGCAGCGCCGTGACACTTTGTTATGCAGGCAGAGGTATGACGCAAGGTGAGGTACAACGAATAAGATCCTCGTTATCAGATAGATTATTACAAAAGTTTGGTAAAAGTGATCAGATTTAAGAAGTTAATAATTTATAACGGTGTGATCCAATACCATCATTCTTATTAAGCATTAATCCTTTGCTTATTTCCTCATACTTGTCAGATAACGGTATCAAGACTCCTTTAAAATAAGATAACTGTGCAGCATTAATACTTTTTCCAAACAGGTAAAAGACAACTTCGTTTCAAGTAAAAATTTCCATGAGCGTTAACTAAATAATATCTGGAGAACTTTTTTAGATCCCATCGCTTTTAATGCAGCACCAACTTCATACTTAGCTTGTAAAAAGTCGAAAATGTAAGTGAATTTAGGAATAAATAAAATAAGTTTCTATTAAAAAAACATTTTTAAAAACAAGCTTTTTATAGTAAAACTAATTTTCTACAAATTTACTTCTAACGTGCTTTTCGATTATTTCAATATTAAGAAAGATACACCAAATTTCTCAGTAATTATAACATTCATTATAAATAATATTAAAGAGAAATAAATTTCGGTTTTTGCCCCAATTTCCTAGATCAAAATTTTTGTATTTTATAAATACGTATTTCGACTACAAAGTAGTCATCATCAGTATGAATTAGCTAATTGTAGTTATTCTCCGAGATGTTACTTGTTGCTAATTTGGTGACGGTCAGCACGCAGCTAATTCATACTGATGATGACTACTTTGTAGTCGAAATACGTATTTATAAAATACAAAAATTTTGATCTAAGAAATTGGGGCAAAAATCGAAATTTATAACATTCATTGTTTAGAAATTATGACGTAATATAATAATTTTAGGTTGACAAACCTTTTCTCATGCAAATATCCGGATGAATAAAAATATATTATTCCTCCAATTATGTTTGATTATTTACTGGAGTAACAGTTTTTTTAAATGAAAGGAAATATTTATGTTATATTGATATTTTCAAACTATACAATATGCGTTCTTTTCTTTGACTTTTTACGTAACACAAAATGCCTTTTTCCCTTGGGCATTTTACGAAGCTTCATCATTTAAACTATGGCAGATTATGTTAGACACAATCAGTCGAAATAAGATGAACTTTCCACAAAGCATCTAAGCACTACATGTAACTTTCCCTGTCTACACAATTCACCGACGTTTTATGAAATAACAGGTTTCACAAAGAGACCACGACATATATAGTGTTGTCAATTTGTATCTCCTTCAGCATGTTGACACGTATATCCTTACATAGTATAAAATAAAGTCCCCCAGCCGCGTCTATCTGGCTGTTCGCGATAAACTCAAAAACTACTGCACAGATTTTTATGCTGTTTTCACCAATGGATAGAGTGGTTTTCGAGAAAGGTTTTAGTAGATAATTTGTCAAGTTTTTGTATACATTGATCCTTACATATTATAAAAATGATTCATGAGGAAGGTATAGTTGTATAATTTATTGATTACCATATGATATAATAGCTTTTGATTTTCATTGATAGATGGCAGTGAAACTATATTCCTACACATTAGTTCATTAAACTTACAATAGATGACAAGATATCAGTGGTGTATATAATTGGTATAGAATATATTATGTTACTTGGTTATAAGGGCGATACAAAATTTTTGCGGGCGAAGCCGCGACGGGTAATGCTAGTTTATTTATAAAATGCTTCACTTTGCGTTGTTATAACACTAAACAATAAGACGGTCAATAATTCTAGTTTGTTTTTTTAAATATGCAGAACAAATTCAAGAATTTATAGCTATTTTTTTAAAAAGATTCTTAAGTGTCGTTTTTTTTTACAAAATAAAATAAAAAACGTAAAAATACTGCTTAAAATTGGTACTCTCCATTGATCCCAATTCGAATTTAAAATAAGTATTTCTCGAGTTTGAGACGGTCAATCGATTTCAAATTTTAAGTGTGAGTGTATAATATAATAATACCCTTAATAAGTGTGCAAAAATTTGGTACATTCTATAATTATGCCCATTAGGAGGACAACTACCTTATTATCAAAAAAATTTATCAAAATATCAAAGTTTTTTTTTCTCTTAATTTTACCAAACTAAAACTTAAGGACGATCGAAAGAGAAAAAAAAAATGCAGAAAAGTTCCTGTAAATTAAAAATGTTATTGATATTGAAATATCGATATTGAACATCATACTTTTAACATTGGGTCTTATGGAGAAACTACAAATATTTATAATCGAGAAAACATAGTTTAAAATGCATATAGTGCTGGAAATTTTCTCGTTATCAAATGTTAATAAATATTTTCAGAATATCTTATTAGTAAAGAATTACGAGGGTAGAGGATGGTGAGTGCATAATTCGATTAACTTGAGAATCATTCCATACGTTTCATAAAATTGGATATATTCCAAATTTTACCTAAGGACGTTCGAAAGAGAAAAAAAATGCAGAAAAGTTCCTATAAATTAAATATATTATAAAAAAAAGTCAATACGAATTGGTATGCTTCACAAAATGTTAGTTTAAATGCATTTTTTCGATATTGAAAATCATAGTTTTAACATTGGGTCTTATGGAGAAACTACAAATTTAATATTTATAATCAAATAAAACATTATAATTTAAAATGCGGAGAAGTTTTTATAAAATTATGTAAATTATTATTAAATAAACAAGGATTTATTTGAGCCAAAGATGAAGGTATGTTCAAATACATTTTGGAAAGTAATCATGAATTATATAAGTAATTTTATCATTTTAGAGAAGCAAAACACAGGATTTTACTTTTTTATTTAATAAAAGAAACATTACGAGTCACGACTCACGAGTATTATTATTTACCAAATAACCATAGAATATTTAAATCTAGTTTCAACGTATACATTAAATCTGTAACGCTGCGGGCATGTGCAGTCGCTTGATACCCCCCCCCCCTCCCTTTACGTCTTTCCCTGCAAAATGAATCTTTCAAACGTTCTTAAATTGAACATAAATATTCAATTTCCGTGAAATTATTTTTTTTTTTAGGAAAATTATGACCTATCTATGTAGAGCACGGTAGTGCGACAGACCGAGTTTATTAGTATTATTTATATTCCAGGACCTGTGAATCCTCTCTAAGAACTTTACTAATGAAGCGACGGGAAAGCACTGAATAAAAATTTAAAAATAACATTTTTATTATAAAAGAACACTTAAATATGTATTAATATCACATAACATAATACATAGTACATAATCAATATGTACTAATATTAATCAAATTTTTTAGATTTTTCTTTTCGACTTTTCACTATCGCAGCTTTACTTTTCATTCTACATATTTGTTTTTTAGATAATTTCTGCTTTTTATTAATTTGTTCTTCTGCTATTTTCAATTCAGCGGCATGAGCCTCAAATCGTCTTGACATTTGTTCTTTAAGTTTTTCTTGTTTAGCTGCATACGTTGTTTTTAGTCGCTTCATCAATGTTGATACCTAAAACAAATATTTATAAATGTTTAAAATTGAAGAACATTATTGTGAAGTTTAAGTTTTTTACCTTTTGTTCAGAAGGTTCACGAATCACAGCTATTGGTTCATATTTATTCTTTAATTTTGGCAGTAATTTCGGTTTGTCTCTGTAAGGTAGCGCTTTCTGCAGAGATTTAGGTATAACTAATGGTTTAAAGACTCTTGGTTGTCGTACTATTTCCTAAATAATAAGATTCAGAAAATAATTAATAATATGAAAGAATAAATGCACACCAGTAAATTAGATAAAAATTACTAACGGTGTATAAATGATCTGGATTTGTCTGTGCTTTAATACATTGTTCCCGTTTCAATTGGCCTGTTGTCTTCATTCCACACCATTTACTTTTATCTTCAGGTTGCAGAAGTAAATTCGTAACAGGATTGTAAAATTGTGGAACGTCAACTTTAAACCAAGTTCGACAAAACACAATATCTAAAACAAATTTATAGAAAATTGTTTAAAATAATTTATTATTATTATTTTAGATAATATAATTTTTTACATAACAGATACATAACATCTCATATACTATTGGTATACCCAGTAATGGTATTAACAATTCAAACATTGATATACAACTCAGTATATACTGGGTATTAAAACAATTAACTCAGTTAGTTGTTACATTACTTGTTTTTATTTATTTAAATGTTCAAACTCTGGGTAATACTGTGAGAGCTATACCAATTAACTAACCAGTGACCTTAAGAGTTCGAATTTTTGATATGGGCCACATTTTGACTCAACTTGTTATTAAGTAAACAAAATTAAGCTTCGATAGAGCCAAACATAAAATAATTAAATTTAAATTGCATCGTATGAACAGAAATCTAATTTTCTCGTGTAAAAACAGGCTTATGCATGTATATTTTTGAAATAAATCCATAATATTCATTGTTATTAATTATTGTGGTATACGTTTTAGCGAATTTCCTCCAAAGGAAATCAGCTATTGTTTTTGTATCAATGTTGGAATTTCGTAAAAATTTCTTCAAATGTCCATCGATCCTAACTACTAGATGTTAAAAATCACTATCGTTAAAATTTGTATACATGTATGTATATATCAACATATACATGTACATATAAGTTTATGTGCCTGTAGACTCTCTAGTGGTCACAGTTTTATTCCGATTGGAATGAAATTTGGTATTTGAGGTGCTATAGAAAGGGTCTAAATAATAAAAAAAATTGTTACGATCTTATCAGTTTAAGGACGTTCGAAAGAGAAAAAAATGCAGAAAAGTTCTTGTAAATTAAATATGTTATAAAAGTCAATACAAATTCATTGGTATGCTTCAAAATGTTAGTTCAAATGCATTTTTTTGTTTTTTTTCGATATTGAAAATCATACTTTTAACATTGGGTCTTATGGAGAAAATACAAATTTAATCTTTATAATCGAATAAAGCATAGTTTAAAATGCAATTTTTATAAAACTATGTAAATTGTTTTAAATAAACAAGGATTTATTTGAGCCAAAGATGGAGGTATGTTCAAATACATTTTGGAAAGTAATCATGAATTATATAAGTAATTTTATCATTTTAGAGAAGCAAAACACAAGATTTTACTTTTTTATTTAAAATAAAAGAAACATTACGAGTCACGACTCACGAGTATTATTATTTACCAAATAACCATAGAATATTTAAATTTAGTAACGTATTTTCTGTAACGCTGCGTGCATGCGCAGTCGTTTGATACGCCCATTACGTCTTTCGCCGCAAAATGACTCTTTCGAACGTTCTTGAAAATTGGATTGAGTCGGTAAGAAAAATAGGTCATCTACATTTTATTACCAAATTTTGGTTAAATAGATCTTTGATATTTAACACGATTGATTTTATAACATGATTTTCAGTTAGTTATTTGATTTATTATTTCGTCTATAGAGTTATTACGACTGTAGCACGAATTGAAACGTTTCTTACCACTAAGAAGTATTTTATCTTCGAATGTAGCCCGAAAACTTCCTTCCGGCTTACTAGCAGCTTTTTTAATCATTCCACGAATCCCAGAAACCGTTTTAATTTTAGCACCTTCAAATTTAGCAACTTCTAATGCAGTATTAAACATTCCTTTAATGAAAGCAGTTTTCTTGTAAATTTTTAAAGGTTGTCCAACTAGTTTTAATTTTTTCATTATTTGTGTTGACTTGTCCAGCTCTTGTACACTACCAGTGGCAGCTATTCGAAATCCTTGTTTTAAGGTTTCCGCATTATTTGAACAATCTTGAATCGCTAAAAATCCTGTACCTTGGGGTGTAATTGGCCCCCAAAAATGAGCGTTACATGTAACATGCTCGGGTGTATATTTTAAATAACGATATTTTAAATCATCTTCTAATTTTGAATATAATGGAATAGTTTGAAATCTTCTCCAACCTAAAGATAATATTACAGGATCTTTTGTTTTTAATATTTTTTTGTACCACCTAAAATTAAAAAACAATGTTATAGTTTTTGCTTAAACACTATTTAAAATTTAACATATTACTACAACAACCCACACATAAATATTTACAAAATTAAAGATCCCTAAATTATTTGCGGTTTTATAAAATTTGAAATTTTTTAAGCATATTTTGTTTAAGTGTTGTTAATTTCAATAACTGTTTATTTAGGCGATTAGATTAGGCTTTAGCCATTGTCCAATATGGGGTACACCTTTAGACCATAATATCCATTGTGATACTGGAAGAGCTGACCCATCTCTTGCACCTACTCATGACAAAATTTGGAGCTGTTCAGACACAGCAAAAGGGTTTTGATTTCAGAAGAGTTTAAATCAGAGAGGTCGTCAAAGAATGGCTGACCGAATAGGAAAAGTCAAAGCAAGAGCTGGATAGTGTCAGACCAAGTGAATTGTTTGTTTCTCCTCCTCATTATAGCAGCTTCTGAAGTAGTCGTGTCACTCCCAGGTACTCCAAATTTTCTGAATGTTTGTCACTCAAACTGTAATAGCCGCTATAAAGTTGCCTATAGATGACTTCCGTTGGGTGATAATATCCTCGACACATCTAGAATTCGTACTCTAGCCAAATCTGCTTGGTAATACCACAAGTACGATCTTCCCGTAACTTTATATTGGCCTTGTTGGCCTAGTATTGTTGCATTTAAAAGTAGTATCATTTAAAAGTTCGCAAAAGTTACATATGGATATCTAATATTATTGGCATCTGATGGCGTGGTGTCATGATTGGTCAGCTCTCCAGACGTTGCTGATTTTAGGAGGTGATAAAAAATGCATTCTAGTTTTTTATCTTTTAGCCGATATTTCAATTTTTCAAGAAAAGTGTAAGTGAGGAAAAGCGTACCAAACGTTAATATAAAACTTAAAAATCTAAATATTATATACAACAAAAAACCTAATTTGTTCGTTTTCAAGTTATTAGCTATTATATTTATTATTTTCTACAAAGAAAGAAATTCCTAAAACATTCAGATCAAGTTAAGAATATGTTTATAATAGGTGTCTCCAAACTTTTTGTACCGTAAACTCTTTTATCGAGATCGTATAGCCGTGGGCACACGCAAAACGGTTGGTGGGTGCCAAGCTTCCCGCGGACAAATGGTTGGAGTTGGGGCACCCCTGTCTTAAAGCATTAAAATCTAGCTTAGTCGGGAAGTGTGTCTACTAGTTTGTAAACTATTGACTACATTATACCATGATCGAAGAGTGTAAACTTGACCTACAAGATTCCACCATCTAGCTAACTTACAAACAAACAGGTTAAGTAAAATAAAACCTTGTAAAAAGAAAGTGTAAAAAATTTACCTGTGTTTTTTAATTTTGATATTAACAAAACCAATATTTTCTTCACCCATATTTAATCCACCAATAAGTAGTGGATAAGTTGGATCAAAATTTTCCACGAATTCATGAGGTAATTTCTATAAAAGAGATATAATGAATGTTGTGTTTTCAATAAGTTTTGTTTGTTTGTTTCATTACCTCAAATTCAATTCTGACATACATTCCAACTCTATACCCTTCTAACTGCACTCTAATATCGTCTGGCATTTCTTCAAATACTGATTTGTTCAGCTGCGATTGTTTCTCGGCTAATATTTTTAAATCATCATAGTAACTACTTTTTTCTCCACCATTGTCATATTCAGCATCAAACTTTTCCTTTAATCGACGTTTTTTTTCTGCTAACGTTTCTTTTGAAGTATCCTCAGTATCATTATTGTTTTCCATCTCACTTAGTTTTCGTTTATTATCGGATGGCTTTTTTTCAAATTTTTCACCGGTTTCTAAATCCTCAAAATCCCCAAATATTTCTGAATCATCATCATCTTCCATATCATCTAAACGTAGTAACTCATTTGCATCTTCAGAATCTTTCCATTTACCAGTTACGAAGCAATCCATAATTAGAGAATTGTTCTATAAATTAAAAAATAATAATAATTTGTAGGTAACAGATAATTTGTATATTTAAGAGTAAGCAGTTTCAAAATTTCGACAACCAACTTTTGTTAGTAAGTGATAGTCGGAAGTTCAAATTAGAAAATTGTATAAAGCTTCACAAGAAATCATTATAAAAACATTATCCTAGGTCTTTTCGTCTGAGTTAGTTCAATTTTAAATAATTTACGGTTACCCTCGCGAAGAGTTTACGTTACGGTCCACAGATCAAAATGGTTTTTGATACTGGCTAATTCCTATTATTATTATCTTTGTCAAGATATACATCTAATTATAATTCCTTAGTTAGAGACATGCAAACTTAGATTTCCCATTATTGTTAAGGCAATAGTATGATTTTGTTCAAAAACAAATACAAGTATCATTTGGTAAATAACTTACAAGTATACTGTTAAGAATGATTTATATGTTGTAAATTGTATATGAACTTTAAATTTGCAATGGCCGTGTCCAACAAATGAGCATTAAAACCTCAACCAAGAGGGGTGTTATGCTGGTTCGATCCCAGGCAAGACATATGTTTTATTAACTATCAGTCCCTCTAAATGCGCCTATGGTTGTTGAGAAACTAATTTCTTCTAGAAGAATCCATACAAAAATATGTTTTCAAATAATAATCTCTTAAGCGTCAACAACGATGGTTCTAAAAAGGTCTATGATGGATATAAAAGCCATGACAATTGCCGATTAAAATCAGTCTAAATTTGATATTTGTTCGAGTATATTCAGTCTAAAGTATTGAAAGGTTTGAATTTCATAAAGTTTATGTTTTATTTAATTTTTTTTTAGTCCGTGTTGTCCAATTGACGTACATTTAGTAAACTTTTACTAATATTTTGTGTTTTTTTTTATGTGTCGAGTATCGGAATCTGTTGTAGGTTCCACAGATTTCATACGAACAATCGAACAAATAGTCCAAGTCGATCGTGACATATTTTTAAGATAAAAAGTAGATCTTAAACACATTTAAATCAAATATGTCAGAATGGGATTCAAAATTTAAAACTTTTTAATAGACTTTTTCATGACCTGATAAGCGCAAACGCAACCTTTATGTTAAATAAGCGGGTATTCAAATGTTTCGTACGGTTTTTGTTAATAATGGCTGAAAAAGCAGTATTATTTCCGCTAACAAATAGCGGAAAATTAGATTACAAAAATTATTGATGGTGTATTACTTATCTAGTTCAGTCGAAGCTCATAATTATGAACAGTTAAAAATATGGCTTAAGTGCCATGGACGATCGCAAGAAGAAAATAAAAGAAAGCTGATTGAGAGGTTAGACATTCGTAATGTGATGAAAAAAATCATGTATAGACCTTTTCTTTTTAAATTATGGTTCGATTTTGACATTAAATCCGAAACAAAAACTAATCGTAATTTGAAATGATAAGGTCTATTAATAGGTGAATCATTCTTTCAGAGTAAAAATCCTATCAATATACCTGTCGACACAGCTGTTTACAAAGGGAAATGGCTTAATATTCTGAACAAGAGAATCAGATCCAAAACGTTCTGAAACCAAAATACCAAACTATCCTCAACTTTGGCAACCATTCCCTTCAATAGATACGCCAAAACATTTTATAGTAACATTTAATATTAACATAAAGTAACATTTTTATAGTTTTTATTTAATCATATTAATTACGGATCTATTTATCGTTATTTAGTAACATCATGTATAGATGAAGATAATAATATAAGTGAAATTGAAAATCTGGACAGTAATCAACTTTGTATAACTAACATCTTATATGTTATTTAATGCAAATTTATTGACATTATTATTAGCTTTGAATATCGCATCATTGTAACTTATTTATTGGATAGTGGGTTATATTGATGAGGATGTAAGATTTTAGTGCATTATGTTTTAAGAAAGTTTATGGGTTCCGTTTCTAATTATGAGATTGTTTGATTATTTCTCTAAATTCAACAAATCATTATTATTTTACGAAAAATGATCTCATATCTCAAGGGTGTTTACATCCATTGCCTTAAATATTTTAACAACGGAAACTCTAGTCGTATTTATATGATGTAATTATTCTATGCAATTGTTTTTTAAAATAAAATGTTATTGGAAACTAATTTTATTAAAAGAACTTCATAGGTTGTAACTAACCTCTTAATAAGGTCAATTTAGTATTTTTCGGGTAGGTTGTTGGGAACCGTTATTTTTTTAATCGATTCATTTTGACGTACTGAATATGACCATAAGTTTTTACGTTCCGACTCGTGACGGATAACATGGTCCAAAGATATCTCTCTTAATATTACAAAAAATTGAAAAATTTATAAGAAGTAAAGTTGTTGGTACTTAGTTTTACTCTAATTTTGTTTCTTATCATTTTTTCTGTTACACTAATATTTACAGAAATATTGACGGTTTAAGATTAAAAATTAAATTCTTTAATATCTTTGTACACATTAGAGTTTGATTATGCCATTTATTAGTAAAATTGGCCTGCAAATACTCAAATCATATCAGATACGATATTTCATTTTGATCAAACTAAAATTATGACCGGTAAAGAGTGATTTATGTATTCTAAGGAAATTCGCTAAGTTGAAGCAGCTCCTGCGTAACGAATTTTTACTTTGTTATTTAGAGTTAATAATAATAGTAAGAAATAGGGGTACCGCATACGGGTCCCTAGCACCTAGACCAAGGGGTCCTCTGTGCCCTCTCTTAGAACAACCTGTCACCCGAAGGCGAGACGGCTCCGGGCAAGAGGTGCCATTTTAAGCAGATGAAGCTATAGTTATTTAGAGTTTGTAATTATTTTAATAATAATAAAAACATACTTTTAACATTATTATAATAACAATATCAAAATGTTTGTTTTGTACCCCCATCCGTGTACAAAACATTTATCAGAATACATAGAGATGGGTATAGATAGATAGTTAAAACAAACATTTCTAAGAGAATTTATAATTGAATATTCGCGTCTTTTATTTGTTTATATTAATGTGATAAATCGGAGGTTAGATATTATAATTTTTCAAAGATTTAGAAAAATGGGGACCTTAAATAATAATACCTCGTCTGTTTTCCAATTTCTTGTAACTGTTGTCGACGTATTATATAGGGATATTTCTTGTAAATTCATAGTATCCTTTTCTATATTTTTTTGCCGTTGATCTTGCGTCACTACTTTGAACAATCCACCAATACCATCATCTTCTTGATCTTCAACACTATTATCCAATTCATTAACCAATGCACTTTTACGTTCATCAAAAATTCCATACACTAATTTCATTAAATTTTGTGTACGATTTTGTCGATTTAAGAACGCGTCACGCGCTTTTTTTGGTAAATCTTCTTTCCATTTTAATTCCCCTTCATTTTCATCATCCGTATCTACAAATTCTTCGTCTTGTTCACTGTCTCCATCAAAGCTTTCATTATCCTCCGATTCACATTCATCATTTTCTGAATTTGAATTCATATGTTTTTTCTTATTGATCTTTGTTAAAACTTCAGAAGTAGTTTCGTCATTGTCATCTGATTCTCCATCTGAGGAATCACAACCATGCGAGTTTGACGTAGATTTTGAAATGGGTTTACTATCGAACATCCTTAAAGTGTCTTTTATTTTATTTAATATACTTTCGTCCTCATTTTTATTGAGTTTTTTATAGTGGGGTTTTACATCTGAGAATGTTTTGTCGTCTTCATCATTATTGTCATCTGAGGAAGAATCATCATTGTTGTATAATGCGTCATTAAAAATTACTTTACGTCGTACGCGTCCATCATTATCTATAATTCGTTCTTCACCTAAATTTGAAAAATCTTTCTTTCGCAATTCATTTATTTCTTTATTCAAGTCATCTTCTAAATCATTACTATCGTTCTTTTTCGAAATAGACACTTTTTGAACTGATTTATTTTCTGTGTCTGTTGATTCAACAATGTTATCAACGTCTTTTGATTTGATTTTTGAACTATAGGTAAATATTTGTAGCTCAGATTCATCAATTTTAACATCTAATGTTTGTTTTGTTTCTGTCATATTTTCAACAAGTGATTTGACGTTATTCTCACGATCAGATTGTTGAATGTTATGTGAATGGGAACCACCTAAATCAACATACACTGCATCCTTATCGTAAACAATCCCACCAACACCAGAAAATGGGGCATATATTAAGCGTTCTTTTTCTAATAAAGACCTTTTCTTTAATTGATCTGGTAATGGACATGGGTCTGGTAAGAATGAAATATCATGTATTTTGAAATCACCAACACCTAATAAAAAGATCAAATTTAAAAATTCAAATTAATTTGTAGATGAAGGTAATAAGGTTCTTTAATTAAATAATTTTTTAGATGAAGGTAATAAGGTTCTTTAATTAAATAATTTAAAATAGCATTTTAGCGCAACAAATTTTAAGCCCAGATAGAAGGTAGATTGTAAAGGCTGCCCTGGACGGGCTACACTTCGACCATAAGGTCCATTGTGATTCCTTAGGATGTGAGTTGAGTGGAAGGAATTTGTGAGTAGACTAGGAATTGGAAGGATATGCGGCTGCAGCCGACTATGATAGGAACTATGCCGATATTCATCTGGAGTTCGTGAAGGAAACTGCAGAAAACCTTCTCAAGCATAGCCGGTTACTTCGTTCTTGTCCATACGCCGACAGTTTAGTCAATTAACCGCCCCTTTTTATTTTATTTTTATAATTGACAAGCTGCCGATGTCGGGATTCTAACCCATAACCTCCCAGTTTCCAAGTACTGCATACTGCGCAGACATGACGCCTTAGACCGCTCGGCTACTTGTACTGGTTAAGCCCATCTTCAGAAATAAACGCGAATAAAAAATTTACCGTTCATTTTGATATAATGTAATAAAAAATTTCACTTTAATATCTCTTCAGCAATAGAGTTTAAGAAAAAATGTAACAAAATTGCTTAAAATTTAATATACAATTAATCCACAGTACAACACGGTTTTTTTAAATGATTAATAACTATGTATACCCCGTTATTTGAACATGTTGGGGGTGAGGGACCTGCCTGTCGCACCATCCATTTTGCAGGACACAAGTTTTTTTGAAGTCTTTATTACATTATCTCTCAATTTAACTAACAAATTAACTGTTACTGATAACATTTTTGCTATCGTCAAACAAACAAGTTACTCTCTTACGTGTTTCGTTAGTCACTATTATCGATAATTTTCGAGAGAAAAAAGTTGGGCGCCTTATCGAAAGGAAGCTACTGACAAAAATTTAGCCTGTTACTAATCATTAAAAAAACCGTGTGGTGCTGTGGACTAGATAGTTTTGTCAATATCAATGTTAGCATTAAATTTTATAGTTTTAGATATTAATATATACCGAAAAACCCGATTTTACATTCTTTCCTACTCTCACAATTTCGATTTTTTAATAGATCGTTAATTTTTAACTTTTTAATATTTTTACTTTCGAATATTTATAAAAAAAAATAGAAAAAAAAATTATTATTTATTAAAATCGACAGACGCAAGGAATTTAGTGAAAATTTAAACGCATAAAATCAATAATTAATTTTTGTTGTCTTAAAAAATAAGTCAATAAAACAAAATTAATAATTTTTAAAATGTTTGGAAAAAAAATAATTGAAATTAAAATTCCCGATTTGTCTGATTTGTAATCCTGTTGGTCGCTATTACTCTGTAATAATTTAAGATAGTTGTTGTGTGAAACGAGTTGTCGACGAAATTGGCTGAATTTTTAATAAATTATTCAAAATATAAACATCTAACTAATTTCAAAATTATTTATCGTTTAGTTTTGGAAAGAGTTGCTCCCAAAAATTGTACGATTAACATTACACGTATATAAAAAAGTAATAATTTCACTACACTTTTAATTTTATTTAAAAACATGTCGAGCGATTTGGCTAAAAAAGTAGGCCAATGTAAAGATAGATAGATAAATTGTAGAGGCTTCCCCTAGACGGGCTACACTTCAACCATAAGGTCCATTGTAATGCCTAAGGATGTGAGTGGAGGACAAGGAATTTTGTCTGTAGATCAGGAATTGGTAGGTTGTGCGACTGCAGCCGACTCTGATAGGAACTATGCCGATATGCATCTGGAGTTCGTGAAGGAAACTGCAGAAAACCTTCACAAGCATAGCCGGTTACTTCGTTTTTGTCCATACGCTGACAGTTTAGTCAATTAACCTCCCCTTTTTTTCCCTTAATAATTGACAAACTGTCGATGACGGGATTCGAACCCATAACCTCCCAGTTCCAAATAGACATAACGCCTTATACCGCTCGGCTACTTGGACGGTGTAAGATTTCAATAAAAGATACATTTATATTTTGAAAAAAAAATTATTGCCGTTCAATTATTGTAATAGATTAATGAAAAGATTGACATTTTTATATAATCCAAGCGAACAAGTATACGAGGTACATTCAAAATAGTATAGTCTACAATCTCAGTCTATTTTTTACAATTAATGCGAGTTTTGAGTTGAAACTTTTTAACACGATTACTGCAAGACAACTAACTTAAGTAACATATCCTTTATATAGCATAAGAAAACTATCTTACCAGCAAGATGAACACTTGAATCTTTATTTAACGGAACACCTCGAATGTATCCATACAATGATATCCTTCGATCAGCTTTTTTATTTTGTCGTAATTCTTCTGGGTTTGTTAAATCTTCATAACGATCCGCTAGAATATAACTATGAGTACTTCTCCATGTTAACGGTCGAAATTTTATAATTGAAATAAATCTAAACAAAAAATTGCAAGAACATCAAATAATTTTAAACTTTTTACGCACACATTTAGAAAATTTGAGAAAAACTAAATTATTTAAATATACTTGTACTATGACCATCACAAGTTGAGGTCAGTTTTTAAAATTTTATAATTGATATGTGTCTTATTGATTCGGTTTTCGAAAAAATGCTTCGGATAAAATTGTTTATTAACTCGACTTCAAAAAGGAGGATGGTTCTCAATTCGTCTGTTTTTTTATTTTTTATAAATATAGTAACATTTATTTGAAAACCGAATGAATAAAGCACAAATCAAATATAAAGTTTTAAAAACTAACATCAACTTTTGACGCCAAGTGTACGTCGTGTTGACCAAAGCGTTATCGTGATAATAGTAATTATCATGAGCAAATTATGAAAAGTCCTGTGGCGGGAATTAGCTTATTATTTTAGCAGACCTGAATTGTATTTTTGGTCTGACGAAACAAAATTTTATTAATATTGTATATACAGTAGAACCTCGATAACGTAAAAACCTCTATAAGTTAAAAAAAATTTTTATCCCCTTTCCCTCAGAATCCAAAACATCTTTTACTTAAATTTGGACCTCTGTAGCTAATTTAAAAAAATTCGTTACGCAGGAGCTGCGTCAACTTAGCGAATTTCCTTAGAATACATAAATCACTCTCTAGCGGTCATAATTTTAGTGTGATCATAATGAAATATAATATCTGATATGACTTTATTATTTGCAAAAATTAAATTTATTAATAGCCAAAATAGAACGATGTATAACGATTATAGTTTATAATTACTATGGAAACGACAATCAAAATTTTTTACAATAAAATATATTTCATGTATTTGTGTCAAACAAACACAAAATATTAAATATCTCTCTTAATATTAGAATAAACGAAAAATGTATAAAGAGTAAAGTTGTAGAAAATCAAGTTTGATACACATCATTACTTGATCATTTTTCTCAAACTCTAATGTGAACAGAGATATTTAGAATTTTAACTTTCAATCTTTAATTGTAAATATTTCTGTAAATATTAGTGTAACAGAAAAATGATAAGAAACAAAATTACAGTAAAACTTAGTACCTACAACTTAACTCCTGATAAATTTTTCGATTTTTCAAATATTAAGGGAGATAGTCAAATTTTGTGTTTCCCCCTTCCTCTAAACCCCCTTTCCCCTCGTCCGTTTTTACCCATTAACGAACTTGACCTTTAGAATACGATTGTATATATATATGTTCATATACAGGGTTTCCCAGAACAACCTGGAACCCTTCGGTGAAGTTGTTCCTTAGGTTCCTTAAATATTTTCTTATTCTTTACATTGTTTGATAAATCTGCTTGTTTTTGAGTTACGTAAGTTTGAATTTTTCTAAAAGCCGCTATTTTGTAAAAATACATTTTTGAAAATTCAAATTTTTTTCTATTATTGATTGTTGCTAAAGCAACAATCGTCCCAATTTTCAATTCAATCGGACAACGCATTGTGTAGATATAAATTATATCGCAAAAAACACAAAATGGCGGCTAGCGGATAACCAAATCATTTCCGGACCTATGTTATATGGTAAAACGAGTTCGCCTTGACCTAAGGAACAACTTCACCGAAGGGTTCCAGGTTGTTCTGGGACAGCCTGTATATATATACATATATACAAATTTTGATAGTGATTTTTAACATCTAATAGGTAGGATCGATGAACATTTAAAGAAATTTTTACGAAATTCCAACATTGGTGCAACAACAATAGCTGCATTTCCTTTGGAGGAAATTCGCTAAAAAAGCATGGATGACTGCAGTACTTTTTAAAAAATGGCTTATAAAAACAGACTAACAAATGGCTTCTGGAAGAAACCTTAAAGTAAAAGTATGAACCATTAAAACCTCTCTAACTCAAACCCTTAGTAAGTTAAAAACTCGATAACTCAAATTATTTAACATTTCCCCTGGTTTTTAAGTTATCGAGGTTCCACTGCATTTTAAGGATGTGCAAGTGTCTAATCGGGTGAGGATGACCAATTTCTCGCGCTGTAAAGAGCTTATCTCACTCACTCATATGCAACAATAAAAATTTTTTACTAGAAGCCACGTTTTTTTTAACTCAAAAATTATCGAAAAAGTTGTTATAAAATTTAGACGTTACTTAAATACCCTTAAACAAAGCGAGCATATAATTGTTATCAAACTTTTAATATTAAAATTGCCGAACTTTGACATCCGTATGAATGTTTTACATGGAAATAATTCCCTACATTTCTATTATTGGAATATTGCGATCACAATGGGGGTTTATTGGTTTTTCTTAAACACTATTAGTTTTCAAAAAAAAAAAGAAATTTCAAAAAGTTGTAGTGTAATGATCTTCTAATTTTTGTCATACTATTTTTCGAAGAACATCCGTAAGTTGAATGGTTAAAAGGTTTTATTTATTTTTTTACAAATGTTTCGAAAAATGGGTTTATGGCAAACATTATTATTGCCAAATTAATAAACATTCAATTTGAAATTAACATACGTCTCTAAAAACGGCTGCTAAGGTAAGGTTCAAAACATATTATTAGATTAAAATGTAGATTTAAATTGATAACGAACCTATTTCCAACACTCCCTTTCCCTTTTCTAAGTTTTAATTCGTAAAAGGTATTCTTTTATCCGAAACTTTTTATCAAAAACAATATTTAGTTTAAATCTGCTTTTTTGTTAAAAAAAAAAAACATGTGAAAAACCCAATTACCGTATAATATATTAAAATTCACCCTTCCAAATCTTCATTAAAAAAAACTCACAACTTTAAAAACTGGTTATTAATTTTCTTTAATTTTGTAACTAATTGGTTCACAAAAATAGTTACTCGTCGCTTTTCAATTTCATGAAAGAATTTGGTTGGATTTTTGGTATGTTATAAAGTAGATGATTTAAAAATAGGAAACGTTAAAATTACCTCTGCTGCAATTTGTTAATGGTGAATACTATTTTCGGTATAAGTATAAGCAATTTAGTGTTGAATACAGAGACAGATCACGGATATTATAATATAATTTGTACACAAAAATATAAAGTTCAAAATAGTTCAGTGTAAAATATTTTCAAAAGTTATTTTTCACTTCGTGCCACCTCGAAACAATATTACAAAATGATTTCAATACATACCTCCCTAAATTTGTAATTTCATTTTTTAAATAATCTCCATGGATAATTCCAGATAAATAAAATAATTTAGCACCAGCATAAACTTCTGTCCAAAAGCGATGCTTTAAAGTTTTCTTTGTTCTTTTTAAAGCCTTGGCGTTTTTCAGCATATCTAAATGCGTAAGAACACCCATAATTCGAGGCATACCATGAACTTGACAAATATTTAAAAATTCAAAAATTTCCATTTCGAAACCAAAGCTTGCATCACACAATAATAATACTAAATCAGCAACTTTTGCAATATCAATCATACAATTGATATCATTATTGCACTCCATAAACGTTATTCTCCTCTTTTTACCAGTAACTATTGTTACAGGACCCTGGATATTAGTTAAAGGAGCCTTTGTGTATGATTTGATAAGATTATAAATCAATGTACTTTTCCCTACTTTAGGAGGGCCAACCACAGCAATTAATATCGGAGGTGGTTCTAAGGGGGTTCGATCCACTACTGGAAGATGTTGCTTTTTAGTATCAATATCTTGTTTACGGCGAAATCGTCGTTCAGCTCGGACCGCTGAATTTATAGCAAAAGCTTTTGGATTCTTTTGCTTATCTGTAAGTTCTTGAATATGATTGTCGACATTTTTTTGCTTTTTTTTGTCAGCTTTACGTCCTGAAATTATATTTTGATTTAGATTAATAAAATTTAACTTATTCAATAAGAAATACCTGAATGTCTATCTCTGTGAGATTTCTTTTTTCCTAATATTTCTGTTTCGATCCCCATTGTTCTATATTTCCAGTTAAAAATTATATTTGAAAACTGTTTTCGTTATTTCACACGTTCTCAAATTTAAATTAAGGTTAGGTTTCAAACACGCACATGTTAATATGACATTATGGAAGTTAGAGTATTGAGGAGAACTATCTCCATGTAATAAAAAGTGTCCCGAAATAGAAGAAAATTAAGATGTAGGAATACCAATTTTAAATTTTAAAGAAACTAAAAGTAGATATTAAAAGTAGATAAGGGCAGGTTAACACCCGCTTTGTAAAGGCGGAATTTTTAAATTATTACATAAATCATATGAAACCTCAGATGTTAAAGAAGTAAAAAGACTATTTATTTAAGAAATTCCATGAATATAATAAATTAGTGATGAATTTTCAAGTCACAATAAATTTGAAAAGTTAATGGTATTTTAATAACAAAATTATAATTAAGAAACTTGAAGTAATATATATTTCAATTAATAAATTTTGTTCAAAAAGTAGAATAATCAAATTTTTATCGAAGATAGAAATTAAAAAATTGTTTGATAAAAATTGAATGAAGCATAAATTGAATATTTCTATATTAAACTGTATATATATATTTTTTATGTATATTATTTTTTATTTATAGATAAAAATGATCACATTCAAAATGGGATTCAATGTGGTCTGTATTAAAAAGCAATAAACAAAAAATTATGATATAGAAAAGATATTTAATTGCACAAACTTTTCCCATATTATATGAAATTATATAAACACGCTACAATAATAAAAACTCTCTGCTATCTATAAAAATGGTATAACCATAGACATAGTATTACTAGACTGCGCGATTCATTTACTTTCTGTATTGAAAAGTTGTGCCAACTTTAGAAACACTGCAGATCAGAGGCTGTCTGTTTCACTGTGAACGAATGACAGAGATAGCTGTACCGTAACTTTCTTTGTATCTCTTTCTAATATTGGAACATGAATTTCATCGAATGCGCAGTCTAGTATTATACCAGAGACTAGCAGATTAGTCTCTAATCTATTAGTCTCTGATTATACTATGTCTATGGGTATAACTCAATCACAATTCACAATAAAGTTTTTAGGTTATGGAAAATAAGTCAACTACTCAAGTCTGTGTGATTATTTTGTGATATTTTATACTACTTCCGGTTGGCAACTTCACTTCGTTCTACAGTAACTATCTTCAGAGCAAGTCCACCTTCTCACAAGCGCCATTGTGGCCATTCACTGAAACCTAATTTTACGTTTTTCAGTGGACACTTTTTGAGTTTAACAGCCATATGAGATAGTTCTCCTCTATACTCTAACCTCCATATATGACATATAAGTGCGTTTTCCAATACAGCACTAAAGCGCATTTTGCGGCATAATCATGGCATAATGCTCAACGTTGAATGTTTCAACTACAGCAACGCTTCGCACAATCGAGCACTTTGAAAAGTACTGCTTTCGAGCAGAGGTGGGCGCAGACGGCTCGTCGGAGTCGAACGACTTTCCATAAGCTGGGTGAGAGTAAGTAAAAAAGGTATGTTTTGAAGTAAGACGGAACGATGTTTCAATACAGGTTGCCTACCGATTATTGCCCAATAATTTATTCAATCAATTTAAAATTAGTTTTATAAAATATTTATTGTTTAAAAAATATCTTTTACAATATGGAGAGATACACCAAAAACATAATAATAATAATAACAATTATAATAACAATAATAACAACATTAATGATGATAGTAATAACAATAATTACAACAAGAACAAAAACTGATCGCTTTGCGTCATATAACAATAACTCGCTCTGCTCGCAAGGGGGCTGCACCCTCTTGAATCCCAAGGCGGCCTCGGCTTCGCGTCTTAGAAGGATTACATAAAATTGCTTCTAGCATGAATAGAAGTAAAAAAAGTTAATTTTTGGTGTTTTTTCCCATTTTCGGGGATGTTGCTTTGGGAAAAAAAGTGTTCCAATTTTTCTTATAAGTTTCAAAATATTCCCCGTCAAATGTAAAAAAAACGCATCCTTCTAGCATAGATAGAAGTAAAAATGAATTTTTGGGTAGTTTTTAAAAATTTCGGGATAAAATTAAAAAATTAAAGTTTTTGAAGTTGAAAAAATTACAGTTTTTCGATATTCGTCGTAAATTTCAAATTACTCTCCATCGAAGGCGATATAAAATATAAAATAAAGTTTTCTATTCTTTAAAAGTTATGACATAAAAACCCATATGTAACTAAATAAAAAATAAATAAATAAAATAAAACTAAATAAAACTACCATGTGGAAAACATTAAAAGTTAAATAATATCATCTTATAAACTACTATCATGTAAAATAATACGAAACATGAATATTTTTTCATTTTCTCTACAATACATAATTCCAGGATCCAAAGACTGACCTGTTTGTGCATCACTGGATCCATGAGCAGTATACCCACAGCTGCCACGGAACCTGCTAGTCCTGCAGTCCCATACTGGGGCTGCTTCCGCTAAGCATTGTAATAATAGCTAAAGCGAGATCCAACGCCTATAGACTGTCTTGCAACAATAACTGGATTGATAAAAATCAGGTTGGACATGCAAGGATCATGAGAACATCAATTATCTCAAAACCCGTCTTTGAAATGGGTACATATATACTTCCCAAGATATACTCCTTCTCAAAACCTTTCAATGTAGTCTGTGATAGGGCCATGTGGTCGGAAGGAGAACCACCCTATATTGGGGGGCGGGGGGGGTGAATCTACGATGAGAGACCTAATGCAAACATAAGCCTCAACTTGGGGAAATACCCCACGGTCTTTCAAGCAGAAGTCTACGCCATACTAGCTTGCATCCGTGAGAACCTACGTAGAGGCTACATAAATCAGAACGTATGTATTCTGTCGGACAGTCAAGCTGCTTTAAAAGCCTTTTCTGGAACTGAGGTCACCTCAAGGGTAGTCAAGGATTGCCTGGAGGAACTTCTGAAACTGTACAAAACGAAACAATGTTAAGTTGATCTGAAGGGAGTCGGAATACCCTTCATTGGGACAGAGCCTATTTTAGGAATTTCAAGGACTGCATGTAAACAGGTAATCAACAAGTGGTCAAATGCTAAACATCGTGATCACTGGGAAGGTACAGCTCGGTAGGAGCTCGGATAGATACTGCTTCACAGTGCAACAAAGAGGCTATCTCTCGATGCTCTGAGGCTGAACAGGATGCAACTGCGTAGGGTTACCGGATGCATTACCGGGCATTATCCCCTGCGGAAGCTTCTTCACACAATGAGACTCCATCACGGGTCCATTATGTGCAGATTGTGTGGCGAGGAGGAAGAAACATCCAGCCACATTATCTTTGGCTGCGAACCTCTAGGTAACAGCAGATACAGGATATTCGGTACATCTCACCCCGAATATATGAACCTTCAGGAGGATCTGATAAGCAAGCTCCAGGCTATTGCCAACATATGGGAGAAGCGAATCTCGTCGGGCTGAGGTAGAAGGGGGAGCCTAATGGACCATAAGGTCGAAGTACAATACTTTTTAGACTCCAAGATGTATCTATCTATCTACAATATATAATAAGAATTTATTAATATAATAAAATTATATATTTAATTTATTGAATTATATTTAATTTATTAATAATAATCAATGAGAAACATAGTCAAATATACAGTCTGTTTTCAAAAGCATTTCTAATAGGGAATCAATGTTAAATAAATAAATAAAATATTTACTAACCACACATACACATACTTACATACATCTGGCTGCTTGTGGTATGATGCATTTTTTGATGTCATTTAAGAATGGGGATTTATTGCTGCACACTCAATTGATAATATTATTATTCATTACGTATGTGAATGCATATGAAATATTTGGTTGTGTGTTTTAATGGTATTCACGTATTCCAACAATGGGTTATTACACAATAATAGAAAAAGTGCAAATTATTAAATGGTACTTTGGGGGACATTCGGCAAAGGAATGTGTCAATTTATTTGTTGTGGCATTTGAGGATAGACAATCGCCAAGCATTCGAACAGTTACTCATATGATTAGCTGTTTTGAAAAATGGGGTTGTATATCTGGTTGCAAAGACCGCCACAAAGATAGAGATGATGAAGCCCCACAAAAAAATAAAGAGAGAGATATAGCAGTTTGTAGTTTATTATTTATTGACAATAAAAAATCGACAAGAGAAGTTGATGAAGAATTGAGCCTAAGCAACTCAAAATTAAAACAAAATTTTAATAAAACAATTTTATAGTTATCTTATAGAATTAGAGTTTCTATGGAGATGACAAAATCAACACAAATTTTAACCAACTTCAAAAAAAGAAGGAGGAGATTCAATGTTCGACTGTAAAGTAATGTAACAACTAACTGACTTACATGCTTGATTACCTAGTATATACTGAGTTGTATATCAATGATTAAATTGTTAACAGTTCTGCGTATTCGAAATGTTAACAATTCTTTCCGAGGAACATATAATCACTCATTATGAGAAAACTATTGAGTTTATGAAAATTTTTGTCAAATAAAACTTGTTTATTTTAAAAGGAAGATTTTTTGTTAACAAATTGTTTTTCTATCTCTTACGGTTTCGAAGATGCATATATACCCCCCCCCCCCAAGCGAAGGGAAACACGTTCCAACGGTTTCAAAGACAAGCAGTTTTGCCCAAAATAGTCCGATTTTGCCCATTAACGAACTTGACTTTACTTTTTTGCTCTAGAACACATTTCAGCTCGTTATATCTTTTCGTTCTTGAGTTATCGTGTCCCAGACAGACAGACGAACATACGGAAATGGCCAAATTTCATGAACACATACCAAACATTCATGTCTACGATCAATATTTTTAAGCGTTACAGTCGTGATCAAACTTAATATACCTTGTATATTTAAATATACTAAATTATACGTAATAGGTTTGCAACAATTGTCTTTGGATTAAATTAGTAAATTTTTATTTTTAGATTTTTAATATAGTGACTTTTTGTGTTTTTTGAAGTCGGTTGAATTTAAAAAAAAAAGTTTTTTACAATAAAATATATTTCATGTATTCGTGTGAAAAATGATAAGAAACAAAATTACAGTAAAACTCAGTACCTACCTTACTCCTAACTTAACTCCTGATAAATTTTTCGATTTTTCATATATTAAGGGAGATAGTCAAATATTGTGTTTCCCCTCCCTCTAAACCCACTTTCCCCTCGTCCGATTTTACCCATTAACGAAATTGACCTTTAGAATACCAAAAGCGCCTCGAATACCAAATTTCAATCCAATCGGAATAAAACTGTGACCGCTAGAGAGTCCACAGACATTTTAAAAAGTACATATATATATACACATATATACAAATTTTAGCGATAGTGTTTTTTAACATCTAATAGGTAGGATCGATGGATTCTTTGGAGGAAATTCGCTAAAAAAGCATATAATTAAGTGTGATCTGTACCACATTGGGTATGAAGTTGATATAAAAAACTATTTTTTTACGCAACAGTTATCCTATATTAACATGCTTTTATTAGCTTGGCTTACATGTACACTCCCGTTCAAAAAAAAGAAGCAATCTGAATCTTTAATTTTGTTACATTGTATAAAAGCCCACAGTTTTGTTAGTTTCTGTATAATGTATAATATTATTACTATATTATAAATGTATATTATTCTTATTATGTGATATTATAAAAATGAATGGATATAATAACAGATAATTTGTAAAAACGCCATACAATCAATGCAAAAATTAAAATATGATAGACGTTTAAAGTTTGATTTCCTCCTTTCTCTAAAAATATTATTCATATAGAAAATTAAGGATACTCAATTTTTAACACTAATATTTTTGTCAATTTTGAAGAAGCTTTCGTTTATTAATCGTCATCTAATAACATCAAGTTTTCATAAATTAATTTTTTTTAATTTGTGCGTCTTCCCTATTTGAATAGAAGTATATAAAGCGAAGAATTAATTAATGAAATAGTATATTACGTCCCTAGGCCAGAAAGTTGGATTTCCTGGCGTATGTGATGTGATGGCCGAGGCGAAGCCGAGGCAATCATATCACATACGTCAGGGCATCCAACTTTTTGGCCGTGGGTCGTATACTATTTTTCTTGCTCCATGTACGCCGAATGTACGCGCTTTCTGGCCGCATTTTACGAATAATTGCTATGTTATAAAAACAATTGCTATGGTAACGGCCAGAAAGTAAAAGCGCACTGCAGCTCGAGAAGGCCATGAAAATCGTTCATTCTGGCGTAAAATGCGGCCAGAAAGCGCGTACATTCGGCGGGTGGAGCAAGAAATAAGTATTACATATTATTAAATGGTGTTAATAATTTCTGTATCATAAAAAAATCAAATAATACTAACACATATATTTTTATAATTGAATTTAGTGGATTGACGGACATACACTCCCGTTCAAAAAAAATGAACAAGTACGTATTTGGCCTTCGTTTATAGATACCTATATCTATGTGAATATATTTATACTAATCAGATTATATTAGTTGATCTAATTATTAAAAGTAAATATTACAAAATATTACATTTTGTAATATTTTGTTTTGGTCTAAGATCCGGCATTAGTGAAAACCTTCCCTCATCTGTTAATTGATTGAAATATTATTGAAAACGCTTATTGCAATATAAACAATTTGGCAATGTAATGTCTGCCAGGGTAGTTCTGCTGCAATTAACATTAATTAATTAATTAAAAATTGATTTTTTCATAATTAAATCCCTCACGTGTTAATTGAATTTTGCTTGTTAAATAACATAGTATACGATACGACAAATCTTGTAATAGCAGGCAGCGCTGCTTATTACTGCTACGGTTACCTGCAGCCAGGTGTTCTCTCTCTCTACAAGGTATTTTTTTATAATTTCTATTTTTTTTTAATTCTCTTATATAGGCTGCACTTGATTGGAATGGATTTTAAGACGGCTGCCAGTTATGGATGTATTCTAATTATTCTGAACTTTTAAATTAGCTAAAAAATTTTCAATTAACATATGAGGGAAGTAACCTAAGTTTACTTTAAGTTTGAACACCTGGCTGCAGGTAACCGTAGCAGTAATAAGCAGCGCTGCCTGCTATTACAAGATTTGTCGTATCGTATACTATGTTATTTAACAAGCAAAATTCAATTAACACGTGAGGGATTTAATTATGAAAAAATCAATTTTTAATTAATTAATTAATGTTAATTGCAGCAGAACTACCCTGGCAGACATTACATTGCCAAATTGTTTATATTGCAATAAGCGTTTTCAATAATATTTCAATCAATTAACAGATGAGGGAAGGTTTTCACTGTCGGATCTTAGACCATTTGTTTGGCATCGACTCAAAATTATTTGGGTATTTACATTAGTGTAGGACTTAGTCTAAAACGCTTCTTTTTTATTTTTTGCTTTTCAGTTCCCTTCTTTTTTCGAAGGTTTAATTTTTTATTAAAAAGTTTTTATTTAGGTATATATATCATATTTATTCAGATTTTGAGATTTATACAAAATGCTCATATTAAACAAGGCCCTGAATATTTCTTCAAGGAATAAGTAATTTCAATTTTTCAGTAAGGAATTAGTTGAAGTTGAAGTAATAGTTAAAATTCGCAAAATAATTACATTAAAAAAAATCAAATAATTAAATAGTATATTAAATTAAAAAATATTAAATATTAAATTAAACTTTTATATATTAATAATAATGCTGAAAATTAATATTTAATATAATGTCATACAATTTAATTAATTTTGGAATATTTATACTCGCTTTTGGTACTTTAAAAAGTCCTGGTTTTTTAAACTAATTGATCCCGTTGCTTATTGTCACAAGCACTACCACTTTTACAATTGTCTACTGCACATACTCTTCCCATTTTAAATGTTTTTAAAACAGTTTTTTATTTAATAAATTTTTTTTAACAAATTTCATACTTCAAAATAATCACTTCAAAATAATACTAGTTACTGGCTACTCATTTCTATTTATTATACTATACCGTACGTTTAGTTTACATCTTCGTATAGCAGATCTCCCACGAGTATGAGAGAGTACATATGTATACATTAAGCAATGTGTATGAGAAAGAGGTCTTAATGTATACATATATACTGTCTCATACTCGTGGGAGATCTGCTATGCGAAGATGTAAACTAAACGTACGGTATTTCACTTCGGTACGGATGAGTTCCTATCAAAACTAGCGACCCTAGCGGCATAAAAAGTAAATATAACTTCTACCATTTCGTTGCCATATTTGTCAATTTTCCCGTTTGAGTTAGATCTCTTTTATATAGTCTCCATGGTGCTGGTAATGGCACTAAATAGTCTAGTGGTCAGCTTAGGTACTAAAAATTTTTTGTTACACAAAAATCGTACTTATACGCTTCTATGTATATTGTATTCTTTGACTAGTCATATCACATATCATATTTCATATTGATCACACTAAAATTATGACCGCTAGAGAGTGATTTATGTATTCTAAGGAAATTCGTTAAGTTGTTTTTTTTAATAAAAATATAAAAAAATGAACCACAAAATAACTTAAACCGAATTTCTTTTTATGAAATTTTTTAAATATCTCGATTGAACAATGCTTTTTCTATAGAGAGATGAATAAAAAAAGTTATTTTCCTATCTAAGATTTGTGGCCTACAGCATTAAAATGAACACCACTTTATTATGAATTTCGTCTGTTAATTAACAGATGTTGGACCTCCACAATCTGAGATGTTCATCACAGACCTCCACAATCATAGGATGGTGGAGGTCAGTGATGACACCCATCCCCAAACCTGTAAATTAACAGCGAAATCTACTAATTAAAGATTACAGCTGTAAAAACACCAAGTATAATAAATCAAATAGTTGCTAAATACTAGAGTTTTGGTCAACGCATGCGCTCATTATGTGAAAGATTGTGAATTTTCACTTTTCTTGGCATATATTTTAATATAACCATACTTTAATTGAATTACAATAGTATCACTATTACCGAATACTGAGAGTAGTATAACTAAATACGTTTTAAGTAATTATTTTAAACAAGCTATTAATAATTGAAAAATTCTAATTGAATTATTTCAGATATAATTGATTTGTTAATAAAAGAGTGAATATTAATACCGGCTTTTAGGAAAAATGGCAGTGCATACAGTATTACTTGATTTTTCATTTGATCCAGCATTAGGAAAAACAGATAATCAAATCTCAAATATGTTAACTAAAGTGGAAAACATATTGAAAGATTATTTACACACTTTGAAAATTATTCACAGTACACACTTGGATGGCGGTTTTGTAAAAATTTTTACCAGTGAAAAAGGCTGTATGGTTACTTTACGAACTTATGATCATGGCTTACTAACAATTACTTGGGAATATTATAAAGCTGATAATCAAGAACCACTTCTTAATTTCGAGGTATGAATTAGAATATTTTCTTTTCACGTTGGATTTAATTTTTATGATTTAACATACGATACCTACATATTCAATTCATGTTTTTGTTCAGGAAATTAGCGGCTTTTGCAAAAAAAAAAGATTAAAATTTTTGAATTGAAAAAGGGTATATGAGCTCCAGAATCATTAAAACCCGGAGGGAGAGCGGTATTTTCAATTGTTCATTTATAAAAAAGATGTAAAACTGCAAATAAGGTCAATATTATCATTATATTGTGATATTATGGTCGATGACTATCCCAACCGCGTACTACAATCTTTCACTTCATCGGCCATACCCCCGAGTTGGTCGGTTTAGCGTGGTTTATGCCCCCCGCACTAAAAGACGTTCTATATATTACATATATTGTGGCAAAAACTATAGTCCTCGGTTGGAATAGTTACCTTATTGAATTTCAATAGTTTTTGTCACAATATCTGAAATATACAGAACGCCCTTTTAGTGTGAAGACAAAATCACGAAAAACCCGACCAACTAGGGATATGACCAATGAAGTGGAAGTTTTGACTCGATTGGAAAAGTCATCGACAATAATATCATTATAATATAAAAAATAATATGATAATATCGACATTTTTTGCACAGTTTTTCACCTTTTTTTATAAATAAACAATTGAAAATACCGCTCTTCCCTCGGTTTTAATTGATCCAGAGGCTCAAATATACTCCTTTCTCGAATAAAAAATTTTTTAATCATTTTCTTTAGCAAAAGCCGCTAAACTGCAATTTTACCAGGAAAAACTAAAACTTAGTTAAATAAAAAATGATTTACCAGTTAGTAGTTAAGGTTTTATGATGCTAAAAAAATTAATCGGCATTTGGTTTCAAATTAATAGATGTCGAAAAATTCCAGAGTTATAAATTCCATAGATAATTTTCTAGTCAACGGAAATAGGTTAGTCTATTAGGGTCTAAAATAGACTATTTCTACGTCGTAGGCAGGTGCTTAATTTTATTGCTTTTTTTGGTGTCTTTTAATGCAAAATTAAGTATCCTAAGTTTCTAGAAACCATGTTATCAGTTTTCCTTCCTTAACTTAGAAATAACCCATTTACGAAAAATGTGTATTACACTTATTTTCTATGAAGTTTGACTGAAGTCCGAATTAAATACACCGGAATTATAACGGTTAGGGTAAGAGAAAAAAAACGCGAAAAAAAAAATTAGTATGCAAAACAATTTATAGAACTCTATCCAAACTTTAAACTATATCCTTCATTGCATTTTGGCTCAAGCTTCAAAAAATTTGCCGAACAAAAACATAAAAATGATATTTTTCACGTCGAAGAGAGTTTAAAATGGACCGGAAAAAAACTAAAAAAGGTGACTTGATTACACGTAACTCTCGTAAGTTCGTTGCAAAATTAGTACACTTAAATTTACGTTAAAATAAATTTAAAAAAATGTGATGTCTTGGTATCGAATCGCTCTAGATGTAAATCTAACAACTTGTCTAAAGTGTAATAATAATAGTTTAGTTCCAAGACCTTGAATGGGGATAAATGGAAGAAAAATAAATAATAAATTCACTATAAAAAAATACCCAAAAATTTAAAACAGAATATACGATTATAGCTGACTTATGAATGTTCGATTATATGTTAGTGATAGAGCTTTCAGATTGGGTTAATAAATCTAAACGCTTTTAGAATTTTCGAAATATTTAATGTTCTATTTTGATAATAATGTTAAATTGTTAATGATGTTTTTGTAAAAAGCATATTAAACGACGTTGCTTGACCTTAATAATTACGTTTGTTGTATTTCTAGGTAAATATGTAGTAAAAAATCTATATAATTGATAGCTGGTACTACCTAATGATAATCAAAATTAAAGTTTCGATCAAAATCAATTTCAAAATTGTATTTTTTATTACATTGGTTTTTAATAATGTTATTGTTTTTAATCCATTTCTGTAAGTGATTTGAAGATTCCATAATATTCAACAGCAATTTAAAATTTTGATCGTTAAAAGCATTCTAAATTTAAAAATTGATGGGAATTCTCTGCGTAGTCTGCTGAGCGTTCTAAGACATCTTACATCCAATTTAGGACGTTTTTCCTGAAGGGAAAGTATGATCATTTTCTCTTTGTTTTCTGTATTTGGACTGGCCAACGGAACTATTGGTGACAAAAGTATACTTAATTTTTCAAGAAGTTTAAGTTTATTTGTTCATAATTAATTCGGTTTTTGGGAAAATGTTTCGAATAATAGTTGTTAATCTATATAAATAAAATGAAAGAGGTTTACCGTTGTGCGCGCATCACGCAAAAACTACTTAATCGATTTTGATCAAATGTTTTTTGTTTTACTCCTTATGCCAACAGTACACACTCGGCGAGACGTTCGTAAGGCGAGGAGCCGCGAGGGGAGCTGTGTACACTCTCGCCGAATGTTCGGCCGGCAATACAGTTCTCGTCAGTTAGTCAACGAAATTACGTAGGTATACCTGAAAAATGACATTATTAAATTAAAAAAAATTACGGAGTAGTAATTTTTTTATTTAACTATTAAAAATAATTATTATTCAAATGAGTAATGAAGGATACTAAAAGAATAAAAAAAGTATTTATAAATTTATACACTTTTTATTTATTTTCGTATACTATTAAGATCAATGGGTGCAATTAAAGCGGTTGATAGTTGAATAGAATGTAGACGAGAGTGTCCATCGTGCTCGTGCCAAATGTATTCACCACTCGCTTTCTTTGACTCGTGTTAAAAAAACCGACTTTTAATGGAGCGATGGCTAGGCGAAGCGACACAAGGCAGACCGAGTGTTGTGAGTATACTCTTGCGCTGCCTATATCTCGTCTTGCCTTGCCGAGTATGTACAGCCGGCATACGATACTTGGGATCTTTATCTAAAAAAAAAAATTTATCACGATATAAGTTATTAAAGTTTTAAAGTTATATATATATATATATATTTATATATAAAGTTATATAACAAAATTTAAAATCGAAGTATTGAATAAAGTTTATTATAAATCGAAATTCACTATTCAATATTCTTCTCTCAAAAATTCTTCTCTAGCGAGCAGATAAATAAAGCACTTTTAACAAAAAGTTTTCCTACAAAAGATACTAATTTTTTTCTGCAGAATACGAATATTCAATAAAAAATATGGGTTTCCCTTTAAAATTTCAAGGTTAGACCCTGCTTCACCCATGGGTCCATCGCACCCGAAATCTGATTAGCGCATTCGATTCCTCGGAAAAACTTACTAGGGGTTACCGTTTGAAAATTTTTAGTTAGAACCACCTGAAACGATTTATTATGCCGTGTCCGTTTTTGGACACCGATATATATATATATATATCGGTTATATAATATATATATAAATCGTTTCAGGTGGTTCTAACTAAAAATTTTCAAACGGTAACCCCTAGTAATTTTTCCCGAGGTTGCTGTCAATGAGACAATCAAAACATGTGTACCTCTCTCCTACTAGTGCTGCCTTTGGTGGATTTTTTAAAAATCTTCAGAGAAAAAAGGCTATGAGAAATCTAATTTCGATTCCCTATGTCAAAGTATTTATTTATTTTTATTTATTGTTATTAGATGAATTGTTTGTTCTAGGTACCTTTGGGCGAGTCTACCTTTGGTAAATAATCAAGAGAGCGTCTTCCATCATGCTCGACTTATTTTCAGCTTTAAGTTTTTTAGTTTCCATCAGTGTTCATATTTAGTCGTATTTAGTCTGAAAATAAGTCGAGCATGATGGAAAGACGCTCTCTTGATTATTTACCAAAGGGAGACTTGCCCAAAGGTACCTAGAACACACAATTCAACAATGAAATCAACATAATTGTTTTATTATGTAATGAATTGATCCTGTTTCTTCCTATAATTTTGAAATACAACGAAATAATGCTTTTGCTTCTCTTGCTGGTAAAACGTCACTAAATTGGCTAATATTAGGATTTTTTAGAATGTTATGGTATACGCCCTTCGTTAAACACTTCCAAACTATTTTTGATAATATTTCTTTCTAAATCACATAATTAAATTTTGTATAAACATTTTTAATAGATATTTTTGTTACAAATTTTCTTATCTATAAAAATTTTTTGTTTAAAAGTAAAATTCCGAAATATTCGAAAATTTTATAATACATATGCAATTTTAGAAAGATTTTGGTTTAGACTTTAGCAGAATTTATATAATTTTTACAGTGTTCCAAGTCTTTAGAACAGAAATTGAGAGTTTCTTTAGACAGTTTTCGACATAAATTATTTCCACCAATAAAACGTGGTGCCAAATTCGACGTATATTTGTCGAGTTCAGGTTAGATTTCAATAAAAATTCTATTTTCAATGTTTTATTTAGATAAAATGTTATACAAAATATATCACCTTTTGTTTTGAATGCATCAACATTTTCACTTTACTCGTTTTTTATATACTGTTTTGGTTTCTATTCCATGGAATGTTTAGTTTAAGTTTATATTCAATAAAACAAAGCATGATGTATGTAATCGTAAGATTTAATCAATTTTCTCAAATACGCTATATTTACTGTGTATATACAAAAAATATTTTTTATTTTATTTTCATTTTTTAGACCAAAACCTGACCGTAAAAAAATCATTTGCACCAATATATTAGATGTAGTAAAAAGAAATCCATTATTTTTGCAGGTTTTATTTAACATACTTAGAATGATCCGATTTAGGTCAAATATGCGCCGTTTTGTTCGATAACTTGTTACCATTTAGACGATAATTCCATTATGCCTCTCTCATAGAAGTTCTTGCCCCTATTGGCAAAAATCTGGGACAGTCGATTTTCACAAGCTTCTCTTGAGGCGAATTTTTCACCAGCAAAATAGTTCGCCATGGACAGGAACAGGTGGTAATCACTTGATGCCTGGTCCGTACTCTAAGGTGGACCCGGAGCTTCTGACGAGTCGCTATCGATGTGTGTGGCCTGGCGTTGTCTTGATAAAACACAATTCCTGTCCTAGTGACCAAAGTTGGTCGCTTCTGGGCGATTACTTCCTTCAGACGGTTATAATAACCTGTTCCTGTTCATTGCGAACTATTTTGCTGGTGAAAAACTCGCCTCAAGAGAGGTTCGTGAAAATCGACTGTCCCAGTTTTTTGCCAATAGAGACAAGGGCTTCTACGAAAGAGGCATAATGGAATTACCCTCAAAATGGCAACAAGTTATCGAACAAAACGGCGGATATTTGACCTAAATCGGATCATTCTAAGTATGTTAAATAAAACCTGCAAAAATAATGGATTTCTTATTACTACACCTATTATTATATGTAAATTTTGCTGTTTATAATTTGGTATCAGGAAATCCCAAATTAGTTTTGTCAGTTGCCCAATTTGGGAATGGGTCTTAAATGTAGATTATGAAAGATAAATAAGATTAAGTTGACAGTCATTATTTGTCATACAATTCTTCCGATATAAAAGAGATATTATTTAACGAAAAGTTATACTTATAAAATAATTAAATAACTAAAATTAAATCCTTTTATCCAGTTAGAAATTAAATATGTTTAAAAACATGTGCGTTAATCGTTGGTCATATAAATAACGAGGTTTAAAGATATTTATTAAGTTTTTAGAAAATTTTCTATTTTTAGAACACTTTTTTCTAATATATAACTCCGTAAGCAATAATAGGTCCTTTGTTTCGGAAAAATTGTATGACAATATTTATCGACGATTTTTTATAACCGATTATAACGAAATGATATAACGAACTGAAATTTTGTGTGTTCTAGAGTTAAAAAGTCAGTTCAAGTTCGTGAATGGGAAAAATTGGGCATGCATTCCATTCGCAAGGGGGGGGGGGGGGTATCTATCTTTCTTATTAAAGGGATAGAAGAGAGATACAAAAGATAGACAAAAATGTTTTTTTTTATTAAGGACGTTCCCAAAGAGCAGTCGTATTCAACTTAAAAAAATTCCATTATGTAAACTACAATAAATCAAATAAAATATATTTGAAGTACACTGTTACTTTTTGCTGTAGTGTTACTACATTTTATTTGATCTATTGTAGTTTACATAATGGAATTTTTGTTTAAATTGAGGACAATATTTATAAGATAACTAATGCCGCTTTGTTATTTTTGTAGAAAGATATTTGTTATATCTTCAATTACTTATTCTCAGTTTTTTTAAAGAATATGAAGAAAATTACAATTGATATTTAATAAAACGTGTGTGACAGACAACATTAATCGGGGTCAGTTTTATATGATAAACATGCAAATTTTAACTGTCAATATTTCTAAATTTAGTACCGTAAGGACCATTACAAAATTCTACGTGTGGAGGATACTTTTAACTACATATATTCAAAATTACAGAAGAATCGTAAGAAAACTTATCTTCTTGGGAACGTCCTTAATAGACAACTTTTGTTTGAAACTTTTTTTATAAACTGAATAGTTTTTTCACAGTTTTAGCTTAATCATCTAGAAGTAGTCTTTTTTACAAAACCATATATGTATGTAGTAAACTACAATAAACATTTCACGCAAAGATAATGACCTCAGTATATACCAGTTGAAACAATTAACTCAGTTAGTTATTCTCACTTATTAGCGAATTTCCTGAAAGGAAATAGAGCCATTGGTTTCGTACCGACTTCAAAATTTTGCAAAAATTTTTACAAATGTCCATCGATCATACCTAGATGTCAAAAATCACCATCTGTAAAATTTATATATATATATATACATATATATATATATATATGTGTGTCTGTAATCACTCTAGCGGTCACAATTTTGATCTGATTGGAATGAAATTTGGTATTTGAGACGCTTTTGGTATTCAAAAGGTCAAGTTCGTTAATGGGTAAAATCGGACAAAGGGAAAGGGGGGGGGGTTAAAGGGAGGGGGAAACACAAAATTTGACATATCTCACTTACTATTCGAAAAATCGAAATATTTATTAGAAGTAAAGTTGTAGGTACTAAATTTTACTGTAATTATGTTTCTTATCATTTTTTCTGTTACACTAATATTTACAGAAATATTGACGGTTTAAGATTGAAAACTAAATTCTTCACTATCCCTGTACACATTAGAGTTTGAGCAAAAATGATAAGGTGATGAATTGTAGCAAACATGATTTTCTACAAATTTATTTCTTGCGCATTTTTCGATTGTTCTAATATTAAGAGAGGTATTTTACATTTTGTGTTTTCTTCTTTCTTTATGCCCCCCTTTCCCCTTGACGTATGTCATTTATTAATAAAATTGGCTTTGCAAATACTAAAATCATATACGACATTTTATTTTGATCAGACTAAAATTGTGACCGCTAAAAAGTGATTTATGTATTCGCTAAGTTGAAGCAGCTCCTGCGTAACGAATTTTTTTTTTTTACACTAGCTATATAAATATGTAATATAAACGACTCAACATTTGATTACACTTTTTTGGGTTGATATATTATTCTGCATATAAGAAATAACAAAGTTTGCATGGCAACATTTGCAATATAACGGTAGGAAATAATGTTTTTTTACGGTGAGCTTCTGGTCTACTTATATATCGGGTGTTACAGAATTTGCTTAATACCTTTAGTAAACATCGATATTTGCAGAAATGTATGCTATGTATGCGTTTTATAGTTATCGGTTTTCGAAGTCGGATACTTTAAAATAACATTGCTTTATATTGGAGCCTTTTATATTACTTCAGGTATTTATCGAATCTGAAGTACTGTTAGATGATCTGCTAAACTAGACCGATAAAAAATAAAAATATCTGATTTTTATCGGAAATCTGTGTCAGTTTCAATGCAAAATGTCAGATTCGTTAAAACTAGCTTCAATGAAAATTTTAGTATATATTAATGGTATATTTTTTCAATTAACAAGCTTTATACATAAAGCGATGGTCAAATGATAATACATGGTTAAAAAAATATGTGCACGCGTTTGTAAAAAGAATATTGTTGTCAAATTTGTTTTATGTATTTTAAGGGTTATTTTAGTAGAACAATTCTTTAGGAATTACATTGGCGGGCCGCGAGTGAAAAATTGGCAGAAATAGTCCAAAGTACAACACGGTTTTTTTTAATGATTAGTAACAGGCTAAATTTTTGTCAGTAGCTTTCTTTTGACGAAACGCCCAACTTCTCTCTCGCGAAAATTCTCAATAATAGTGACTAACGAAGCGCGTAAGAGAGTAACTTGTTTGTTTGACGATAGCAAATATTTTATCAGTAACAGTTAATTTGTTAGTTAAATTGAGAGATAATGTAATAAAGGCTTCAAAAAAACTTGTCCTACAATTACTAATGATAAAAATGTTATCATAACATTTACATGTTCAGAGAGTAGGACGTGGCCATCAAATTATACATACCATTATTAATTAACAGCATAAAAATCAGCTTGTTGCTAATAACTATGTATACCCCGTTATTTGAACATGTTGGGGGTGAAGCCTTTATTACATTATCTCTCAATTTAACTAACAAATTAACTGTTACTGATAAAATTTTTGCTAGCGTCAAACAAATAAGTTACTCTCATAATAATAAGTTACGCGCTTCGTTAATCACTATTATCGAGAATTTTCGCGAGAGAGAAGTTGGGCGTCTCGTCGAAAGGAAGCTACTGACAAAAATTTAGCCTGTTAATACTAATCATTAAAAAAACCGTGTTGTACTGTGGACTAAAATGAGTATAATTCAGTAATGCATTTAGTAATTTTTTTAGGTCACCTTTGTTTTTAAATGAAACATTTTGTTTTTCATTAACTTTTACGATTCTATGGAAAAAAAAACAATTAAGCTTGAAATTTTTTTTGTCAAATCAAAAATATAAATTTCGTTATCTGAAAAATCTATTGATTTTCCTTGAATATAAATTAATGCATTTCGATTGATTTTAAACGTTTATTCTAACATTGAAAATACATAAATTTATTTATTTATTTTGAATATCTCATCAATATTTATTTCATTTATTATTTCGCTAAATTCCATTCTGGCAGATAATAATAATTATATTCAGATATATTACGAGGGTGGTTTCAAAAAGTATCTGTGTTAGAAATGAAGACGTTATTCTTTTCCACATCAAATTGTTTATTTCTCAATATAGTTCCCTTTCGATATACACTTCTCCCAAGATCCCTGCTATTTTTCAAGTTCAACTAGCAAATTTTCGCGTTAAAACCTTCTCCAATTTTTGTCAAAGCGATTCAATAACTCACTTAAGATAGATAGATACATCTTGGGGTCTAAAAAGTATTGCACTTCGACCTTATGGTCCCATATGTTGGCATTAGCCAAGAGCTTGCTTATCAGGTCTTCCTGAAGGTTCATATATTCGGGGTGGGATGCACCGAATATCCTGTATCTGCTGTAACCCAGAGGTTCGCAGTCAAAGATAATTTGGCTGGATGTTTCTTCCTCCTCGCCACACAATCAGCACAAAATGGACCCGTTATGGAGTCCCATTATGTGCAGATGCTTCCGCAGGTGATAATGCCCGGTAATGAATCTGGGAACCCTCCGCAGTTGCATCCTGTTCGGCTTCAGTGCATCGAGCGACAGTCTCTTGGTTGCACTCTGAAGCAGTATTTTCCCGAGCTTCTGCCGCGGTATATTTTCCCAGTGATCACGGTGTTTAGCATTTGATCACCTGTTTACATGCAGCCTTGGAATTTCTAAAATAGGCTCTGGGCCTATGAAGGGTATTCCGACTTCCTTCTTTGTCAAGGCATCTGCTTTTTCGTTTCATCCGAAATCACTGTGACCCGGCACCCAGATCAATTTAATATTGTTCCGTTTTGCCAGTTCCAGCAGTTCCTCCAGACAATCCTTGACTACCCGTGAGGCGACCTCAGTTCCAAACAAAGCTTTTTATATAACTCACTTTAGTATTGTCCACTAATCGTTTTTCTTTTTTCTAAGAGTATGACGTCCTTCGCATCTAAAAAAACAGAGTCTTGGACGCTCCTCATTAAAAACGTGTTCGACTACGTTTCGTTGAACCAATATTTAACTTTAGTCATGAATGTCGAATGGCGCCATGAACAGAATCCAACTTCACTGTTATTTCTTTACACGTTTTACTATAGAAAAGCAAAATGCGAATTACTGAAGAATACTGCCATTTTTCTATCTTAGCGAAAACCACGTTGCACCACTTACTGAAATGGCTGCCGTTTAAGAACTACGCCATTTATTTTAAAACACGGCTTCTTATTAAATGACCCTCGTATTATTGTTTAGATACAATTTACGTGTTTTTCCGTAGATTCACTAAAGGTCATTAAAAAGCGTAATTTTCCTTTAAAAAAAACAATTAATCGTGTTAATTATTTAAATACTTTGTATATATTGAATTCTTTATCAGTGCGTGTACTGCTTACTTTTACACATAAATAGAAGTACAAAACATTATTTGTACTTTGTATATGAAGTCTGCAGTAATTACAAATGTTTGAGCTGAAGTTGTGGCAAAACTATTGAATGTATGAAAATAAAAAGGGTCAAACAATAGTTTTTTGTTAAAAAAAAAAACTAGTATTATTTGTACTCGAATTTTTCTTCTATCTCTATAATTATGCTCATTCAGAAGTCGAAATCACTTTTCAGTAGCTAGAAAATTTTTCCAAAATTTTCAACCAAGTTTCCAAACTTGCAACTAAGGGACCGTTCATAAATTACGTAAGAGGTTTTGAGATCTAATTTGGCCCCCTCTCCCCTTCTGTAAGACATCATAAGATTACAACTACTCCCCTCTACCCCTTAATTTTCGTAAGAAATGGATATATTTATAAAATAAAACACCGTTTATTCTGAAAACAGCCTTTATTGTAATCTTACTACTATAAATATCATTAATTCACTGCAATAATATTAATCTCATTAACCCTATCAAAGTTTTGACCAGAATTAGTTCAGTAAAACCTAATGCTAAGTGTCCATCTGAGACAAAGTCTCGAGACTAGTCTCAGGGTATTGTCCATTTGAGATCACTTTTGTCTCTGTGACAACTCTCTGAAACTCGATAATCATTCCAGTCTCGAGACAAGGATATTTCGTGTCCACTTGAGAGTGTACTCACAGCTGTGACAAGACAAATAATAATAAGTAATGTAACAACTAACTGAGTAAACTGTTTGAATGCCCAGTATATACTGAGTTGTATATCAATGTTTGAATTGTTAATATTTCTGCCTATTCAATGTTTATAAAATATGAATTATTTGTAAATGTTTGTTGTGTCACAATTTTTAAAAAATATCTCATGACCTTAAAAATGGGCATATTTTTTGCTTTCCGAGGAACTTTGAGCACAAATTATGAGAAAACTATTAAGTTTATGAAAAAAATTTTCAAACAAAAGTTGTTTATTTTAAAGAGAAATAGATTTTTTGTTAACAAATTTTTTTTCTAACACTTACGGTTTCAAAGATATAAAGGGGGGAAACACGTTCTGATTTTGTCCATTTACGAACTTGGTCTTAATTTTTTGCTCTAGAACACACAACCAAATTTCAGCTCGTGATCTCTTTTCGTTCTTGAGTTGCGGAAATGACCGAATTATAAATAGGCCATTTTATAAATACCTTTGTGAAGCACTTTTGCCAAGGATTAATATTTTCAAGCGTTACAAAGTCGGGACTAAACTTAATATACCTTGTATATTTATATATACTGGGTATAAATATTATGACATAAACAAACTGTATTTCTCTATGGATATGAACCATAGATAAAATATAGTAGTGGGTGAACAACAGTAAAGTCTCCGAGAGCTCGCAAACTCTTCCAACACGGACGGCAGACTGGAGACTGAGTCTCGAGAGCATTAATATGCATGTCCACCTGTGATCGGTGCTCTCTCGGAGACTGTTCAGAATTATCTCCGATACTGCTCTCAGCGCCCTATCCATTTGTGAGTCGAGTCTCGTGAGTACTTTCGAGACTGTTTTGTCTCAGATGGACACCTACCTTAAGGTGTTGAAAGAAATTGATAATAAATCAAAACTCAATAGCTGTTTTAAATCATTTATTTTTTGAGAAATAAATTTCTCAAAAGTACTGTCGTCATTTTTGAAAACTTCTTTATTGTTTTTCCAGAATAAGTTTGACTCTTGTTGACAAACCTTTGGTGTTGTATCTGGGAAACCTTCTATCCACGCTTTAAATAACAGTGGATGTAAATATCCAGACATATTAGATAGAATAATTATAATACAATTAAATAACGTTTATTTTTAAGATTGCAAACAACAGGAACATCTCCGTTCAACGAGAACAACAATAGAATAATAGAGAGAGCATATAATTTTTGTAAGATTCAATACTACCTTGTTAGAGAAAAAAAATTCGTTACGCAGGAGCTGCTTCAACTTAGCGAATTTCCTTAAAATACATAAATCAATTTCTAGCGGTCACAATTTTAGTCTGATCAAAATGAAATGTCGTATATGATTTTAGTATTTGCAAGGCCAATTTTATTAATAAATGTCATACGTGAAGGGGAAATGGGGGCATAATGAAAGAAGAAAACACAAAATACAAAATATCTCTTTTAATATTAGAACAATCAAAAAATGCGTAAGGAATAAAGTTGTAGAAAATCATGTTTGCTACAATTCATCACCTCATCACTTGTGCTCAAACTCTAATGTGTACAGAGATAGTGAGGAATTTAGTTTTCAATCTTAAACCGTCAATATTTCTGTAAATATTAGTGTAACAGAAAAAATGATAAGAAACAAAACTACAGTAAAATTTAATACCTAAAACTTTATTTCTTATAAATTTTTCGAATATTAAGGGAGATTTTACCCATTTTGTGTTTCCCCCTCCCTCTAAACCCTCCTTCCCCTCGTCCGATTTTACCCATTAACGAACTTGACCTTTTGAATACCAAAAGCGACTCAAATACCAAATTTCATTCCGATAAAATGAAAACTGTGACCGCTAGAGTGATTACAGTGATTATATATATATATATATATATATATATGTCCATAGATATATATATATATATATATATATATATATATATAAATTTTACAGATGGTGATTTTTGACATCTACTAGGTAGGATCGATGGATATTTGAAGAAATTTTTGCGAAATTTTGACTTCGGTACGGGACCAATAGCTCTATTTCCTTTCAAGAAATTCGCTAAAAGTACAGATGGCGTTATCCAATGATGCCATTTCTTAGCGCGAAAGTGGTAAAATTTTCAATTCAAAGTCTTACGTAATATTAGATTCTCTACTTCTATAGGCAGGGGGCCTATGGTAAGAACTTATAATATTCAGTCAATACCCCCCCCCCCTCCCCTAAAGGCCTTACATAATTTATGAACGGCCCTATGTTTACTGAGTATGAAAATTAGAGATGAAACGCATAAAAATAAATTTACCATACCGCCGGATACTGGATAGTAGGTCAATATCCGGAGGATACTAGATTTTTAAAAATTTCATAAAATTACATTTATTTATTCTACAGGTACTTAAGTGTCTAAAACATAAATAAAACCGCTATATCTTCAAATGAAAACAACGTTTACAAGTATTATTCTTCAAACAAACAAAAATTAGTACTCGTACTGAACTTAGGGGTAAATTATAAAATTACTCTTTTTTCTTTCTTTGCCACGATAAATTTGAACTTGGCACAACAAACAAACGGAAAACTTATTATTATCTCTGTTTTAACAAAATTTTTCGTAGTTTATCTTTCAATTACAGAAAAATCTTTACTAGTAACATCAAATAATAACAAGTGAAAGTGATCGAACTCGCAACAAATCAAATAACCAAGTCAATATCAACATATCATTTAGTCCATTGAAAAGTTACATTTGAGGTTGCAAAAGTTAGAGCACGCAATTTTATTTTTTGGATGTCAAGAAGGCGTTAGTGTAAAGTTAAATCCATGTTTGTGGGGTCGCAACCCTTGTCCCGCGGCCGCCATCTTTTAAAAAGGGGTACGAATGGTTTGTACGCTATATCGGGCAAACTATTCGTCGCACGGAAACTTTGTAAAAACATTTTTGTTGCAAATTAAATTCTCTACAACTTTGTATGGTGGCAAAAAAGATTGATTCTCATGGCAGGGTTAGATATAAACGATTCGCGAAGTCAGTGACAAAGAATACATTTAATTTGTCTTCACTTCCTCCAACACAAGACACAGTCCGCTTGCACAGCTTCCGAGTCTATCATCAGGTCCAGTCGTGGCTCGGGAATTACAACGACCCTCAAGACTGAGGCTGGAAAAGTATGGACAAATATTGATACCTGTTCAAAGTTCAAAACCTCCAGCACCCCCTGAGCTTCTAAAGTTGATATTCTGCCGATACGAAGGAAACTGTGGAGCAATGTGTGGATGTCGGAAGGCAGGCCTCAAATGTTCTGCAGTGTGCCTGAATTGTTTTGGGGAGACCTGCAGCAACATAATGGAGATATCAAAATTGATCGAGGAAAATGATTTTGAAGATGAACTGCCAACAATGACGCCACTTCATTCTCCATCCTACCTCAATAATTCAATATCGGAAGTTCAACCAGATCCTGAGTTGCAGCCTGGACCATCAAAAAGGCTGAGAACACAGTAGATTGGGATATATATTTTGATATTCTTAATTACACTAATTATTATGTCAGCTAGAAAATGTCGGTGGATTATGCCTACTGAGGATACCACGTAAAAAACGCGCCTCCAGGCTCTATCTCGTAAGGGGTGAGGAAAAGAGTCAATAACTAATTATTAACAACATTGCAATGCCAATCCTTAAAATGTTTCTTATAAAAATAATGGAAAGATGAGATAAAACTCTGCCTAATCATTCATATGAATGTATACTTACGAGTACTGGAGAATAGTGTTAGTTTCGCAGCGCTGTGAAACCCTAATAAATAAATAAAATTTGAAAAAAAGTTTGTAATGGAAATTATTCCTTGAAAACCCGTCTATCAAAATGCTCTGATGTCATTTTTTTGTAAAATAACCAGAAAAAAAGTTATAACGATCAAAATCAAATTTTTATCTATTTTCGTTAATAACTTTGTTATTTTTTGTTCTACGACTAAAAGTTACAGAACCAAAGTTGTAGAGAATTTAATTTGCAACAAAAAATGTTTATACAAATTTTCGGTGCGACGAATAGTTTACGGGACAAGGGTTGCGACCCCACAAACATGGATTTAACTTTACACTAACCCCCTCTTTGCATCCAAAAATAAAATTGCGTGTTTTTTGCCAGCAAAGCCCAAACAAATGTAACATTTGAATGGACTAATTCGCTCACTTCACTCATGAACGACGGAGTCTGAATTCACCTGACTCACACGTGACGGTATGGTAATTTCAAAGGCAAAAGCCGAATATACGGCAATTTCAAAGGTTCGGTCGAATATCCGGTTTACAGATTGGCCGGATAACCGGTATCCAGCAAAACAGCTATCCGTTTCATCTCTAATAAAAATCTTACAAAATAAAAAATAGATATACCATTTTGTTAATTTCCAAAAACAAAAAACTTTGTGCACATTGTTTCTCGTTAAGTAACAATTTAAGAAATAATGCATTTTGACTAAATTCTGAGACACCCGAAAGTGTATAAAGCAAAATACGAAGCAAATTTTTTCCAAATACTTTAAAAAATATCTAGAATCTAAAAGTTATACCTTTAAAAAATTTTGACCTTTAGGGACTATTGGCGGACAAGAAATTGAGATTGTATTACAATAATTTGTTTTAGATCCGTATCTTAACTTCCAAGGTCAATATTAATGACAAAATTTTTATCGTTCTTCAAATCCAATTCGGGTTTGTAAGGAGTGAAAGCGTCAAAATTATATAAATCGTAAAATTCTTAGACTTCCGAAACATTTTCCTCAAGGTTTTGCTAAAATTTGTATTATTTGCCAAAATTGAATAATTTTTAATTTATTGCTTCATTTACTAAACTAAAAGGTTTACCTAAATTTTATTTACATTATACCGTATGTTTTGGAAAGCATTGCTAATAGAGAATCAATATTAAATATTATTTACTTTAATAACTACACAATGCATCATAAAGAAATAAAAATAGTGTGGGTACTCTGTAGTGTATGTGTTGTAATGATTGTCATTCTTTGACATAATGCTTGCTGGCTGGCAACACAGCCAACCAGCATTATGTACACAACACACACACACACTACAGAGTACCCCCACTATTTCTATTTCTTTATGAAGCATTGTGTAGTTATTATAGTAAATAATATTTAACATTGATTCTCTATTAGCAATGCTTTCCAAAACAGACAGTATAACAAATTATATAGTGCTGGAAATTTTCTCGTTATCAAATGTTAATAAATATTTTTTGAATATGTTATTAGTAAAGAATTACGAGGGTGATTGCATAATTCGATTAACTTGAGAATCATTCCTTACGTTTCATAAAATTGGATATATTCCAAGTTTTACCTCTAAGGACGTTCGAAAGAGAAAAAAAATGCAGAGAAATTCCTATAAATTAAATAAGGTATAAAAAAAGTTAATACGAATTCATTGGTATGCTTCAAAATGTTAGTTCAAATGCATTTTTTCGTTTTTTTCGATATTGAAAATCATACTTTTAACATTGGGTCTTATGGAGAAAATACAAATTTAATATTTCTAATCGAATAAAACATAGTTTAAAATGCAGAGAAGTTTTTATAAAACTATGTAAATTGTTGTTAAATAAACAAGGATTTATTTGAGCCAAAGATGAAGGTATGTTCAAATGCATTTTGGAAAGTAATCATGAATTATATATATAAGTAATTTTATCAATTTAGAGAAGCAAAACACAAGATTTTACTTTTTTATTTAAAATAAAAGAAACATTACGAGTCACCACTCACGAGTATTATTATTTACCAAATAACCATAGAATATTTAAATCTAGTTTCAACGTATACGTTAAATCTGTAACGCTGCAGGCATGCGCAGTCGCTTGATACCCCCTTACGTCTTTCTACGTAAAATGACTCTTTCGAACGTCCTTAATAAGTGGGTAATTGGAATGACATTAAGAAACAGATATGGATTGTTGTTAAATTTGCTGAAAGAAATAAACTTGTCATCTTGTCACAAGTTTCTTAAATAACATTTGATGATGATTAATATTGTTCCTTGATTAATGAATTATATATATTAAATTTTTTATTAGTATAAGTTCTAAAATTTCTATACCAAAAGTTTGAAAACTGAAACATTTCAAATATACCCTTATTTTTTTCGTAATAGTTAGCTTCTTCCTTTTTTGTTTGCATGAATTGTGTGTTTATAGAGAGTACGAGAACTTGAACTGCGATTATTAGATGATATTGAAGACTTGAAACGAAGTCAATCATTCATCCCAATTAAACGGGGAACATTCATTAGATATTATCCAACAGCAGGTAAGTTTGTTAATAATTCTAGTCGGAGAGTTTGTGTCTTAACCGTATAACAGTTTTAAGTAATTTATTTAAAATTTAAAGTTAATTTATTTTAATTTAAAGTTTGTACTGACAGATACATATCTATATAAAAATCACCAAGCACCAAGAAGTTAGTTTTGAATGTTTGAAAAGTTTTCTAATGTTCATTTGGTTTATCAAAAAAATACTTCTCGTAAAATCTTTTACCGTTTTTAAAATAACATCAGGTTCCTTAATTTATTTGAAATCATATTTTAGCTCTATAATACATCCACAAATTTTGAACGTGACAAGTGTTCCCACAATGTTTTGGAAACAAACATGTGATAAAAATCATTTGATTCTAAACCCCATTTCACAGATCTTTCTTGTATTGTTTATGATTCTAGAATGTATAGAAATGGAGTTTCTCAGAAATATATGATTTTTTCCCTCGTAAAATGAGATGAATGTTTAGTAATAAAATGTTATTTCATAAAGTGTTCCCACGTCTATATGGTTCTATGCGTGTTGATCCCCGGACAAAATATACTCTAAAATAATAACTCATACAGAATATGTCTAAGTAGGAGAAATAAAAATTTTTTTTAATGGAGGAAAAATAATATCCAAATATATCCAAACCCGACCAACTCGGGATATGACCGATGAAGTGAAAGATTGTAGTACTGGGTTGAAATAGTTAACATAATGCTTAACTATTGAAATTCAATAAGGTAACTATTCCAAACTAGTACTTTAGTTTTTGCCACAATATGTGAAATATATAGAACGCCTTTTAGTGCGGGGCCCAAAAACACGCACGGTTACCTCAGGGGTAGTCAAGGATTGTCTGGAGGAACTGCTGGGGCTGGCAAAACGGAACAATATTAAATTGATCTGGGTGCCGGGTCACAGTGGTTTCAAAGGAAACGAAAAAGTAGATGCCTTGACAAAGAAGGAAGTCGGAATACCGTTCATAGGCCCAGAGCCTATTTTAGAAATTCCAAGGCTGCATGTAAACAGGTGGTCAACGAGTGGTCAAATGCTAAACACCGTAATCACTGGGGAAAAGTACCGCGGCAGGAGCTCGGGAAAATACTGCTTCAGAGTACAACCAAGAGGCTATTTCTCGATGCACTGATTCATTACCGGGCACCTGAAGCATCGGCACATAATGGGACCATTCGGCACCATTACGGAAGCATCGGCACATAATGGGACTCCATAACGGGTCCATTGTGTGCAGATTGTGTGGCGAGGAGGAAGAAACATCCAGCCACATTATCTTTGGCTGCGAACCTCTAGGTTACAGCTGATACAAGATATTCGGTGTATCTCACCCCGAATATATGAATCTTCAGGAAGGCCTGATAAGCAAGCTCCTGGCTATTGCCAACATATGGGAGAAGCGAATCTCGTCGGGCTAAAGTAGAAGGGGGAGCACAATGGACCATAAGGTCGAAGTGCAATACTTTTTAGACTTCTATCTATCTATCTAAAACACGCAAACCCAACCAATTCGGGGTATGACCGATGAAAAATATATTAAAATGGCTTTAAACGCTTGACACTGAAGACACACAGGAGACGCGCATGTGTCCGAATAATCATATCGTATTTATATATAAGCTTTAATATATAAATACGTTTGTCGTAGGAATATTTTGTCTCAAAGATATATAGTCTGGATATATTTTGTCTTGGGGATTTTTTGTCTTAGAAATATTTTGTCCCGGGAATATTTTATCCTGGGTTATTTTGTCTGAGGATCAAGACGTCCACTACCGTCGATATTGAAGTACATATATGAAAGTCACTTACATGCTAAATTCCATGCTTACTTCCGGAATGAACCTATTTCTAGCCAAAGACCCACACTAATCTGTCACCTTATTACCCTTTTCATATAATTTTCCAAATTTACTTGATAAAACCAGATTTTATACCTAATGAATTATAAGAAGTAATTACAGACAGTAAAGGAATCAGTATAAAATATTAATTATCTCTAAATTCTTAACCTATTGAGACACAAATTCTCCGACTACTAAGTTAAATAACCATCAAAACAAATATTGAGATTTGCAAAAATTGGTAAATAGGTAAAACTTAAATAAATTTTATATAGTTGATTTATCACGTAGTAATTTTGCACACTTTTGTAGAGTAGAGTTAGTAAAAATTAATGTGATCATTTTGATTTTAGCAATTACCTGAATATTTAATGTAAATGTATTAAAATGTAAAAATTTTTGTATCAAAATGATCACAAGTATGTCTCATTTATATCAATAAATTTTCTCTATTTTAATCTACAATGTGAATATTTTTATTATTGGATTGATTCTAAATATATACTTTCTCTCTCTTGGCCTATTTTGCTCATTAACGAACTTGGCCTTTCAAATATCGAAAACACGTCGCATGACTAATTTCCGATCGGACTAAAATTGTGATCTGCAGGCGATATATCATGAGTTCATTTGAAAAGTTAAATATGTTTAAAAAATATTTATATTCAAATAAAAATGTTTCAAATAAAAGTTGCATAGTTTTCAGGGGGAAACATAATGCAATATATGGGATTAAAATGGCTCTTTTAATCCCGCGAGTGGAGTTTGTTCTTGAGGGCTCCACCCTCAAGAACAACCAATCAAGTAATTAAAGGCACTTTAGTCCCACGGTAAATATACTATTTTTTATACTTCGGGACTAAAACGACAACTTTACTCCCTTCAAATAGGTACTAAAGTAGTACTTTTCACCATATGGGAGAAAAAGTAGATTTTTTTCCCATGGGAGAAAAAATAAATTTAATACATGTTAAATAAAAATTTTTCATGTTAAATAAAAATAACATTTTGATTTTGTTGCTAGGATACGTATTAAATTTACTTTTTCTTCCATGGGAGAAAAAGTACTACTTTAGTATCTATTTGGAGGGTGTAAAGTTGTCATTTTAGTCCCGAAAGTGCAAGAAAAATATTTTTTAAGTAGATTGAGTAGATTGATTGAAAAATGATAAGAGACCTTTTTTGTAGAGCGTTAAATTTCGTATATAAATTTGTTATGCTCATATCGATCTGTTCATTTGTTAACGTACAAAATTCCAAATTTTAAAACAAATTTTTCCCGTGTTATTTAAATGGGAAATAAAAAATTCGCGATGCGGCAACTCTAATTATTAATATCAAGAGTCCAAATTTTTGAAGAAGAAAAATTTATTTATTTTTTAACCAGTCTAATATATATATATATATAAGGCTCTATAATCTACGTTTTTATAGTTAGACCCCCCCTCCCAGTGGACAAATACATGAACCGATTTAGCCCATTAACGAATTCGAAGGCATTTTTAGCCCGACAACACGTTCAAGAAATTTAGATTTTGACAATTTTATAAATATATCTAAGCCAAAAATTTTTTTCTCCGTTCAACCGTTACAAATTGGGGCTAAACTTATTAACACCTTTGTATATAATATTTATACAGGTTAAAAAATAAGCCAAGTATTTTATTTTTTTCGCAAATGACGGCTCAAATCAAAATTTATTTCCAGTAAAAATTTATAAAAAAAAGTAAGTTTCTATTTAAAAAATCAATTTGACGCCCGTAGACTCATATGGCTCAACTTATATATAACTATTATATAAATAGTACTTTTGCCATTATATGTCCCCGTAGAATCATATAACATTAAATTGAAAAAAAAAGTTCTTTGGGCCACAAAAGTAGGGTTCAAAATTTTTCATTTGTGTCTTATTCAGTCGATTTTTAAGAAACATTACGAATAAAATTTGTTAGTATGTTTCTAATGAACAACTTTTATCCGAAGCATTTTTTAGATAACCGAATGAATAAGGCACAAATCAATTATAAAGTTATATAAAAAGAACGCTACTTTTGTGGTCATGTGAACAAGCAATTCTTTATTTGATCATTCGTAACGCTTTATATCGAACACTTTCGAAACAAAATATAGCCCTATAACGTTTTAGAAGTTTTTTTTTTTATTTGAGGCGCCACTCTTCGAGAAAATTGACAAAATCTATACTCAACTCAGTACGCTGAGTCAACATTTAAAATAAAATCTATCCCTAGTACTGATTTGTTTTTAAATGTTGGATTCTGTACACAGAGTTGGGTGTTTGATAATTTTGGTGAGACACGCACTAAATCAGCAACAATTAGCATGTCTTCCCGGAGATTAATTACGATTAGCTAACTCGTAGTGATACAAATAAATGGTCTAGGAATTGGTGCAAATTTCAAAATATTACTTCTAGGTTTCTGAATATTTTGTATATTATCAAGATTAGAACGTATTAAGTCTTAGAAAACAAAGGGAAACACTATATTTTTCCTCAGTCCTATATTTGCTGAAAATGTAATGGTTTCGTATCCCTTGACCGATATTTTTTTACTCCTGTTCTTACTTGGTATTAAAAAGTATCTATTTCAGCATTTTCATATATTCTTTGACTAGTTAGTACGGCGGGGGAGGGGTACCCAAAAACAACCGGAAATATTTTTTAGAAGCTATATATTTTCAAATTTTTTGCACAACCTTATCTCCTTCAAAATACTCTCCATTACAACTAATACATTTGTTCCACCGGTGTTTCCACTGTTCAAATCATTTTTTGTAGTCATCTTTAGAAATGGCTGACAGCTCCTTCCCCGTTTTTAGCGAATTTCCTAAAAGGAAATAGAGCTATTGGTCTCGTACCGAATTCAAAATTTTGCAAAAATTATTGCAAATGTCCATCGATCCTACCTAGTAGATGTCGAAAATCATCTGTAAAATTAATATATATATATATATATATATATATATATATATATGTATCTGTAATCACTCTAGCGGTCACAATTTTGATCTGATTGGAATGAAATTTGGTATTTGAGGCGCTTTTGGTATTCAAAAGGTCAAGTTCGTTAATGGGTAAAATCGAACAATTGAAAAGAGGGGTTTAGAGGTAGGGGGAAACATAAAATTTGACATATCTCCCTTAATATTCGAAATATCGAAAAATTTATAAGAAGTAAAGTTGTAGGTACTAAGTTTTACTGTAACTTTGTTTCTTATCATTTTTTCTGTTACCCTAATATTTACAGAAATATTGACGGTTTAAGATTTAAAATTAAATTCCTCAATATCTCTGTCCACATTAGAGTTTGAGCACAAGTGATGAGGTGATGAATTGTAGCAAACATGATTTTCTACAACTTTCTTCCCTACGCATTTTTCGATTGTTCTAATATTAAGAGAGATATTTTATATTTTGTGTTTTCTTCTTTCTTTATGCCCCCATTTCCCCTTGACGTATGTCATTTATTAAAAAAATTGGCCTTGCAAATACTAAAATCATATACGATATTTCATTTTTATCAGACTAAAATTGTGACCGCTAGAAAGTGATTTATGTATTTTAAGGAAATTTGCTAAGTTGAAGCAGCTCCAGCGTAACGAATTTTTTTTCTTTATCTCTTCAAAGTTGTCAAATCGGTGTCCTTTCATGCCCCTTTTCATGTTAGAAATAAGAAAAAGACGGCATGGAGCCAGGTCGGGCGAGAAAGGTGCGTGGGGTAGCGGAACCATGTTATTTTTAGCCAAAAACTGTCTAACAGATATGGCTGTGTGTGCAGGTGCATTGTCTTGGTGGAAGAACCAGTCTCCTGTCCGCCACAAAACGGGTCTTTTTTGACGAGCACTGTTGCGCAATCATATTAAAACAGTTTCAGCAGCATTTTTACCGAGTAGAAACCAAAATTTCACAGTTGCACGTTGTTCACTTAAACTGCAGATGAACTGAATAAGCCAGGTCGACACCACAAGCGGTACTGAACTGGCAACTCATTGCCAGTTCGCTTAGCGGCAGAAATGCCTACTACACAAGCTCCGCCCACGACAATGCTATTCCGGTTATTTTTGGGTACCCCCTTTATCTATATCTGTGTACCGCAAAATATGCATCTGTTAAATTACTGCATATATATTTGTATAATGCTGCAAAATAATGATTGGAGATAAAAATAGTTTGTAGCAATATAAATCTCAAATTCTAATTAGGAAATATCCGTCCATTTGTTTGTTGATATTATAGTTAAAAAATCGCTAACATATCAGATTCAAATTTAATGGGCCTATTGTTGGGCTAAAATATGATTACGAGTTCTTTAATGAGCCATACTTAAACACTGCTTCTTCCGACACAAAACTTGATTTTATGATATTTATAATATTTATTTATATGACAACGGCAGCATAGAGAAAAAGTTTAAGATATTTATAAGGTTTAATTTATTAAAATAGAAAGTAGGCCAAGCCCATACGATGCGACTGTTTAGAGACAAAGGCTGCAAACTAGTTTCACTTTATAACAAGAATGAAACCTCTGTCCGCCCAAGGCTGGTTGTGGGTAAGATAGTGTTATCTATTCGAGCATTAAAGTTGATTTTTGCTATGTCAGTAATGCAAATGATGATTGCTTTCTCTGAGTCAAATGAGGAAGATATCACTGACTATCATCAATACCGCAGGGTACAAGGGAGGCTATTCTAGGCTCTTCGTAGCAGCAGAAGAAGTGTCTCAGACAGATAGACAGTTTATACCTTTTTACAGAATGTTGAAAGAATCTCACCTCGAATTGACAAAGATGGTTAGCTCTTTAGTACACAGGAGGGACACATATGAGAGAATGTGTGTCTGCAGGAGAAAACTCTATTAAATTAATAAAAACAGTTAAAATTCTGCATGTTTTAAATAAATTTTATAAAAAAGTTTAAAATAATTAAAATTAAAACTGAAAATATTCTTTTTTTGAAACGCAACTGCGACCACGGAAACAATTGCGAGCAGCCGATTTGAAACTGATTGCAAACTAGCCTCCTTCCGATCGAGTGCGGATTGCAAACTCAACTGGTTAGCAACCTATGTTGCAAAATTGTCGCATCGTGTGAGCTAAGCTTTAAAAATACCAATAATAATTTTATGTATTTAGATTTCGAATTTTAAATTCATTGAACCTACTACGATTTAAATTGTATATTTAGAATTATCCAGTATATAAAAGTGTCCAATAAGATTTGGAATTTTAAGAAACAAAAAAAAACTCACATTTTAGTCAGTCAAATAAGCTTCAAAACGGGGTTTCAGGCAGGTTGCTCGGAACCGCAATTTTATATAACTCTAATTATTAGAGTCTAATATAACCCTAAATTATTACGATCTGACGGAACAGGGTCAAAATTGAATTTGTTTTAACAAAAAAAGCGTTTATTCTTAGTATCTTTTTTAAAACTAAAAATTTTAAAAATAACATAGAAAATTATTCAATTCTATATAAAAGAAGCAAATAAATGAGCCCATGAACATTAAAATCGGTTCATTAGAATTCATGAAAAAATTCCCATTAAAATAAAAAATCTAAAAATTACTTCATTTTTTTTTTAAACAATGGCAAAGTATACCTTTTATATGTTAGAAATAATGTGCCCAATTTTAGCCCTTAAAAACAATTAGGTCCCCGACAATTAATAAAATACCATGTCACAGATTTTTATTATTAAAATGGGTGTAAGTAATTTTTAGATTTTTTATTTTAATTTAAAATTTTTGCGTTTTTTGAACTTTGGCAATTTTTTTCTCGAACTCTAATTAACTTTTTTTATATAGCATTGAATAATATTGTCATTTTTTAAATTTTTAGCTTTAAAAATGATATTAAGATAAAACACATTTTTGTTATAAACAAATTCAATTTTGACCCTGTTCCGTCACAAGTCGGACTGTAAAAACTTAGGGTCATATTCAGGACCTTGCAACAGGTTCCAAGCAACCTGCCTGCGAAATGCTAATTTGACTCTAGTAATAATAGAAAATGTGATGTAAGTGGTGAAATATGGTATAATTACACAGCCATCGACCACCAAAATTCTATAATCAACGTCTGTCCTCCACAAATTTTATTGATAGATGATACACAAAAAAGGACCAAATTTCATAGCTTTAGAAATGTTCACTACAGCTTAGAAACTATTTGAAGTTAATCCCACTTCTTAAAAGTGAAGGGGAGGCTAGAATTGTCTGTTGATTAAAAAGTGCACTTTATTTCTTCATTAGAGTTTCGAATTGTAATTTAGAAACTGTTAAAAAGTAACATTAATTTAATTTGAAGCCATTTCATTTTGTAGATGAACGATTGTTGGAGTATGATATCGACAAGTTATTATTTGAGGAAAGATCACCATTTCAACGTGTTCAAATTGTACATTCCAAAAGTCTTGGAAATATGTTGGTTCTCGACGAATTGCAAAGTAAAACTTTTAAAAATATGTTTTTAATAAATATATGTTACAAAATTTGTGATTCTTCTAGATATTTCTGAAAGGGATCTCATATACACTGAAACTATAATGCGAAGAGGAATCGAAAATTATGAAAATAAAGAAATTATAATATTGGGTATAAACTGAAATAATACATTTTTTATTAAAAGCTTTTGAATAATTTCAATTTAAAACAAATATTAAAGGTGGAGGAGATGGTGCTTTGTTATATGAATTATTGAAAGAAAAACCAAAGATGGTGACAATGTTGGAAATTGACGAAGTAGTTTTAAAAGCTTGTAATGAGTATATGAAATCAATTTGTGGAAATGTTTTAGAAAAACGTTCAGATACTAATTATGAGGTATGAAAATTATTTATAAAATAACCTTAATTATTAATATATGTAGAAGGAAAAACCTTTCTTTTCGAATATTAATCTGTATTAACTGAGTTTACATTAAATAGTATATTAGGTCTAGTAAAAAGAAATCCATTATTTTTATATGAAATTGATGGATTTATTTAACATACTTAGAATGATCCGATTTAGACCAAATATGTGCCGTTTGTTCGATAACTTGTTGCCATTTTGAGGCCAATATGACTCTTTCATAGTGGCCCTTGCCACTATTTTGGCAAAAAACCGGGACAGTCGATTTTCAAGTCTCTCTTGAGGCGCATTTTTCACCAGCAAAATAGTTTGCCATGAACAGGAACAGGTGGTAATAACTTGGTGCAAGGTCCGGGCTATAAGGTGGAAGCATAAGAACCTCCCAACCAAGCTTCTGGCGAGTCGCTATCGATGTGTGTGACCTGGCGTTGACTTGATGAAACACAATTCCTGTCCTAGTGGTCAAAGTTGGCCGCTTCTGGGCGATTGCTTCCTTGAGACGGTCCAATTGTTTACAATACAGGTTCGATTTAAGAGTTTGGCCGTAGGAGAGCAGTTCATAGTATATGATTTCTTGCCAATCCCATCAAATGCACAGCAAAACTTTCCTGCCCGTCAATCCTGGCTTGAACAAAGTTTGCGCCGGCTCACCGCGCTTCGACCACGACCATTTTTGCTTGACGTTGTCGTAAGTGATGCACTTTTCATCGCCAATCACCATCAGCTTCAGAAATGGGTTGACATTGTTGCGATTCATAGATGGAAATTCGGTCATTAAGGTTTTTTTGCGTTAACTCGTGTGGCCCCATACATCCAGCTTCTTTTTGTATCCAGCCTTTTTCAAATGTTTCCAAACTGTTTGGTGCAATGTTTAGCTCCTGGGCAATAGAAACTGTGCTTATATGACGGTCGGACTGGGCCAATTCCATTATTTTATCCTCATTTTCGTCAGTTTGCCTTCCAGAGCGGTGCGCATCTTTGACATCGAAATTACGGGAATGGAATCGACAAAACCAAGAGTGCACTTGGGTTGGCTGGTACAGTATCAGAACCATAAACACTATTCACATTTTCAACTGTCTGGCTTGCGTTTTCACCTTTATCGAAAAAAACTGTAAAATATAACTTATTTTCTCTTTGCTAGTGTCCATCTTTGACGTGAGCTCAAACAAAACTGAGTCAACCATTCATAAAACTGTCAAATAAGTTTTTTTAGTACCAAATGTCAGCTTTCTAACGCTATCTAGTGTAAACCGATCGGATTTTTAGATCGCAAGATACAATTTATTAAAGCCATTTATTGGAAAAATAATGGATTTCTTTATACTAGACCTATTATATAATAGGTTCTTGAACTCCTAAGTGGAGCTTAAAGCATCAACAATTATTCGCCATCGAACTCAATTCTTGACCAGGGTCTTAATCTGTGAGCTCTTTCCGTCTTTCTCCTTCCCTCTTCCTCGGGGCTTCGCGCCTCCAGGTGTCATTTGGCCGTTATCTGCGTCTTGAGTCCTGCGGGTTCCAATCTAGCGCCTAACGGGCAATGTTATTTTCGCTATGACGCAGGTTCGCCATATCCCAAGAAGATTCTAAGAGTTTACATTAAAGCTCCTAAATTATTTTATTTTTTTGTATTAAAGAAAGATGTTTGTTCGCCTCAATTTTCTAGTTTTTATTCATTTTTTATAATTTTCAATAAACAAATATTATGTGTTAAAAAAATGAAATTGATGGTTGTTGCCACAAGAACGAAATATAAGTTTTTCACAATATTCTTCGTAGTTAGTAGGACCTTTTTTGTTATAAATACTTTTTAACAAAAAATTAAACCGACGAAAAAAGAAAGGAACTGAAAAGCGAAAAATAAAAACTTTTTAACAAAAAATTAAACCTTCGAAAATAGAAAGGAGCTGAAAAGCAAAAAATAAAAAAGAATCTTTTTAGTCTAACCAAGTCTTACACTAATGTAAATATCTAAAAAAGAAAGGGACTGAAAACCGAAAAATAAAAACTTTTTAACAAAAAATTAAACCTTCGAAAAAAGAAAGGAACTGAAAAGCAAAAAATATTGCTGTGGCTGCCATCATCAGCTCAGCAGCATGAAGTGATGACTCTCAGACTTTGATTTGAAGACGGTTAATTGACTAAACTGTCGGCGTATGGATAAGAACGAAGTGACCGGCTATGCTTGAGAAGGTTTTCTGCAGTTTCCTTTACGAACTCCAGATGAATATCGGCATAGTTCCTACCACAGTCGGCTGCAGCCGCATATCCTACCAATTCCTAGTCTATACACAAAAATTCCTTCCACTCCACTCGCATCCTTAGGCACCATAATGGACCTTATGGTCGAAGTGTAGCACGTCCAGGGCAGCCTCTACAATCTATCTATCTATACCCTTTCAAACAAAACAAAAAATATTTAATTGATTGTATTCTAAAGATGAATAAAAAATAGTATCGTACTTCACACTCGTGTTAATACACCGCACGCAATGTGATTCGCCCGATCCTGTGGACCCGTGGATCGGGGCGTATAGTCACGGCGATAATAATAAGAAATATTTCACTTTTAAAAATTATATATAAGTGTTGTTGTTTTAGATTATTATTGGCGATTGTATGAAGTCTATTGATAAATATATCGACGAAGGTAGAAAATTTGATTATGTGTTTGGTGATTTAACAGATATTCCAATATCTGACACTCCAAGTGGTGAAATATGGAATTTTATAATGACTATATTAGAAAAATCATTTAAAGTACTTAAACCTACTGGAAAATTTATGACACACGTAAGATCTGAAAATCAATCTTTAAATATAAACAGTAACAAAATTTGATTTTGTTTTTTAGGGAAATGGTGTAAATTCACCCGAATCACTAATCATGTATGAAAATCAATTAGCCAAGTTACGACCGCCAGTAAAATTTGAAAAATGCACAGCATTTATTCCATCATTTATGGAAGACTGGGTATTTTATCAAATTTGTTTTGATTTGAAACCCTAACATTTTCAAATAGTAGCTAAATCTCCAATTGTCAATATGATCAACAAATTTTTGTGCAGTATTTTTGAATGTATTCCTTCACTAAATGTTACTATTGTTCAATGTTTAAAACGTTTTAAAATCACATATAAACTTACTAGATCATTATGTATTTATCGTACTTTAGTACTTAGATAGTATTCAATGTTTAATAAAAATTCGTATTGAAATTTTTCATTTACGTTTATTAATAAAACGCTGTCATATGTTGAAACGCTGTTTCCTTTAATTTACCATTGAAATATTTTTAGGCAATTTTATTTTTGTAGGCATAAAAAACTTGCTTCCTAACTATGAGATGTTGAGAGTAAGAATACGTTTTAGTGGAAGACAATAGCATAGACGATAGCAACGCTATGAACTGAATACTCTGTTCAATATACTGTTTCTCATAAGAGTCTTTTCATTAAAAGCTACCAAGCTGTGATAATGATATAGATGATCGATCTTTGATTAAAGATAGAGCATCCGTACTAGGGATAATATTCAAATTATTCAATCATTTTGGCTGGGTGTTTACAAAACATTCTAGTTTACTACTTTATTACTAAAACAAATATTATATATTATAAAATAAACTATGTTTTATATGATTTATTTTCACGCTTAACATTTTCTGCTGGAAATATTTATTTTTGTTACAACCTACTTGGCTCTTTTATAACGGCTATCATTAATGTTATTATCTTCCACTGAAAATTCCTAAGGGTTCAGGAATGTTAATATTTTGTGATCATAGACAAACAAATTAGTCCACCGCAACTATGTCACTTAAACTATTGTTATTTTGATCATTAATGTTATAATTTTGATAATATTAATTTTAAGTTTATCAAACTCATATTTTTCAAGTATTAAATTAAAATAATGTATTACTACTACACGATAATAAAAAGTTAACTATAATTAATTAATCAGTTTGTTTTTAATTTAATTTTAATTACAATTTACTTTGTTATGGTACTTAATTACTTGTATACAACTAATGTGTCACGTATTATTATATACTTACCTTTTTTAGGTTTGTATATTTATTATTTAATGCTTTATATCTTCATTAAGTTTATAGATTTTTAAAATAATCTTGCATTTTACGAATTGAATTGGTTTTTTTGGCAAAAACCTTTTCGGGTGTCCCCACAACAACTTCCCAAAGTTTCATTTAGCCTTTTTCTTCTGAAGATTTTAAAAAAATTCACTAGTAGAGGAGGGGTACACATGTTTTGATTTTCTCATTGATAGCAACGTCATGACTCGGCAAAAAATTAATTTTTTTAAATTGTTCAAAAAGCTTCTTTTTTGGCTTGGTTTGGGCTTCATTTCTGTGGATTATTAGACATTTTTCTTTAAAAACTCGAATTTTCGAAGCAAAAACAAGAAGCGCGATTTTTGACAGTTTTTCCGATCTTTCTCAAAAACTACCGATCCAATTTCAATTCAAGACACGTTAATCGATAGGTTTTTTTTGATACCCATAACTGTCTCATTTAACTTTTCCTGATCGGAGTTCAATTTATTTTTATTCGCAAAAAACCACTTATTTAATATATTCTGGTATTAATATATGCGAACAACTGGTTCTGATCCAAAAATTACTCAAGAGGGTGGTGATCCCCTCCAGTATTTATTTTAATTTAACATCTGATCTAGTTGATTTCATCTTTGTGGATATATCCTAAGTGACCATTTTAAATCAAGTTACCATGGTGATATAGTTGTAATATTCATAACTAGTTGTCCGCACAGGCCAACTAGTATTCATAACTAGTTCTTCGCACTGAAATTGTGTCTAAACTATTTGTTGTATGAGAAAATATTAGTAGATAAATATTTTTTATATTTATAGATTTTTTCTATCTCGCATCGTTTAAAAGTTAGGTTGTTAGCATTGCTACCACGCGGCATAGAAGCATGGGTTGTAAACTTTGTATATAGCCTATAAAACGCAATATAGCCTTTATAAGCTATCTAACGTTAGAAAAAATTTTAAAATCGGACTGTTGGTTCCTGAGATTAGAGCGTTCAAACATTCAAACTCTCCAGTGGCTTCGCTCACGTTTATTGTTATATCTCCGGCCCCCGTTATCGTAGCGAGATAAAATACATACCACTTTTTAAGTTTCATAAAAATGGGTCCAGTAATTTTTTGCGTCTTGCCCGAACAAACAGACAATTACAGTTTTATAATATTAGAGATTATGTGTATTATCTTGGGACATTGTCCTGTATCTCCGATACAAAGCTATGAAAAATTACTAAGAGAGCTATCTTCGAAAAAAGACCGTATATTACATGAATAATGTTTTTCTGCGAACAATATTTTCAACCGTAACAAAGTCGGGACTAAAATTATATATATTATACCCAGTCCATAAAGTAAATAAACTACAACAATTTTTGATAAAGTTTTCTTTTAGTTATAAAATTACTTAAACAATTTTTGAAATACCTAAGTATAAAAAAAATATTTTGCAAGAGGCACTGGATGGATACTGGTAGAATGGATACTTATTACAGTTAAGATATAAGTTTAGAAAAGGCTTGTAGTGACTAACACTCATAGAGCAGTGTCGTATATCTAACCCATCACATCAACATAGCAATTGAACCTGCTGTATAGTGCAGAACGATGCATTTATGTATACACGCATATCTTTATCTGTTTTTATATGCCACGTATGCATATATGCAGGATAATACTCCTATATATGCACGTATGAAAGCGGATCGACTTTATAGGTATGTTCTGGTAATGTAAAAAATATCCATGCGATTGTCGCACCTTCTTAGAACGCGTACATTTCAGATATATAAAACAAGACAACAACAAACCATGTTCAAGTTAATAATTTTTTTTGTAAATAAATTATACTTGAATTCATAATTTTTTTTAAATTCGTTTGATTTAAAAAAAAAAACTTTGTTAAAGATTAAAAAAAAAAAATCAAAACTAAATCTTATTGTTTTGTTTTTGTAATTATAAAAAAAAAACTCCTTTCTTGAGAAGAAAAATATTTTCATCTTAAATATTATCCTTTTATACTTAGAACTTTTCTTTGAACTTAGAAAAACGTGTTAGGTCCAAAAAAATTATTCTTAATAATTTTCAATACAATAAACTGATTTAAATCAATAGTTTTGGAGTAACGCGGACGAAAAAAAACTTACATAATTGGGTGTTGAAAAATCTGTTCGAGTTTCACTTTAATATTAATTATTTTTAACCGACTTCGAGCTTCACTTTAATATTATTTTTAACCGACTTCAAAAAGGAGGATGGTTCTCAATTCGTCTGTATTTTTTTAATGTGTGTTACCTCAGAACTTTTTTCTAGATGAACCGATTTTGATAATTTTTTTTGAAAGCTGATGCTTACCGTGTGGTCCCATTTAATTTTGATTAAGATCTGACCGTTAGTTTTTGAGTTATCGTTAATAATGCGTATTTTTTAAGACGATTGTTTATTTTTTTCTATGTATGTTAACTCAGATCGTTTTTCTAGATGAATCGATTTTGATGATTGTTTTTTTATTTGAAAGCTGGTGGTTTTTTTTCAATGATTTATTTTTAATTTTCATCCATATAATTAATTTTTGGTTTCTTCAAATTTTTCATACTATCAAATTTATTTGATTTTTCATTATTTCCAATTTTCCATTTCGAGAGCGAAATATTCCAGAACTCCATTCGCAATTAAAGTGAGGAATTATGTGAAAGGATAAAGGATATCCTAGGAAGTTTATTTATTTTAAGTAAAAAAAAATCGTTGTATATATATATTTTGATATAAAAATTATTACTCTTATTTAAACAAATGTTCGCGGCCTTTTTCTAAAAGGCCGCTTAGATCGATGAAACCTTCTTTTCAATAATTTCTTATAAAATAGTAATAGCTGTTTGAAAATATTGTTCATTTGCAATGTCCCTACAAACATGACTGGCTTGTCGCATTCTACTAAGTCAAACTGAACGAGTTTTAGGTGTTTCGTTTGATAAGCGATCGTGAATCAATCTGAGCCGGTTGACACGTTGCTCATCCGTCTCATTGGATAGGCGATCATGGATGAAACCAAGACGGTGGACACGTTGCTCCTCGCTCTCATTGGATAGGCGATCATGTATCAAGCCAAAACGGTGGACACGGTGCTTTTCCGTCTAATTCGATAGACGATCGTGGATCAAGTCGAGGCGGTGGGCATGTTGCGCTTCCGTCTCATTCGATAGACGATCGTGGTTCAAGTCGAGACGATGAGTACGTTTTTCGATATTGTCCCTGTTCAAAACTTTTATATTGTAAGCCCGAATTTTCGAAAGCCTATTTTTGTGCTCTTCACAAGTTCTTCTCTTTTGAAATGGCCCTGGATGTAGATTTGCTATTTTGAGATAGGTATTTCTCCCTTTCTTCGTTTGTCTCATTTAAACGGCGCTGTCTCATATGAGCAGCGCGTTTAGTAGGTCTACCCATATTCGGACAAATAAAATCAGTTATAGAACTTCAAAGTCACTAAAAAGCGAGAAATAAAAATTTTTTATTATGTATTCGGCAGGTTAGTAAAATATATTAAAAAACAGTATTCAAGTACGGGATTACCGGACTGAGGCCTACCTCTTTGAATCTTTGAACCAAATGTTCCCAAAGGCTTTTTCTTTTTATCGACACAATACCGTAAAATTAAATTACGTTAATAAATTAAATTATTAAAATACAATTAGGTTAAAATATCACACCCTTGCCTTGTTCAAGTTAACGGTAATGACGTCACGTTTTGTTTCATTTAAAATACAATAATTGGTACGTTCGACTTAACGCACGCAACGCCCTCGACCACGACCGCTGAAATTGCCGTTCCACTAACGTTAAAAGGCCGCGGACGTTGTAGATGAACGTTATAGGTGGAATGCACATCCTGAGCGCCGTATGCTCGCAATATGGCGGCATGGTGAAAACGTGCAGCTGTAAGGATTGTGAGTAAATTTTCCGTATGGATTGGAGTAAAATTTAATTCAACATGGCAAGAAATAATTAGAATTGAATGAAACAAAATGTTAAATAATTATTTATATTGATATTTAAAAAATATGAAGTTTTATATGTTCCATTTTTTTAGGTTAGGTTAAGAAAAATATATTTTTTTTCTCCAACAAAAGATATTCGATTGAGAAATATTATTTTATCTGTAAAATTAAGGGGCCATTTACCATTTTCGGCACGTCTCGCATCCTCCACTGACACTGCAATCAATGTCAGTTTCAGGATTGTAAAAAGTTATTTGTTTCGTCGCCATCGTTGTTTTTTTAAATTTCCACGTTTTGGTGAAAGTCCACTCTGACCCACCAATATTGTATGGGCGAAGTAAGCGCGAACAGTGACGTCATCTATGACGTCGAGCGATCGCTCGCAACGACCACGGGCCTTAGGTGGAACGATACAGAGGGTGTTACAATCGTTGCGAGCGTTTAGTGGAACGTACTCAATGTAGAGTGGAACAAAGCCAATTTTGTACTATTAAATATAATTTCGGTTTCATATGTAAATGCAAAATTTTTTTTTTATTCAATTAAATTTTTATCATGTTTTCATGAAACGATCAGTAAAGAAATTAAAGCATTGTATAAAAAAAATTGTAGACAACCACTACCATATTTTTTCTGGACAACAGCCAATGAGAACACTTCCCACTCAATAGGCTACTAGAACTTTACAGAAATGTATCAAAAGTGTTTATTTTGTATATGACTCTCTTTGTCTCTCCTATAAAATCCCAAATCATTATAGAAACTGTCACAACATGGATACTAAATTTACGAAAGGACCCAAAATTATTTCATTCACTGTTTTCGCGCGTTTTGACAGAGTTATTCGATTGCTTCACCAAAGTGGTTGCAAGACGTTATAAATTTGTTTTTTTTTTTGTTTATTTTGTTCACATTAAAGTTTAAAATAATTTATAAAATGTTTGAAGCACGTTTAACACAAAGTTCTGTACTTAAAAAAGTATTAGAAGCAATTCGAGATCTTCTAACAGAGGCTACATTCGATTGTACAGATTCGGGAATATCTTTACAGGCTATGGATAATTCCCACGTTAGTTTAGTTTCATTAAATTTACGCGCTGATGGATTTGATAAATATCGATGTGATCGAAATTTGTCTATGGGTATGAATTTGGCAAGGTAAAAATTTTTTTTTTTTTCTACAGACAAAAATTATAAATAAACATTTTAATAATTTAGTTCAGAGTTTTATTCCTTAGGTCTTTGAAGACTTATTCCTATTGTTTTATTAATATTATCGAGGGAGATCTAGATCTTCCTCGAAGAATTATTCGAATGATTTAATAAGTACTTTCTTCTTGTCTTTAGCATGAGCAAAATTTTAAAATGCGCCAGTAATGATGATATCGTAACAATGAAAGCCCAAGATAATGCCGACACAATTAGTTTTATGTTTGAATCACCTAGTGGAGAAAAAGTTTCTGATTATGATATGAAGTTAATGAATTTAGATCAAGAACATCTTGGAATTCCGGTAAATATATGAATTTTTTTTTTTTAATTTTAATTTTTAACTATCAAATTATTACTAGGATACTGATTATGCTTGCGTAATTCGATTACCTAGTGCTGAATTTGCAAGAATATGTCGTGATTTATCACAATTTGGAGAAAGTGTTGTTATTGGATGTACAAAAGAAGGAGTAAAATTCAGTGCAACTGGTGATATTGGTAATGCAAATATTAAATTGGCACAAACTGTGTCAGTTGATAAAGAAGAAGAGGCAGTTATTATTGAAATGCAAGAACCAGTCACGTTAACATTTGCCTGTAAATACTTGAATTACTTCACTAAAGCAACATCCCTTTCTCCACAGGTAAAATATTTTCATTAAAATTCGAACAAGTTTTTATGAAGAAATATTTGTAAATTAAAATTTTGACATTTATTGATTTTATTAAAAAATCTACAAAGAAAGGTTGTCGTTAAGGTAGATTTTTCTTAAAATTTAGATAATTATTTTAATAATTCTGCATCGAATGATGGAAAAATTAATTGAACAATACAGTTTCGGAGATATTCAATTTCAAAGTTTGAATACCAAAAAGTTTACGAACATATTTAGTTATAACTAAAAAACCCGGCTTACCATTGTTATAAAAAACTAAATCAACATTCAACAACTAATAAATGTTTTCCAAAAGAAAAATAAATTCATAATTACAACACATTTGCTTAGATATTAATTTTATAAATGATGAAAAATGTATGTTATTATTGTAGTGGAAGTGGTTATCTAAAAACAAATGAAGTTAGCCACCATTTCATTTCTCAAAACTTTCGTTTATGTAAATCGTTAAGATGTGACCTCACTTAAATTGCTGGTTGAACTTAGGCAAATAGGCCGAGCTTGAAAAAATGTAGAAACAAAATCGCAGCATTCAGAATCAACCAGTGTGGCCTCACTGGACGCTGGCGTCTAACGTCTAACCTAAGTCATGTGGTATATTTTTAAATCTGCCGCCACTTGAAAAACTGTAGCGTCCTCGAACTTAAAATTTTAATTTCCAGAATCAATATAGAAAATTTACATATCGGTGTATATATATATATATATAGACCTCTTAAAAACTCATTGCTACCAGCCCGGCTGGTACAACCTTGAGAACGCCTCTCAGGGTAACAGAGCCTGGTGGAGGGCAGCAATACCTATAATTTTCTTTCAGTTGATTTTCTTGTAAAACGAAAGGCTGAGGCATTAAAAAGACAAGTTTGATAAAAAAGTGAGGTGAAAATCAATTTCCCGAAATTGTTAATTTTTGATAGCGAATATCTAGAAAACCATAACGGATTCGAAAAAAATGATTATAGCCATTCATGTAGAACATATTCTCAACTTTAATTTTTAATAGTATAATTTTCGATACGACTCTCCGTTTTCGAGATATAAGTAAAAATCCCAAATGGGGTATTTTCCCACTACTACTTCCACCATAAAGAAGTAGGGGTAGGAGTGGGGTTTTTTAGTATGTTTAATTATTACGTGCTCCTAACAAATTCCGAAATTCAAATACTTTCCCCCTCCATGTTGTCTACACCCCCCCCTTTTGACCATTCTATGACTTTTATTTAGTCAGTTGACACCATAAAGCGTAAAACTAGAAATTTTCAAAAAATCATAGCTCTTAAACTAGCTCGAATCGAAACTTAAAATTACCAGGGTTGTTTTTGCGACTTGAAGAAGTATATTCCTTGAAAATTTCAAGTAATTTAAATATGAAAGAAAAAAATTGGCATTTTCAAAAATTCAAAAAATTTCACATCTGTCGGATTTGAACGGATGAAGCTCATATTGTGGAAATCCTTTAGCTCGTATTGTTGAAATTGTCCTTTTTTTATCTAAGCATTATAGATAAATAAACAATAGTTTAAAAAAAAAACTAAAAAAACACGCTTTTATAGAAAATCCAACTAAAAAATAGAAAATAAAATTTAATAAATTTGGATTAAGAAAAGTGTAAATAAGAAACAAATGTATATTAATGGAAAAAAGCGTGGGGTGTATAGTCTAAATAGTTATTCCATTAATATACATTTGTTTCTTATTTACACTTCCAAATTTATTAAATTTTATTTTCTATTTTTTAGTTGGATTTTCTATAAAAGCGTGTTTTTTTTAGTTTTTTTAAACTATTATTTATTTTTCATTTTTTAGTTGAATTTTCTATAAAAGCGTGTTTTTTATTTTTTTAAACTATAATTTTTTAAACTATTATTTATTTCTTCAATACTTTTCAATAAGTATTTTTAATCAGGGACTTTTCAGAAGTTTAACTTCTACCGTGTGTGACTTGCACACACGCACATTTTTTTTTTAAGTCAGTAACTTATCTGGGAAATTGATGAATCCTGGCTAATCTAATCAGGATAATCGGATATTTTAATCGAATTATTGCATTGTCATCGGTCTTTGACAGGTGTGCAAAATTTGAATTAAATCTGATCGTTGAAAGTAGGAGAAAATCGAGCTCAAAAGGGTCGGTTACATACATACATACAGGTGAAACTAATAAAAAGCGTATAAAAAATCGGCTACCGTTTTTGTCGAAAAGTAATGGATCTGTCCATATATAGATAGACAGATAGATTGTAAAGGCTACTTGGAAACTGGGAGGTTATGGGTTCGAATCCCGACATTGCCAGTTTGTCAATTATTAAGAAAAAAAATATATATATTATAAAACTCGGCCTTGCGCACTACCGTGCTCTAGATATATTTATTTATTGTGGAAATCGTCGAAATTATATATATAAGTGTATCGTATCGAGTCTCAATTATAAAATTACCGAAGAGGTGCAGTCTTCGGTAATTTATGGAGCTACTGGTCTTTATGCAGCTACTCTATAGTCTACACCATAGCTCTCTACAAGTATGAACTAAACATTTTGGAATAACCGCGATCGAGTACTGAAATTGAATTGATAGGGTAGAGTAGTGCATAAATGCTTGTAGAAGATTATACTGTCTATTCACCTTAAATTATTATAGTTGCTACTCGATTAAACTACTAAATGTGCGTGAATTGAACGAGGTTTTAAAGGACGCTTTTTTGAAATCAACATTTTATTCTTATTAAATATACATATTTTTTTTAGGTTCAATTATCAATGAGTGCAGACGTACCTTTAGTTGTTGAATACAGAATACCTAACATTGGACATGTTAGATATTATTTGGCTCCAAAAATTGAAGACGATGATAGTTAAATTATTTATCATCACTAACATTATTTTTTTTGTATTACATTATTGTTTAATTAGAATAATTAATTAAGAATCTTTTTCAATGTAAGTTTTTCTAGGTACCTATATATTTGTACAATTATTTACCACTTTTAATTATTTAATTTCTTTTTAATATTGAATAAACATCGTTTCAATAATTTTTGTTTTTTTTTTTGTTTTGTACCTTGATGAAAATTGTGCTTTGCCTCTATATGCAGACTGTAAATACATGAATTGTTTTTTATATCGAAAATCAAATTTTGATCGTCTGATCAACCGCGGATCCACCGTTGTGGGCACGATGGGCATGCCCACAAACCTAAATGACGATAAAGAAATAATTACATAAAATACCAGTGAAAAAGTTGATGAGCAGCTTCCAAGAAGTATAATTAGACATTTTTAGAAAAAAAAAAATTCTAAAGGTACAAAATTATGTACTAGTTTTCATGTTTCTAATGTCCATGAAGATATTCATGTCAATGATTCTCGGCGAATTTTTGGTACAGTATATAGTCTACTTTAAAAGTAGGTATAGTGATATTATATTATCGAATGATAATTTAGTGAGAACTCTAAGTTTTTGAAATAAAATTTAAAATTCGCCCCTTTTACTTAAATCAGTTTTTTGTATTATAAATACGTATTTCGACTACAATTGTAGTCGAAATTTCGTCGCTAATTTGGTGAAATTGTCATCAAATTAGCGACGAGTAGCATATCCTGAGACAATATAAGAGTAATTTTAATAAGAGTAAAGTTAACAGGAATAAATGTGAATGAAGGAAATTTTAACAAGAATAATTTCAATATAATTTAAAATTTATTATATTTTAAATCTAGTATATTTTAATTTAGTTAATTTTCTATTTTAATTTATTTTTGTCTATTGATCTCGACTTACTATTTCTAATTGTCAAAGAGTAAATTACGACTAGCTAATTTATACTGATGATGACTACATTGTAGTCGAAACACGTATTTATAATACAAAAAACTGATCTAGGTAAAGGGGGCGAATTTGAAATTTTATTAAGTATAGTGACTATACCGTTCAGACCCTCCCTTCACTGAGATACTGAGCAAAAACTGAAAAAAGTCCGAAAATTTCATGGTTTTTTGGGTACACCGCCGCTCGCACAGCACTTTGGAAATTGCAAATCTGGTTTTTAGCGAATTTCCTGAAAGGAAATAGAGCTATTGGTCTCGTACCGACTTCAAAATTTTGCAAAAATTTCTTCAAATGTCCATCGATCCTACCTAGTAGATGTCGAAAAACACCATCTGTAAAATTTATATATATATATCTATGGACATATATATATATATATATATATATACATATATATATATATATATATATATATATGTGTCTGTAATCGCTCTAGCGGTCACAATTTTAATCTGATTGAAATGCAGTTTGGTATTTGAGGCGCTTTTGGTATTCAAAAGGTCAAGTTCGTTAATGGGTAAAATCGGACAAGGGGAAAGGGGGGTTTAAAGGAAGGGGGAAACACAAAATTTGACATATCTCCCTTAATATTCGAAAAATCGAAAAATTTATAAGAAGTAAAGTTGTAGGTACTAAGTTTTACTATAATTTTGTTTCTTATCATTTTTTTTGTTACCCTAATATTTACAGAAATATTGACGGTTTAAAATTGAAAATTAAATTCCTCAATATCTCTGTACACATTAGAGTTTGAGCAAAAATGATAAGGTAAAGAATTGTAGCAAATTTGATTCTCTACAACTTTGTGCCTTACGTTTTTTTCGATTGTTCTAATATTAAGAGAGATATTTTATATTTTGTGATTTCTTCTATCTTTATGCCCGCATTTCCCCTTGACGTATGTCATTTATTAATTGAATTAGCCTTATACTAAAATTAGCAAATACTAAAATCATATACGACATTTCAGGTTGATCAGACTAAAATTGTGACCGCTGGAGAGTTATTTATGTATTCTTAGGAAATTCGCTAAGTTGAAGCAGCTCCTGCGTAACGAATTTTTTTAATATTGGTTTAGGTCCTAACAACATATAAACAATTCAGAACGACCGGACCTTTTGCAAGCACGGATGTACATCTTGACTGGACTATTAATCTATTTGGTGCCTGTTAAGTTTGGCTCTCATTTTTCATATCACTTGTTTTTGTGACGAATAATGCACCAACTTGAATCTCCTTTACATGTTTGTTTTTTGGTGGGATATTAATTACATATTAGACAATACTAAATAATTTATAAAAAGTAATTATTATTCAGAAGAAAATTACATTTAATTCATTACAAAATTAGACTTATATAATAGGTACTTATATATTAAAAGAAATATTATTATTTATGTATTTGATTTGAAAAAGGACGACATGGGAAATACATTGGAAAAAGTTTCAAATGTACCATTTATTATTAGGTACAGTGCTCAGTTCAAATATTTTATTCTGAACATGTTGCTTCAGATTTATCACCAACATCAGCTGAATTAATTATTTTGTCATGTAATGTCCGCAAATGTCTTAATAAATTACTTTTAACATTGAATCCTTTATTGCAAAGTGTACATAAAAATGGTCTTTCACCCGTATGAGTTCTAGCATGAATTACCATACTTGCATGCGATGGGAATCGTTTACTGCATATGCTACAAACTTTTAAGTTACCTGAAAATAAATAGATACACAATTAAATTTAAAAAAAATACATATATTGTGTTTACTTAAACTATAAGGTATGCCATCTATTTGTGATAATATATGTTATGTATACCTTGATGGTATATATCAGGGGTGTCAAACTCAATTTTGCAGAGGGCCATATATTAAATTTAGAATGTGTAGGCGGGCCAGATTCAAATTTAAAAAAATGTACTGAATTATTATAACATTTTATTTACTTAATTATATAGTATATAATATACGGTTGTTAAAAATCATATCAAAGTTATAAAAGAGGGTAATTATTTTGAGCTCGAGGATCCAGATACCTGACTTCTCTTGTTTTTGACAAGCTCATTGATGTCAGGTATCATATTCGTTGTAATTATATTAAGAATTGATTGGAGATGTTCATTCGTAAGTCTTGTGCGATGTTTGTTCTTATTTATTTTCATGACGGAAAACATCTGCTCACATAAATAGGTGCTACCAAACATGCACAGAATGCGTGCTGCATGCTTTTTTAATTGCGGGTAGTTATTCAAACTCTTGAAATATTGTGTATAAAATGTAAGAGCGTTAACCTCTTTAAATTTTTCTTTCAAAATACTGTCTGATTGAAGATCTATCAACTCCATTTGCAAATGAACTGGTGCCTGTGAAGCTTCAAAATTGAATGGATTGTTGAAAATTGGGAATTCCATTTCATTCATTTTGTGGAAGTCTTCAAAACGATTGTTGAATTCCGTGATCAGATTTGGCAGAAGTTGAGAATATTGATCCAATTTATTTTGGTTTACCGTGCCAAATGATTTTAAATGAGGGAAATGATCCAAAGTTTGATTTTTTACCTGATTTTCCCACAGCCTCAACTTTGTTTCAAAGGCTTGAATACATGAATACATTTGAGTGACAATCAGATTTTTACCCTGTAACTTTACATTCAGATCAGTCAAGTGTTTCGATTCGAGGAATCGAGTGAAGTCATGATTCTTTTGTCTGTCACACATTGCGATCGCGGGCTGTATTGTTACGGCCCGGAGGCCGGATACGGCTCGCGGGCTGTATCTTTGACATCCCTGGTATATATAAATCCTTGCTCTAACATGCGCGTACAGTACACTGTATGTACATGCTCTAGGCAAGGGTAGCAATCCCTGTATGTGCAACTTTCTCTTTTTATTCCTCTATCACACCCACTTACACGATACTTCATTGCTAGCGTGGTCTATCCTTATATGTCTCTGGTGTAAATACCCTTGATATTACTGTTTACTTATACCATTAACAAAAGTCACGCAGGAGCTACGTAAATTAACAGCTAAGTTTTGTAATTTTCAAATCAAGTTATTATAATGATAGTTGACTATTCATTGTTATATTAAGTATTATAAAATTTAAACTCGCCCCAGAGTTATTATTTTTTTACCATTAACCATTTTGGTCCCACGAGTAAATCGGGCCGTGTACTACCCCATCGACAACTTGATGGGGAGGGCATTTATACAATGGAGTTCGCCAGTTGCTCCAAGGGGATTGTTTATGACAGCATTTGACTCAGCTGCCCTAGCCTTCGGCTAGTTCTCTAGGCACAATTCCTCGCACCGTAGCTTGGGTTTCTCTTGAGTCTTAGTCTGATTATTCATTTGGAACCTTTCCAGCAAGGGAATCGCTGCCAGTAGATAGTGTTATACTATCTACCGCTGGCTTAGCCTCCAAAGTCATTACAATACGCAAGCCTGACCGGTACGACAAACCGCCCACGAGATGATCAGGCACTTCTGATAATACTCTTTTTTCGCAATACAAATTTTACTATAATGCGCTCGGTGAATACTTTGTCTACCCCGCCTAAACATTTTGTCTACCATCGCCTTATCAATTATACAATTTCTTTTTATCTGATACGTATTTGAGAAGTTTATAAATTATAATTTCGAATTTTGCAAAATTTTAACCTTTCTATTAGCAATTGTCATATATTAAGTACTACTACTAAAGGAAGTTACGGTCAAGCAGTCGATTTATCTTTAATATTAATATTTCTTTTGACAGTTCAATTTCAGCCATGTTGACGCTGCAATTTATCGCCACTTGCTGCTACTTGTCGCTACATTTTATCATGTTCCTTGAAATTGATGAGCAGATTGATGAGCGCTTCAATTTTGGCTAATGACGTAGCATGGGATAGTTTGTCCAGTTATATAAAGTGGTCATGAGGATGTAGATAAAAAACATTATAAGGTAATCATTTTTTGTAAAATTAATTTTCTGCAACTGTATTTAACAGTTTTCGAAAAAATGTTTATAATTAAAGTTGTTAGTATTTTTATAATGAGCTTTTATTCTAAAACCAAATATATAGATTCGATACAGTTCGAAGATAAAAATTTTGCAAACGAAATGCCAGTTATTAAGTTAATTGTTCCTTTAAATAGATTACAAGGCGAAAAAGGTTGAATTTTATTTAGTTTAATAACAAATATTCCTCCTCCAATGAATTACCCCTTGCCAGGAATGAATACATTTTTGAAATTTTAAATAGTTTTCCTTATTTTTTATTGCAGATTCAAATCCTACGTCGATAACTATTAGACACATATTTTTATTTCGAGATCTATTTCTCAAGATATTTGGTCGTATGAATATGCGAAGTAAAATTAACTGATTCTGTAATAGATATAGTTAAGAAAAGTTATTATAATATTTTCAAAATTACCTGCTATTGCTTGTATATTTTTTGGTTTAGGATTTCCATTACTATTATTACTAGCAGCTAACTCTTTTTCAGTATGCGTTTGTTGTATATGACGAACCCATTCGGCTGGTGTTGGAAGAATTTTTTGGCATAAATCACACACTAATGGTGGTAATTTTGTATTGTCATCGTCCTGTAAGAATGATTATTATTAGCTTCATTTTGGCCTATTGCAGACAGTTTATGTGAGTTCAAATATTATCCGAAATTAGAATAATTTTAGGGTGATTGATTTACTGTGGGGATAAATATCACACCTTCTCGCTGGTGAAAATATTGACGTTCAAAATGACCCCGCAAATAGATAGAATCATCAATTTCAAGAAAAATATATTCTATTCAGTTTTTCTGTCTAGTCTATAGTTTATTCTGTCTATAATCTATAGAGTTATTTACAGTTGAAGTTGTCAATTTTTTGTCAAAAAAAGCTTATGTTATAATGACTTCTTGCAAATATCTCGAAAACCTTAAATTTAATTGGAAAATATATATTGAGTCAAAATCAAGGTTATAAAAAACAAACATAGTTTGGTGTTTTTTTTAGCGAATTTCCTGAAATGAAATTAGTTATACAGTTTTCATTTTATCGGAATGGAATTTGAGACGCTTTTAGTATTCAAAAGGTCAAGTTCGTTAATGGGTAAAATCGGACAAGGGGAAAGGGGGGTTTAAAGCGAGGGGGAAACACAAAATTTGACTTCTCTCTTAATATTTGAAAAATCGAAAAATTTATAAGAAGTAAAGTTGTAGGTACTAAGTTTTACTGTAATTTTGTTTCTTATCATTTTTTCTGTTACACTAATATTTACAGAAATATTGACGGTTTAAGATTGAAAATTAAATTCCTGAATACTTCTATACACATTAAAGTTTGAGCAAAAATGATGAGGTGATGAATTGTAGCAAAGTTGATTTTCTACAACTTTATTTCCTACGCATTTTTCGATTGTTCTAATATTAAGAGAGATATTTTATATTTTGTGTTTTCTTCCTATTTTATTTTATTGTTTTTACTTTTCCCCTTGACGTATGTCATTTATTAATAAAATTGGCTTTGCAAATACTAAAATCATATCAGATACGCCATTGCATTTTGATCAGACTAAAATTGTGACCGCTAGAAAGTGATTTATGTATTTTAAGGAAATTCGCTAAGTTGAAGCAGCTTCTGCGTAACGAACTTTTTTGTATTTCTGTAGGAGATACGCCATTGCATTTTGATCAGACTAAAATTGTGACCGCTAGAAAGTGATTTATGTATTTTAAGGAAATTCGCTAAGTTGAAGCAGCTTCTGCGTAACGAACTTTTTTGTATTTCTGTAGGAGAAATATTAACCGGGTTATAGCTCACGTGCAAGCAATGAGCATTTCATGGAGTACCCGAAGAGACCTTTAAAATGGGTGTTGTTAGACTCTCTAGCTTCAGAGATGACGAAGTTACAATAAAAAAACCAATTTATGGTTACTCGCCACGTTCAGAATTTTTTAAATTTTGTACAGATGCTTTTGAAACTACGACTAAACGTTTTCGAGATATAAGAGAAAACAAAAAAACGCTTACTTCTTCGTTCTCCCTCTTGTGGTCTCTTCTCTCAGATCGCAGAACTATAAATTTACCTCTTAACTAGTCCAAAAAAAATCTTAAAGTCAACTCTTATTGTCGCGATGTCCGCTGTCTATATTTATCATAAATAACTTTGAAATTTTCAGTCAATCTTTTCAACATTAAACCCATGAAATTGGAACACAACGTCTCGCATCGTTTCAGATTTCGAATAACACATTGTAAAAAACTCATCAACCTTATCTGGACAATTTTTTTGCTTTGGATTGACTTCCATTAAAGAAATACTCAATATATGGTTAAAATAGACAAAAGTTTACCTGATTTGATCGTCCTCGACGTTGGCGTTTTGCTGGTTGATATAGATCTGAATGCCCTTCAATATGTCGCACCCAATCGGCGGGTATTGTAAATGTTTCCGAACATAATTCACACGTTAATGGTGAATAATAATTTTCGTCTTTTTCTTCTTCAATATGCATTTGATATTCATCTTCATCGTCATTTGGAAAAATAATTTCCGGCTTTATTGTCATTTCTGATTGAAATAATTCATTTTCCGATAAATCTACATCGTCTAATTGATCCCATTCGATTGGCTCTTCTTTGATCACTAAATATTTATCAGTATCATCTAAATTTTCATCAGGTTCATGATGCTTATCTTCTGGAATATCACTTGACGATGATGCTGAAGACGATTGTTGTTTTTGTGGTGGATTTTTTAACAGTACTTTTATAATTTTTTTTTCTCCTTGTTTGTCCTCTTGTACATTATTACATGTATCATCTTTGTTTTTATCATCCGTTTTCTTTTGATCAATTTTTGGGTTAATTTTTTGAAACTTATCCATCTTTTTGTATTCTAATTTAATGTTGCTGTATGTTCGTAATGGTACTTCCGTTTCCATTTGTGATCGAACATTTTCAATTTTGATACCATCAGAAATTACAGCATTTGAAATTGGTTCCAATGGTGGTACGTTTAAAATATTTGGAACACGATTACGATCTTTTGATAATACAATTTTTCGTATCATCGGCATCGGTTTTGTGGACGTAGTTTGTATCGAAGGTTGTTGTGGTATTTTTTTTGGAAGAAGTTCTGTATTCGCATGTTGAATTGCTTCTGCTGGTGAATTTAAATTAGAATCTGTATCTTTTGGTCGCCATAAACCACGTATTTTTAATAAATCACCAGCCTTTAAAACATTTTCCAATATTTCATTTGATACAGTGGTCTCACCACAATATATGTATTGGATTAAAGTTTTTAACGTTTTTATATCAATATCTGGTGGCATTATCACGATTAATGGTAATGTGGAGCTGGCTTTAGCATGCGATTTAAATATATTTTGAAAGTATGCACTACATAATGATAAGAGAAATCGATGAGCATTTACTTGATGACCATCAGATGTACATAATACTGTATCGGTGTAATATTCTGATTGAAATAGCGTGGCAACAGATGTATGCAAATGTGATCCAAAGGAGTGCCATTTTAACTGATAATTATCACTGCTTAATGTTGCCATTATAATTGTAAATCCTGAAATTAAAAAAAAAAGTATTTAAATACACATCAACCTAGACCAGAGGTCACCAAACTTTTTGAGAAACGGATCGGATTGAAATATGTAAAACACACCGGGCTGGCCGAAAATTATTCTTATTGAAATCTTATAAGAACATTAGTTTATATTGAATGTGTACACAATACAGTTTATTAATTGTTACGAGCGAGATAGATTGTAGCGAGGCTGCCCTGAACGCGGGCTACACTTCGACCATAAGGTCCATTATGTGATGCCTAAAGATGTGAGGATGTGAGTGGAGTGGAAGGAATTTTTGTGTGTAGACTAGGAATTGGTAGGATGTGCGGCTGCAGCGGACTATGATAGGAACTATACCGATATTCACCTGGAGTTCGTGAAGGAAACTGCAGAAAACCTTCACAAGCATAGCCGGTTACTTCGTTCTTGTCCATACGCCGAGAGTTTAGTCGATTAACCGCCCTTTTTTTTTTCTTAATAATTGACAAACTGCCGATGTCGAGATTCGAACCCATAACCTCCCTGTTCCAAGTAGGCATAACGCCTTAGACCGCTCGGCTACTTGGACGGTCTATTTATTATAGTATGAAACATATGTCACCGACATGCTTTTTATTATAAAAAGCTAACAATTGTGTGGAAACTTTTAAAGTAAAGTTAAATATAATTTTATTTTAATATAGTTTATATAGGAAGTTATAAGGGAAAATATATATTAAAATGTATGGGTATCCACAAATATAGGTATTCTGTAAGTAGTAATCAAAGTACACTCCCGTTGATAAAAATTGAACCAGTTGAAACATTCTAAATGATACGGTGTCTAATAATTATATACATATAAGTAATATACGCTTGGAAATTAACTTACTGGTTCAATTTTTATGAATGGGAGTGTACATACAGTTCATAATCATAGAATAAAGTTAATAGCAAGTGTCTAAAGATCAATGTAGAACAATTTGCGATCTAATTTTTCCGTCAAATCAAAATTTTAAGAATTATTACACTTATGTTATACGGTGTGTTCATTTGAAGAGTTCACAAGTTTTGTTCAAATATTTTTTTAAATATACGTTCTAGAAAAAATGTTTCAAACAAAACTTGCTTAGTTAAAAAAGGGAAACATAATGCAGTAATTATACCGTATGTATTACAAAGCATTGCTAACAGAGAATCAATGTTAAATATTATTTACTATAATAACTATACACAATATGCTTAATAAAGAAATAAAAATAGTGGGGGAACTTGTCAGTGTGTCTGTTGTGTATGCTTGCTGGACTGTTTTGTACTGCATTAACATGTAATGCGAGTGGGTTAAAAATGTTCATTGTTGTCTTCTTAAGCTTATAGTCTAAAGTTTGTCTTCTAACAATTGAAAATTCTTTTTTGAATATCCCTTATTTGTATGTGGAATGTTTGAAAATAAATGATAGTATTCTATTAACGGTATAACATAAAACAACAATCCACACAAATTAAAGGAAAAATAAAACCCCAATAAGAAAAATAGAATTCCGACAAAAAAAAAGTTAAACCAAAGGTTCGAATATTCCTCCAGTATTTGCTAAACAAAATCAAAGAATTTGGACCTGAAACCAGCTAGTCTAACGTCCCGTGAATCCAATACACTTTATCTAACCCCCGTCATCCCCCAAGACATAGTGCATATTTTAAATAAGATAAAAAATTCTTATTCCGCTGGAGTTGATGATATACCAACAATTTTATTAAAAAGAGCTCAAACTCTCTCGATTCCACTTTCCCACTTAATTAATCTTTCGTTTAATGAAGGTATATTCCCTGATCAATTAAAGGTGTCAAAAGTCATACCCGTTCCTAAAAACAACAGTGCCAAAACATGCCAAGAGTATAAACCAATATCAATTCTACCCTCTCTGTCAAAAATTTTTGAATATGCTTTTTTCGAACGCTTACGCTCCTTTCTAGAAAAAATAATATAATAAATCCTCATCAACACGGATTCTGTAAAAATAAGTCAACGGAAACAGCATTAATGTGTTTTATTGATAACATCGTCTCACTCATCGACCAAGGGCTTATGGCAAGTGTAATTTACTGTGATTTTAGCAAAGCTTTTGATACAATTGATCATGGAATTTTGTTATACAAATTAGAAAAATGTGGTATCAGAGGAAAGGCTTTATCGTGGATTGAGTCCTATTTAAATAATAGGCATCAAATGGTTTGCTGCAGCGGTGTATTATCGGAACCAAAACCTCTTCGAATGGGAATTCCACAAGGATCTATTCTAGGACCCGTCTTGTTTATAATTTACATAAACGACCTTCCTCGGATTCAATGCCCTGTACATAATTTTATAATATATGCTGATGACACAACAATATTGTCATCATCCAAAACTAAAGAGGATCTGGACAGAAAAATTGAACTTGAAATCACTGCTATTGAGCAATTTTCTGCTAGTAACGGTTTAGTGCTAAATAAGGAAAAGACAAAATTAATGTACTTTTCCCTTAAAAGTGTAAAATTCGAAACCGCACTACTTACAGCTGTTTAAACATAAGCAGTAACCTTAGCTGGGCCGCGCACACTGCCCTCTTATCCTCTAAACTTGCCAGATTGGCTTACCTTCTGAGGAGATTACGTATGGTTTGTAACGATTTATCGGTTTTAATGACTTTTTACTATGCATTTGTTTACCCACAACTAAGATATGGAGTCTTATGTTGGGGAAATTCTTCAACAGCAAAAGACGTCTTCATCAAACAGAAGATGATATTGCGATGCATGTTCAACTTAAAACCGAACACGTCATGTGTCACATTATTTGTGGATAATGGTATCCTCACTTTACCATCAATTTACATTTATTTGGCAGGAATACATGTGAAAGAGAATTTGTCACACTATTCGAGGATGGGAGATTCTCATAGCTACACAACCAGAAATAAAGGCATGCTTTCTATCCCAAAATACCATCTTACAATTTGTGGGAAGAGTTGGCAAATTTTTAGTAGAAAAATTTACAATAACCTCCCCAAGGAGCTGCTGGAAATGCAAAACATGAACATGTTTAAAAAGCACTTAAAAATTTTTTTAATTAGAAAAGCCTTTTACTCCATAGATGACCTTTTTGTTTAACACTAAATTGATTTTGATATTCTATTTGTTGATTTTGTACTAAGTTTTCTATTAATTTCTTATCTTATTTTATCAATTGTTGACTATTGTTTTTATTTTATACTGAGTTGATTTTTTAAATTGTATGTTTTTATTTTATTGTTAAATATTTCATATTTTGTTGTTAAAAATTTTTTTATTTATTGTTGACTAGTGTTTTGTTTTCTAAATATTTTTCTGTTACTGTTTTTTTGTTAAAATTACTGTTTCAAATTGGTTGTTTTTATTTTGGTACTTACTTTTATGCATGTTTATATTTTTGACGTAGCAAGCATATCTATGTATATCATTTGCGAAATAAATATTATTATTATTATTATCCAAGTCGGTTGTAGAAATTTACCCGGGTATTTTCTAGCACTAGAACAGAATATTCGCACAGTTGTCAATAATTCTTTGCCTTAATTGTTACAAATTTTCAGGCCTATTCCGCGAATAGATCTTTGTTTTGAGAAAACCGCACAAAAAACAGTCGTTAGGAGATATATCTGGCAATTTGGCTGGCCACTTGCCTTCAAGTGGCCAGCCAAATCGCCATCCAAAACCACTCATAAGACGTTCCTGGAAAGTTTGTTCCAGGAACAGCCTTGCTATCATGGCATTGTGTGCAGGCAACATTCTTGTTGGAACCATAAAGATTCCAGGTCTAAATTAGGAAGAGCTCTAACAGTTATTATAGTATATTATTATAGTATATTATTTCGTAACAAACTCAAATATTTTTGAGAATCTAAAGATCCGTCAATGAAGAATGGTCCTATAATATGGTCACCCAATATTCCATTCCAGATATTCAGTTTCAGTATGCATGTGTATGCATGGTTTTATAGTAAATCTTTTATTTATTTAACATTGATTCTCTATTAGAAAAACTTTCAAAAACGGTCTGTATATTATTTCCATGCATCCGTGTCCGCGTGTTATAACTTATCTTTTAAACGGTGCAAGATAGGAAAAGTCTTTAAATACAAAAAATGTTTATTTCATAAAAACAAACAACATTTGTTGGAAATTTTTTTTATACATCTTCTAGTTTTGGTTTCAATTTTGTATTTACGTCAGAAATATTGTATTCATGACAAAAAGTTTCAAGTTGTTGGTTTTTATGACTTCTTTTGTTTGAAATTTTTTTCATTTATCCAATATGTCTGGCGTAAATACAAAATTTATACCGTATTGACATCAAAACTAAAAGATTATACCACGCGCGCACGGGCTCATGAAACAAAAATATAATTATTGCATTATGTTTCCCCTTTTAAACTGTGAAACTTTTGTTTTCATTTTTTTATAAAATGCATATTTAAAAAAATATTTAGCTGGAAACTTTTCAAATGAATACACTTTATATATAAGTTTTGTCAAGTTATTTACATGAGATGGGCAGTATAGATCGGAGATTATGGTATAATACCGATGAAAACTCAAGATCGATTTTGAACATCGAACATATTTAATCCTTATATTACATATTACGCAGGGACGTAGCTACCGCCGTATCTGCCATATCAATTATACGGGGCCCCCGACGTGCGTAAGCAAAAATTGAGAGTGTATATTTAATTTGAATTGTTTGTAAAAATTTTGGAAAAAGTGACAGATAGATAATTATGATGAATAAATATTTCTTTTAATTTTATGCAAACATTTTTTTATATTTGTGAGAAATCTTTACCCTTCATAAGGGCCCCCAAAAAAATTTTTATACGGGGCCCCGCCAAGGCACGCTACGCCACTGATATTACGGGTATAACCCTGAAGATTAGCCATTAGGATACCACTGTTTACGTTATAATACATAAATTTAGCAGAGACATACATTTTTTTTGTAAAGAAGAAAACAGACACACATACACATGTATTATGTGTGTTTATCTACAAAATCAACAATTAAAAACGTATATCCACATTATTATTGTCTGTTCCTTATAGGACTATGACATCTGGTGGTAATAATTAGAAATTGAGTAGTGCGGCTAAATTGACATAGTTACATATGCCGCATGCGTTACTAGGATTACGTTAATAAAAAATACAAAAAATTATTATTTTATTTCATAAAAAATCTTTTTTATGAAAAATATTTTTTAAATGTAGCCTCACTTAAGCTACATTACAAACTGTCACTTGCTATTGCACCCCTTTAGGGGTTGATTTTCGAAAACGCTGAAACGTACTTAGGTATATCCTTATTTATTATTAAGGTATTCCAGCATGAAATCACTTTTCATGCTGGAGTTTAACTTATAATTTATTTATATTTGTTTTTAGTAAAACACTTAATTTAAAATTGTATTTGAAAAACAATATAAGTCACAACATGTATTGAGATATTAAACAAGGTTGTTTATTTCAAATAGAATAATATGCAGCTGTTACAACAGGCATATATTTTCTGGATCCATTTGTGTGTAATTTCTTTAGGTAAAAATAATTATACTGTGTGTTTTTGGACAGCTTTTCCTATAGTGAATCAATGTTAAATACTATTTATTACTGCCTGGCCGTCTGGTACTGTATGAAGTCAGTCAGTACACATGTATGAGAGTACACTTTAGTATGTGCATTGTGTGTGTCTCCACTCTTAAATGACAAACAAACAACCATACGCATACAGTATAGCTTATGAGATATTTACATGTGTACTAACTGACTTCATACAGTACCAGACGGCCAGGCAGTAATAAATAATATTTAACATTGATTCACTATAGGAAAAGTTGTCCAATACAGTCTGTATATTCAGTAGTTCACCATAGTTAGCCAACAGAGATGTACATCGAATTGGCTCAATAAAATATACTTACTGTAACATACAAATAACTACAATTATTATTAGATGTTAAATGCATTGTAACCAAATTTATATCAGATTTCAATAAATATTTCAAATAAATACAGTCCACTATTTCTCCAGTGGATTACCCCAATTATCCCCTACAGACAGCTTTTGCTCATTTTTTTACAGGCTAAAAATAACGTTTTCTAATAAATCCCGAAGTTTCAGAATTTTTGACCGTTTAGAACGCGAGATAATTAATAACAAAGTTATCATTCTCTCTCATTAGAAGCATGTAAAACTGCGTACCCGCCCAACTATTATCTGTTGTATTAAAAAAATTACTCGACAGAATTAAAAAAAATTAGGAGTAAAGATAAATATTTCTTAAATAAATTTTTTTTTAAATCGCGTTTTACCAACACCTACTCTATAAGTATAGAGTAGGTGTTGGTTTTACCGTTTTGTTTTCGAAATATAACAGTTAAAAATTTTTTTTTTCTTTCAAAGTTACATTAATTTGTATATGAATATATGTACGTAGTATATATGTGTATATATATTTTATCTATAATAAAAGCAAACCGGTTTTTGGTCCGAATTATACAAGACAATGCTGGAACTACCTTAATAGCCTAAATGCCAATTTTCGAAAATTCGTATTCAGACTTTTAGTTTTAAACGAATAAATGCATAAAAGTACTTCGATATTGTACATTTGGATTGATTTTATCCTATGCATTATAAATAAAGAAATGCGTGTATCAGCATTTTTAGAGAAAATCAAAGTAATAAAAAAAAATAAAATAAAAATAAAAAAATAAAATACAGACGAATTGAGAACCATCCTTCCTTTTGAAGTCGGGTTAAAATGAGGCAACGCTTAATGCTAGTTCAGTATATTTACTTGTATACTAAGGAATTGTATAAGGTCTTTACAATTACAACTTTTGCGGAAAAGCTGCGACGGTAATGCTAGTAGTGTAATATAGTTTATAGTTTCTATAGAAATGATTTTTAAAATAAATTATTTGTCAAATAATTTAGGGCTTATTCCGTAATGGTAACATCAATAAATTATAAGTTGGCATCACTTAAAAAGGAGGGGTAGGGATGGATGGATCTGTGTTCCACCATCATAAACATCATCAATCATAAATCTTCTGCTGTCAGAATCATGCAATGACTGAGAAACAAAAAATTAAATAAAATTGAATAAAAACAAAAAATTATATTTTATTTTGTTTAATAACAGACTCGGCCTTGCGCACTACCGTGCTCTAGATAAGATTAACTAAGTACAATTTATAAATAAATAATAAAAATGATTCCTCTATCATTACAATAGCATATGTCATACGACTTTTGATGATGTTTATGATGGTGGAACACAGGACCATCAATCTCTACCTCTCCTTTTTAAGTAATGCCAACTTAAAACTTATTGATGCTATCATTACGGAATACACTCTTAAAATATAAAAAAATTGACGTTTTAAACTGTCAAAATATGGGAAAAAAATTATTCGCTAATTTGACAATTAGGGGGCGATTTTCTAAAAATCCTTCGTTACTGTACATCTTTCCTGTCTAAGGAATATATCTTCCAAATTTAATGTTTCTAACTGAAATAGTTTTGGCTTGCCGGTGATGAGTCAGTTAGTGAGTGAGTGGTATTTCGTTTATACAGGGTGCAACGCGAGAACTTCCTTATTTTAAACAATGATAAAACAAAAAGTATTGGAGATTTAATTTTAATTTTTTTTTTTACATAATGGTACATTTTAATTTTTTTTCATTACTTTTTGAAAATGATATCTTGAAGGTGGCCACCGTTCTGCTCAATAAATTGGGAGAGTCGAAATCTGAAGTTTTGGTCCACTTTGTGCAGCATTCCCGCGTCGATCTTTGAGATAATAATTAGAAAGAGGGGTACCGCAAACGGGTCCCTAGCACCTAGACCAAGGGGTCCTCTGTGCCCCGATCTTTGCGATAGCAGCACGAATATTGTTCTTCAGCTCATCCAGGGTTTTCGGACGATTGGTATACACCAAGAATTTCCCCATAAAAAAAACACAGGATGCGAAATCAGGCGAGCGTGATGGTCACTCTAAATCACCCCATAAAGAGATAAGACGTTCAGGGAAGTGTTCGCGCAAGAGAGACATGGAAATTCGTGCTGTGTAAGCCGTGGCGTCGTCTTGTTGGAACTACACATCCCCCACATCCATTTCTTCAAGTTCAGGAAGAAAAAATTCTTTCACCATCTTGAAATAACACTCAGAAGTGACTGTAATCGCCTTATTGTGCTCTTCAAAAAACCATGGTACAATAATGCCGATTCTGGATAACGAGCACCAAACAGTCTGCCTGTAGGGGTCGCTCATTAAGTTCTCGGGGGTTGTGCCACTCCAATATCGCATATTTTGTTTATTTACGCATTCTGACAAACTCAAGGGCATCATCAGGAAAATTTTCAACAAAAGGTTCACACGCAAGTTTTCGTGTAAGAAAATCGCCTGGATTATGTTTTTGCATCACCGCCTGCTTTTATTGATGAAATTTTAGGTCTTCATGAAGAATTCGTCTCACTGTACGATCAGAAAGTCGAAGAGCTGCTGCATTTTTACGCGCAGATCGCTTAGAGGATTTTCAAAACCGCCTTTCGCACTCTCTCGACGTTTTCTGGAGTCCTCGTTGTTTTTGAAGGTCCTGGTTTTTTTTTTACACACACTTTCGATATCAATAAAAGTTTCCACCCACTGAACAATAGATTTACGATCCTTACATACATATGGCTATAGCTTGGGGTATGATGTTTGTTTGATGTCATTTAAGAGTGGGAATTTAGTGAAAGCACATATTCATTACGTATGCGAATGCATAGGAAATATTTGGTTGTGTGTTTTAATGGTATTCACGTATTCCAATAATGGGTTATTACACAATAATAGAAAAATTGCAAATTATTAAATGGTACTTTGGGGGACATTCGGCAAAGGAATGTGTCAATTTATTTATTGTGGCATTTGAGGATAGGCAATCGCCAAGTATTCGAACAGTTACTCATATGATTAGCTGTTTTGTCAAATCAGCCACAATATATCAGTACCCGTACTCAGTTTCCACAGACGGATCTTTAGATTCTCACAAATATTTGAGAATATCAAAAATGCAAAAAATTGCATCCTTCTAGCATGAATATGAAATTGAGAAGGTATTTTTTAGGGGTTTTTCCCATTTTCAGGACGTCGAATGCAAAAAAACACATCCTGCTAACATGAATAGACAAACAAACTTCCCTTCTTGGAGAGTCTGTCACTGTGAGAATCACAAAAGGATGTCGCAAGGTGGTGTCTTATCTCCACTCCTGTTGAGCCTGACAGTGAACAGCTTACTGACGAACCTCAACCAAGAAGGATACTACACACAGGGATATGCGGAAGGACCCTGTGAGGGCACAATCTCAGAGCTTATGCAAAGCGCTCTACGATTCACACAGGAATGGTGTATCAACCAGGGATTGAAAATAAACTCTGATAAGACCGCACTGATTCCATTCACACGGAAAAGGAAGGTGGGTAACATAAAACCACCCATCCCCTTCGATGAAAGACTACAAATCGCAAGGGAAACGAAATTCATGGGAGTGATGTTGGACTCTAAACTAACATAGAACCCTCATCTGGAATACATAGCAAATAAGAACAAATCTTCTCTCATGCTTTGCAAGAGAGCATGTGGAAAATTCTGGGGTCTAAAACCAAAATGATCCATTGGCTTTACACGACAGTAGTGAGGCGCAATTATAACCTATGCAGCTATGCTGCTCTAGTGTGGTGGCCAAAAGTTAACCAGATAACAGCATGCAAAAAGCTATACAGGATCTAAAGACTGGCCTGTTTGTGCATTACTGGATCCATGAGCAGTACACCCACAGCTACCATGGAAATCATACTAGTGCTGACTCCGCTAAGAATTGTAATAATAGCTAAAGCGAGATCCAGTCCCTATAGACTGTCTTGCAATAATAACTGGATTATAAAAATTAGGTTGGACATGCAAGGATTGTGGGAACATCAATCATCTCAGACCCCGTTTTTTAAATGGGCACAGATATGCTTCCCAAAATATACTCCTTCTCAAAACCTTTCACTGTAGTCTGTGATAGGGACATGTGGACGGAAGGAGAACCACCCTATCTCAAGGAATCGTCTGTTATACAAACGGATCCAAAACTGAAGAAGGGGCCGGGCGGAAATCTACGGTGAGAGACCTAAAGCAAACATAAGCCTCAACTTGGAGAAATATGCCACGGTCTTTCAAGCAGAAGTCTACGCCATACTGGCTTGCGTCCGTGAGAACCTACGTAGAGCTACATAAACCAGAACGTATATATTCTCTTGGACAGTCAAGCTGCTCTAAAAGCCTTGTCTGGAATTGAGGTCACCTCAGGGGTAGTCAAGGATTGTCTGGAGGGACTGCTGGAGCTGGCAAAACGGAACAATGTAAAATTGATCTGGGTGCCAGGTCATAGTGGTTTCGAAGAAAACGAACAAGCAGATGCCTTAGCAAAGAAGGGAGTCGGAATGCCCTTCATAGACCCAGAGCCTATTATAGGAATTCCAAGGACTGCATGTAAATAGTTGGTCAAATGCTAAACACCGTGATCACTGGGAAAAAGTACCGCGGCACATAATGGGACTCCATAACGGGTCCATTGTGTGCAGATTGTGTGGCGAGGAGGAAGAAACATCCAGCCACATTATCTTTGACTGCGAACCTCTAGGTTAGAGCAGATACAGGATATTCGGTACATCTCACCCCGCATATATGAACCTTCAGGAAGACTTGATAAGCTAGCTCTTGGCTATTGCTAACATTTGGGAAAGAGAATCTCGTCGGACTGAAGTAGAAGGGGGAGCACAATGGACCATAAGGTAGAAATGCAATACTTTTTAGGCCCCAAGATGTATCTGTCTATCTGACATGAATAGAAGTAAACAAGGTATTTTGGGTTTTTTAACCAATTGCAGGGGGGTTGCGTTGGGAAAATAAAATTTTACGACAATTCCCTTAAGTGTCAAAATATTCCACGTCCCACACAAAAAATCGACCTCTTCTATCATTTTGTTTTCTTGTAGATAATAAACAGAGTAAGCCTTTAAAAAATATATGTATACTTCGAACTCTATCAGACTCTTTAAGTAGACAAATTAACAAATTGGCAAGATTACGGGATACATTTTCAGTTCAAATTGGTTCAATTTTATTGAACGGGGCTGAGATATCACGGGGCTGAGATATAGCACTAGGAATATCTATAAAGGATATAATCGGTTGTTATCACAAGTAAATGAGAGACAAATTTTTTTATAGTTGAATGATTGATAGATTGTATTTGTCAGGATTTTTAGAAAAATAAGACTTTCAGAAGTTTTATTCAGAGTTTTAAAAGAATTATTCTCAGTTTTTGAAGAGAATTACAGGGAAGGTCATTGATATTGAAATTGAATACAGTGGTGAATATCAATCATCCAAAATTTATAGTCCATTGCTGTCTATGTAGTTCATGAAGAAAAGATAAATAGGAGATTGAACGACATAGGCAATTCGTCTGTTTTTTCGTCCTCAAAAACGTGTAAAGATCATAGTTATTATTTTCGCCACTAGCGGCAGTGCGAATCTGCCCGTACGGAATTATTATTATTATTACATATTAAAATCAACGGTTATCACATCTTACAAATAAACATTGTATGTATAAAAATTGTTTAATTTTATAAATGTGAAAAAATGGGACGATGTTGTACAGGGAAAGCATAGATATACTGCTATATATCTATGAGTGAAAGGTTGTTTAAGGTTAGGAATGCGTGTCTGCATTTACGGAATATGGTCTGTAATTACCGGTTTTGTCATCTTCTTTCTTTATCTAATAGATGTCAGTTATTGTAAACATATATTGTATATTATTATTATTAATTGCAAAATTATCACTATGATTCTTCATCTTTTAATTTATTGCAGATTATTAAGAATTCTCTATTATTAATATTTATTTAATTATTACTTGATAATCGAAAACAATTTTTTATTATATATAAAACTATGATTTCTTATAAACTGAATTTGAAAGTGATTTTTTAGCGCCTACATTTAAACATTTAAATTCCGTACGGCACTGACACTAGTGACCCCTACTGATAAAAGATAGTTACACCAATTCTTGACCGTTTTTTTAACATTACGTTCGCTCTCCTAATATATCTATTCTTCATGATGCAGTTACTCGCTATTTGTTATAAGGAACCTCAGTCTATATATAGAGGTCAGAGGATAATACCTATAATATTGGTATATCCGGTTAATATGATATACAGCCTCGTATTTTAAAATACACCCAATCTGTCTGTATGTAGTGACTATCATATGGTGTCTTTGTTACATATGCATGTAGACACACTCACACGACGGATGACGAACAATAATGACGATGTATACATGCACGAGTAAGATGCAACTATATATAAATGATTGTAGTTTGAGACTGATAAGTATAATAGTTATATGTTATATAATACTGATTTTAATACAGTTTAAGTGTGCACGAGTAAGATGTAATTATATATAAATGATTGTAGTTAGAGAGTGATAAGTATAATAGTTATATGCTATACAATACTGATTTTAATACAGTTTAAGTGTGACAAAGTAAACCATATCATAGAACACTACATATAGACAGTGATAGATACACTAAACATTGTTTGCAGATTGGGTGTATTTTAAAATACAGGCTGTATACAAGGCTATATTAAGTTTAGTCCGAACATTATATTTATATCAGTTAAAATGTTCATAAAATGGCCTAATTACACCATTTCCACATATCCATCAGTCTGTCCGTCAACACGATAACCAACGATAACTAAAAACCGACAAGAGATAACGAGCTGATATTTTGAATGTGATTCTAGAGCTAAAAGGAAGGTCTCAAGCCTCTCTCGGCCAGAGAGGTAAATATCCATCTTTGAGAAATGTTAACCAGTTTTATCTTAAAATCAAATAAACCACTTTTGTTTGAAACTTTTTTTTTAAACTCAGAATATAGTTGTTATTTTCACTAATTTTCATTTAATTTTTTGTAAAGTAATAAATTGTGAGCATAAATAAATTACCACGTGATTTATATATATTTAAAACTATCAATAAGTAATATTTATAACAAACTAATTTTTAAATAGAAATTTCTAGGAATTGAAATTGCAAGATAAATTTACCTCTGGCTGATTTTTTCCTAATGAAAACTGATCTTTTTTGGTAAAAACTTTTGAATTCGTCTATTGTTCACATATTCAGTGGCATGCGCATTAACAATAAAACATGTTCTTATTTTGACGACGGAAAATTTCACTCTACATACAAGTTTAATAAATTAAAGCTTTTCCTGGAATAATAATCCATATGCACTTATTAACAATAATAACAATAAACAATTAGTTGCAATTATATAGTACGGTTTTTACTATGATTACCAATTATATTTAAAACTATTTAAAAATATCCTATATATTATAAACTAAATAATAGAAATAAATTTCAAAAATTATAATTCGAACTAATTTATGATAACAATATATAATTTTTAAAAATTAAGATATTGTTTACTTACTCTATGAATAAGATGTTAGTGAAACACAATTAAAATTACAAATTATTATACGTTAAATTTGGTAAAAAATTAAAACTTTTATCACAAAATTTACTATATCAAATTATTACGAGTTTGTTTATGTAATCAATAAAATTATAACGATTGAATAAATAAACTTAGTAAAAATCAGAAATATTTAAAAAAATCAACACTATTTCCATGATATAGAATTATTAAATCTTAATTCAGCAATCGTGTAAAATGCAAAACGCCAGGATACAGATTATAATTGACTGTGGGCTATTACAAATGTATTGACTACTTTATATATATTTAGGAGCTACATAGATGTTTATACATTTAAAAATCGATAAAGTACTTGGCGACTATTGATTTTATTCAACCAATCATAACATTCCGTTTATCTGTATCGATCCAAAATGTTCAGTTACGATAGATTCATGCGCCGCGACGTCTATATTATATATCTCTATAATATCAATTACCTATACCGTTTACACCGATTGATTTCATATCATTTAATTTTTTTAAATAGTTTTTATTCATTTTAATGTTCTCTCAAATCTCTAAAACTTTAAAAGGCTTTAAATTTACAAATATGCATATATATATATATATATACAATGTGTTTATTGAAAAGTTTAAATAGAATTGAATTTGTTTTATTATTAAATATATTCTTATCGATTTAAATACATGAAATAAATAAAAGAGGAATATACATAATTTTATAGCGCTAGGGGAATTATTTATTTAAACACTACAGAATACGGATTTTGAATATTTTATAATAAAAATGTACATAAAAGCGCAGAATCGATTTACATCAATGTAAACGATTAAATTGTGATGATAATATTTAATACACGGATATCTTCCTACATCCGTGATTTAATGTAGATTTTTGTAATATTCATATAAATGTCGATTTTTAATTTTACAATTAGTTAAAAATTAAAATGGCATGTAAGTGAATTTTTTAAACTGATTTATTTATGAATGCAACTAATTAATTTTCTTATTCATTTATAGCGATGTCGGATCAAATTTTAAACATAAATTCGTTACAAACAGCGATTAATAATAAAAATTGTAAAGAAATATTAAATGAAATTGATTCAATTATTACAAATAAAGGTGTTTTAATTCAAGATTTATCAGTTTTTCATCAGTTATTACTATCTGATAACGTTGAAATCTTAACAAATGTATCAAAGTTGATCGCTGAGTTAGCAAAAACATTACCAAATCGTAATAAATTATCAGATAATGCAATAATACTAAAAATATTGCATTTATTATCAATTGATAATTTAAATTTACAAATACAATCTTGTCGAGCATTAGGTAATCTATGCTATGAAAGTGATAGTGTACGAAATGTGTTATTTGAAAATGAAGCACTCAATAAAATTATTACACTTTTAAATAACAATTTAAAAGTTTATAACTCTAATCATTCAAATGATGAAAATTTTAAAGAAAATTGTGGTGTTTTACGTAAAGTCGCATGTGGTTTGTTGTTTAATTTTTTGGTATCAAATGAAGATATACAAAAGAAAGCTTTAGAATTGAATACTTTAAATACAGTTGAGCAGATATTACAAATTGAAGTGAAACGTATTGAACATTCTGAGGATTGTATCACACATTTATTACTTATTTTAACATTGATTCTGGATAATGGTGGTGAAGTATGGATTACAGAAAATATTTCACAGAGTTTAATTGATATTTTAGAAGTTTCAACTAATCCCGATACTTCTGAATTATGTTTGGAAATTTTATATGGTCAGGCTGAAAATGGTAAGAGTTCAATTTAAAATGATCCTGCAGTTATCGTTTATTAAGAATTTTTAATTAAATGATACAGTTATGTTTATTAAAAGTGTCCAAGCTGGTTTGTTTTGACAGTTTTAAATGGAAATATAAAAATAACCATGAAAAATTTAGGGGTTATTATCATTTTTGGAGAAAAAGTTTTGACAACCGATTTAAATGAATCTCCTTGATATCTTTAGTTTGGTTCGATCTTGAGTTCATTAACAATACTTGAACTGTTTATTTTACTTTGTACACGCGCAAAAATGTATACAAATACAAAGTGCTGTATACATATATGCTTTTCATATATCTATCTAGTATAATCAAGAGTAATTACATATGTTTGAGCTGAAATTGTAGCAATACAGTTCAGTTTAGGAAAAAAAGTTCCAAACAAAAGTTGTTTATTTAAAAAAAACTGTTCTTAAAATTTGCATTTATCTCTTGCGGTTTCAGTGATATTACCCCTCCCCTCCCCACTCCATAGCAGGAGGATGCACTGAGGGATTTTGTCCGTTCGCGACTTTGAAATCAGTTTTTAGCTGTAAAATACACACATAAAATTTCAGCTCGTTATCTCTGGACGTTTTTGAGTCATTTAATTCAAATACTCAGGATTGTTTTTAGACAGCGATCACGAAGACTATATAAATATATAGTTCGATATATATTTCGAACGATGTTCACGAGTATTAGCTGCAGAATGATCGATGTTAAAAGTTGTTATTATAGCGAACCAGCACAATTTTTATTTGGTTACAAGACACTGAAAAATGGTATGTATACCAAGAAATTTGGGCGTCTAACATCGCTGCAGTTACATATATTTATATATATATATATGTAGGGTATAAAAATGAATGTGAAATAAACCCATAAAACTCACCTGAAAATTGAACAGTAGTTCTACATAAAAAACTAACAACAAAAATAGTTGTCGAATTGAGCTCAATTTCCTACAAGTTCAGTTGCGTGGGATAATGAAAATCACAGGTCAGTTTCACTGGTCTGTTATATCAATGAGATAGTTATTTATAATGCTTGTTGTAGAGTGGCAACACTGTTCGTTCTGTACTCACTCTGCTTGTTAATTTGTTTGAATTATTTGACATGCCTGAGTTGGTAGTAATTGTCAGTTGTACTTGTACTCATGTACTGACCTCTATATAACTGGACAGAGAACGCTTATGGGTATAAACCATAGATATATTTATATCTATGGTAAAACGTTAAATAACGGATCCTAATACGATGCAGACATATACCGTCTGTTTAGTTTACATCTTCGTATCATATATCCCACGAGTATGAGAGAGTACATATGTACATATACATTAAGAAATGTGTATGAGAAGGATGTCTTATAGGTTTGATAAACAAGAATATTTTTCAAAATAGTGAATAATATTCATAACGAGTATGAGAGAGTACATATGTATACATTTAGCAATGCGTATGAGAAGGAGGTCTTATAGGTTTGAGTGGTTGGTGACCACTCGAACAGTTATGAAAAATATGCTTGTTCATCAAACATATAAGACCTCCTTCTCATACACATTGCTTAATGTATATGTACATATGTACTCTCTCATACTCGTGGGATCTATGATACGAAGATGTAAATTAAAAATAGTGTATACTTCTGCTTCACTTAATACCCGCTGAGACTAATACAAATATTTGATTTTATAGAATACATACACTCCCGTTTAATCAAATTGAACCGATCTCGATTGAAAATTTATCCCATAATCTTGTTGACGACAGTAGTAAATCTTTAACACAAATATTACCTATTTGTTAATTTTTATGTTTATGAAATAGACAGAATACTTACTTTATATGTACTTTGTATCTCAAAAAACTAAAATCGAATTTAAAGATTCATATTTATTCTTAAAAATCTTGACCATTTTTGAATAATTCAAAATTCATCGAATTATATGATGCAATAGTAGAACGAAGGATTTTCAGATTCTAGATTATATAATTGCCAATCCTGTGATTGGCTGGTAATAAGAAAAAAGGAACAGATATCCACCGCAACGGAAATTCTGTTGCTATTTCTAATTCGTTATTCGTTCTGCCATCTGCTCGATTCCGCTATTCCTTGTTACTTATTTCTTATTCCTTATTTCGTATCTCTTATACCTTATTTTTTTCATTGCGTAATGGCCTTGATATGGGTTAATGGCGTAACATAAGATACGGTCCAGTTATTTAGAGGTCAGTGACTCACAGTCACATTGAATAGCACTGACCTCTATAGAAACTGAACAGATTCAGCGCACCATTTCAACAAAAAAGAAAAACGAATACTTATTTTTAAATAAGATTTCAAAATTTTCCATTATCGATATATTTACGATTAAAAAAAATTATATTTATGACTACGCAATTGGAACAAAACCAAAAAAACAAATATTTACATTTAAAGGCCTACAACTTCTCCGCCGGGATTGCTCCCAGGATTGATGGATCCAAGGTTTCGGACCCAAAAATTCTATACTTGACACCCTGCAGGTTTCTGCAGGTGCAAATTACATGTATGGAGGTTTCACCGTCCTCCATACAGGCCCTACAAGTGGGATCATCAGAGATCCCCAAATTATGAAGGTGGTAGTTCAATCGACAGTGTCCTGTCAAGCGCCCCACCACCCTTCTCAACTGTTCTATTGAGTTTCAATCGAGCACAGTCGAATGGTCTAGCTGTGCTTATGCACAACTTTGCCTGTCGCATGTCCTGCGCAAAGTCCCAATAATCGGGATTGTCGGGCTTGTCGAGAAGGAGAAACATTGCTCTTATGGAGAAACCCATATTTTTATAATTTTCACTTGGAATAAAATAAGACGAATAAAAAAAAACTTCGCAATAGAAAATAGAAATATTAATAAAGAGACTGATCCAATAAAATTCCGGTATGACGGGCCTACAAAAAAATATATTTAAGAAAACAACTGAGATTTCGGGTAAATTTTATTTCTGCCGGCGGTTGCTTAGTTATCCGAAATTTCAGGTTTGTTTCTTAAAATCTTTTTTGTTAGGCTCGGTATGACGGGCATAAATTAAATTTTAACTTACGACAAAAAATAATAAACATTATAGTAGACTTTTATGAATGTACTATATATATAAGATTTTGAAGAATTTTATAAATGGACTATACATCAGCGCGTGTACATCCTTAAATAAGATTTCATGATGTCTGTGTGTTAAGTGTTTGTGTGGCTGTCACATGTATTTCCACACACATAAAATTTTAGTACCTTGACTAGTTTTGGCGACGCTGACTATCATTAAGTTGAACCCGTTATGTCAGGTTTAGAGTTACTGTAGACCCATAAACATAATCTACCTAGTTATGTAAGAGGTCAGTGTTGAATAGAGAAAGAGTTCGCACATCATGATAATCAAATTATCACTTACGAGTTACGATTGTACTTATAATTGTATTTAGTGAAAAAAATAAAAACAACAGAGCTAATTTGTTTTATACGGAAGTATTTTTATACTCTATATATGTAATATATATAAGAATATTTGTCAGTTTAGTTCCATGTTTGGAACGATTGGAAATATTGATCGTAAAAAAATTGTTCATAAAATGTTCCAATTAGTCAATTTCCAGATTCCCGCCTGTCTGTCGGCCGAACTTAAGAATGGAAACAGACAACGATCTGAAATTTCTTGAGATTGTTTTAGAACAAAAACTCTAAAGCGTATAATAATGATTGTTATTTGCGGTTTTTTCTACTTTATTACTTTAAATTGTGATAGTGAGATTAAAAATAGGGGGGGGGGGGATTACGATTCGTACGGCGCCAAGATTTGATAACAGATTCTTATAGAACTCGACAAAATAAGACGAAAAATAAGTAAAAAATTTTTTCGATATCGCTCCGTTTTCTAGATATTAAAGTTTCAAATTTTTGACGTATGAATTTTATTTTTTGACGCATTTTTATAGGATATTCGAAAATAAATCGAAAACTAAGAATAAAATTTTTGATATCTCGCTTCATTTTCGAGATATTTATATTTTCGAGATATATCAATATTTATATTTTCGAATTTTTGTGGTATACGATTAAATCGCATGTTTTTTGTTACAATATTCAATTGTTGGGTTGGGTTGGGTCGGGTAGATTTATGGAAGTAGTTCAATTCCTCAGATGAATTTAAAAAATGAAATGAAGTTAATAGAATGAGAATAAAATGATGAAAGTGAAAAAAACTAAAAGAAAAATAAAAGAAACTTCGATATCTCGAAATTGAAGCGAGATATCGAAAATTTTTATTCTTAATTTTCGATTTATTTTAAAATTCTATAAAAATACGTCCAAAAAATTTCGAAAATATATATACCCATATCTCGAAAATTTAAATATCGATATCTCGAAAATGAAGCAAGATATCAAAAAATTTTATTTTTAGTTTTCGATTTATTTTCGAATATCCTATAAAAATGTGTCAAAAAATAAAATTCATACGTCAAAAATTTGAAACTTTGAACATCAATATCTCGAAAACGGAGCGAGATATCGAAAATTTTTTTTACTTATTTTTCGTCTTATTTTGTCGAGTTCTATAAGAATCTGTTCTCAAATCTTAGCGCCGTACGAATCGTAATCGTGCCAAAAATATAATACGTTTCAGAAATTCAAAAACCTACTAAATAACAAAAACATATCCAATAAAACTAAAAACCGTGTTCTCAAGTGCTATATTTAGTCGGTCTTTTATACGTTCGTGAAACATGGACTAGTTGTGACTAAATCTTTAGTGAAGCTGCTGAAAGCTACATAAATACCATAGACTCATCATGTTACCAACGAGCAAGTAATGAAAATTACTTGTACTTATGATTTAAAAGGGACACTACGGTTTAAATAAATTTTTTTGGTCATTGCATTAGAAAAAGAGAACTTGAGCATACTTTATTTACTGCTAAAATAGTGGAAACAAAGGCAAGGGGAAGAAATCTTATATCATTTTTAAAAAGCTTGAATTTAAATGTAAACTAAAGAAATCCTTCGCCTTACCGATGATCGCACAAATAAGTGTAACAACGTTTGTTACACTATTGATGATATTATGATAGATGATGATTATATTAAATATTAGCTGAAAAAATTATAAACAATTGATTAAAAAATGCTACTGAGTTTTATTCAATTAATTAAATCGAATTTATCCATTTTTCATGTTTTCAGACAGTCAAAAATGCCTGGAAAATGTTTATTTCAAAGAAAATGGGCTAAGATTCAATGTTTCTCATTATTTGTAATTTTTAACCGATCTTAATCTCTTTTTCTTTCTATTTAATAACAAAACAATTTTCAGTTAATTTAATAATAATAAACACGGTTCATCACTCATTTTACTACTTAAATTTAACAATGTATCATGTGAAAGTCGAAGTATTCAAATTTTTAAATACTCTTCATATTTTATACGAAGTGACATGTTTCGACCAATGTAGCCATTTTCATAACTGTAAAAACGTTTTCATATCAGTTATTTATTTTTATAATATTCAAAGTATCGAAGTATTTATTCTCGAAATCTAGCCTTTAGACTAAAAATTCTTCGACTTTCACTCAATAGGTATGTTTTTAACTTTGGGGGTAGTAAAATGAATGATTGTGGAATATGATAAGATTGTATGTACAGGGTATTGCAGAAGTATACTTTTTATTTTAGATGAAATAAAAACATATTTGGCTAAACATGGTTTATGTGAATTAATGTACAACCTACTTGAAAAGCATAAAGAACTTGTAAATGATGAAGATAGTCGTGCTCTTATGAAAATGGTTTGTGACCTTATAGTTTTAGTTTTAACAGGAGGTAATTATTGAAATTTTACAATAAGAACGCTTGATTCCATCATCTTCGTATCACTGTTGATTAAGAAATGATCGTTAAATATCTATAATCATCGGTATTAATTGGAGAAGCCTTTTTACATCTATATTTGACCTATCCCAGCAATTATAATTGGTTGAATAGATAATGTGTGAGTTCCGCACATTCTACCAATTCCTAACCTACACACAAAAATTCCATCCACTTTACTCACATCCTTAGGCATCACAATGGACCTTATGGTCGAAGTGTAGCCCGTCCAGGGCAGCCGTTACAATCTATCTAATGTGTGAGTTTCTCGATGTGATAAAATAATGTATATTCGCCATTAAAATCAAATATAGATGTCATCACTTATTATGTATAAGTAAAAAGTAAACATTCGTACACAAATAAGTGTTTACGAAAGAAAAAAGGAAATGATGATTTTAATGGTTGCAGAAATAGTTGTTTTTTGAAATATTTTAAAGTAAATTTTTTAGTCAATGACGCTAGATTTCATGGATATGACATCATGGGAGCTAATTTTCATTTCCTATAGACATATACTTAAAATATTTTGGATTGGAGCTTTAGATACTTCCACTTTGCTTTTAATTGCGATTAATGTAGCATACAGCTTTTTGTCAATAAAGTACACTAAATATATGCATCCAATAGTGACTAGTGTACATTATGTATTTTACAAGCTTTTATTTAACTTGCAATGTATGTATATTCGGGTCAAATCTTGCAAACTGAATTATAACCACTTTCTCTTATCCTACGTAGTTGAATTTTTACATGTTGGAGCAGTTCCGATGACAATCCATTGTTATGGTAAGCATGACAAGAATCGGCAAGGGAAAAGGGGGGGTTTAGAGGGAGGGGGAAACACAAAATTTGGTATATCTCTGAATATTGAAAAAATCGAAAAACACATAAGAAGTAAAGTTGTAGAAAATTAGTTTTACTATAAAAAGCTTGTTTTTAAAAATGTTTTAGCGAATAGGGAATATGCATCACTTGAATTGAAGCATGTTTACTTGACAAATATCAAGGTAAAATTACTTTTTAAATAACTTTAAAAATAAGCGAGATATGAATGATTGAAATTCCCGATTAGACAGAGGGTGATAGCCCTCTTGATATGTTTTGTGACGTCATATTACACTTTCACCATTTAAAATACACGTAAAACTCCGTTTTTAGAATTTTTGCAAGAAAGAGACAGATAATAATCTTTAAAAGCTTATAGCTTGCTTGATATTTGTCGGATTTTAATTTCGTTTTTAAATATTATTACAGTATTAACAGTAATTTCATATTCTGAAAATAAATGTGAAAAAAAATTTTCATGCATATTCCCTATTTCCTGAAAAGAAATAGAGGTATTGGTCTCGTACCGACTTAAAATTTTGGTAAAATTTCTTCAAATGTCCATCAATCCTACCTAGTAGATGTCGAAAACCACTATCTGTAAAATTTATATATATATATATATATATATATATATCTATGGACATATATATATATGTCTGTAATCGCTCTAGCGGTCACAATTTTAATCTGATTGGAATGAAATTTGGTATTTGAGACGCTTTTAGTATTCAAAAGGTCAAATTCGTTAATGGGTAACATCGGATAAGGGGAAAGTGGGGTTTAGAGGGAGGGGGAAACACAAAATTTGACATATCTCCCTTAATATTTGAAAAATCGAAAAATTTATAATAAGTAAAGTTGTAGGTACTAAGTTTTACTGTAATTTTGTTTCTTATCATTTTTTCTGTTTACAGAATTATTGATAGTTTAAGATTGAAAATTAAATTCCTTAATATCCCTGTACACATTAAATTTTGAGCAAAAATGATAAAGTGATGAATTGTAGCAAACATGATTTCCTACAACTTTATCCCTTACGCATTTTTCGATTGTTCTAATATTAAGAGAGATATTTTATATTTTGTTTTCTTCTTTCTTTATGCCCCCCTTTCCTCTTGACGTATGCCATTTATTAATAAAATTTGCCATGCAAATACTAAAATCATATACGACATTTTATTTTGATCAGACTAAAATTGTGACCGCTAGAAAGTGATTTATGTATTCTAAGGAAATGCGCTAAGTTAAAGCAGCTACTGCGTAACGAATTTTTTTTAATAGAAACTTATTAAATATGTAAGTTAGTAATGACAATATAAAGAACAAGAAAATCCTCTTTCCTTCACTTCGCCTATCTGGAATTAGATTATCTCAGGCGTTTTATTTCAATTAAACGGCATTAAAAACTCATCAGAGGTGATGGAATCTGCCCGAAATGTGTTGAGTATATCGGTACATTAATTTTAATTGATATTTTTTCAGATGACTCAATGTCTTATTTATATGACAATGGTAAAGGCAAAGTATATTTCAATATGATATCATGGTTAACATCTGATGATGAAGATTTAAAAACAACTGGAGTATTAGCTATTGGAAATTTTGCACGAAAAGATGCAAATTGTATTCAAATGGTGCAAGATGGCGTTATAAAAAAACTACTGGGTATTTTCAAACAATAATGTCTAAGGATACTCTTAATATGGGGATAATTTCAATAGGGAAGATGCATGCAAGGTTGATTCGAAAATTTTAATTAAAAACATGTAAAAATGTACTAAATAAGGTCATAATTGCCAGTTTTGGAAATATTTTTGGATTTTTATTGGATTTTTTTAAACGTTTATATTTGAAACGAAGCGAGATAGTGGGTTTAAATCAGTTAACAAATCTAATTAATAACATTGAAGAAATGACAAAATAAAGTATTGTGCAAGAAGGTTTTAGACCGTCCAAGTAGCCGAGCAGTCTAAGGCGTTGCCTACTTGGAAATGGTAGGTTATGGGTTCGAATCCCACTATCGACGCAGTGCCGGATTATAGACTAGGCCAACTAGGCATGGCCAAAGGGCCCCCACAACATTGAAAAAAATTGTGGTTAACTGCGAAGCGAATAAAAAATTATTCAAATTTGAATCACCAGATTCAAAAATTCATTCAACTTCATTTTTATGAAGGCCCCCCCAGTTGTTAATTCGGCACTGTATCGGCGTATGCACAAGAACGAAGTTACCGGCTATGCTTGTGAAGGTTTTCTGCAGTTTCCTTCACGAACTCCAGATGAATATCGGCATAGTTCCTATCAAAGTCGGCTGCAGCAGCACATCCTACCAATTCCCAGCCTACACACAAAAGTTCCTTCCACTCCACTCACATCCTTAGGCATCACAATGGACCTTATGGTCGAAGTGTAGCCCGTCCAGGGCAGTCACTACAATCTATCTTTTTAAGTAGGTTTTAATCCTTTTTTGTTTTTTAAGTTGGTACAGCACTCGAGTATCACCGCGATATTAATATCTCGATAGCATATTTTTCTTGAAAAGTATGTGTATTTTGTGAAATGATTTTAAAAAAATGTTGGCTACCAAATCATTACACTAACCGAATGAATTTCATGAGGAGAACATACTGTTTATGAAAAATCAGTCATTATTATACTGCGGTATAATGAGTGCGATAGTTGAAAATAACAAATATAATAATTTTAGTATCTTGATAAAAATGGCGAACCTCAAAGTATATGCAAAAATACCATTTTCTTGAAAACAATCAAAAGATTTAAATTCATTTTAAACTTATTATTTTCTGCGATACATTTTTTTTTTCAATTCATGCGATTTCCTTAATATACAAAAATGTTTTATCCCATATTTATGGAATCCTTCTTGATTGAATTCAAAATAGACTATTAGATTGTAATTGCAATATTTTATTTTAAGAGATTTTAGCTCAGCATAATACACCCGAAGGTGATTTAAAATTGCAACATGGTGTATTAAGTGCTCTTCGTAATTTGGCAATTCCTAATCAAAATAAGGAAATTATTCTTAATGAAGGTCTAGTCGATGTTATATATCCATTGTTAGAAATTGATCAAATGCTAGTTATTTTCAAACTATTGGGGACCCTACGTATGGTTATCGATGGTCAAGGTAAGTTGAAATATCTCTTTTAAGGATGTACGAGCACTGAAACTTCAATAAGATTAAGGCATGATTTTTTGTTTACATGTAGTTGAAGTGCATATAAATCAATTATAAAAATTTCGGGGGGTGGGGTGGTATGTGGGCCTTGATTTAATTATTTAATGTTAAAGTTCGAGTTTTAATGGAGAAACCCATATTTTTACAAATATTGTGACATATTTTGATAATTTTCACTTGGAATAAAATAAGACGAATAAAAAAAAAACTTCGCAATAGAAAATAGAAATATTAATAAAGAGATTGATCCAATAAAATTCCGGTATGACGGGCCTAGAAAGAAGATTTTTAAGAAAACAACTGAGATTTCGGGTAAATTTTATTTCTGTCGACAGTAGCTTAATTACCCGAAATTTCAGGTTTGTTTCTTAAATATCTTTTTTGTTAGAGCCGGTATGACGGGCCTAAATTAAATTTTAATTTTAAATTACAACAAAAAGTAATAAACATTATTGTGGGCTTTTATGAATGTACTATATAAGATTTTGAACAATTTTATAAATAGACTATCAGGGCTCGTACATCCTTAATTAATTATTCAAATATGATGGTAGAATACTATTTTAGTTCACTATTTTAAATGAATTACAGTCTTGATTGTTCATAAATTTTATATATTTCTGAACAAAATCAATAAAAGCGATAATTTGATATATGAGTCTATCGTACCATTTTATGCTAGAATTGTCTTAAATGACTATCTAGGAAAGTGCAGAGTTCCTAGAGCATTCTAGAAATTATGTTTCTAGGTCTTGCAATCTAGAAATTAACTTTCTAGGATAGTTGTCTAGGTTTTTAGAATTACATTTCAAATTTTGCCCCAATTCCTAGAACATTTGTTTGAATCCATAATCCAACATTCTCTGAATCCATATCCCAGAGATAGTTACGATTAGCTAATTCATACTGATGATGACTACATGGTAGTCGAAATACGTATTTATAAAATACAAACATGTGTTCTAGGAATTGGGGAAAAATTTGAAATGTAATAGGTTTCTAACATTAGTGTGCAAATAAGTGATCAACCGATGATCAAATTTAAAAAAATACTTCGTAAATATTTGATTGCTTTATGTCATTATGATTTAAGTGAATTTTTAAATTTTGATTTTTAATGATTAGTAACTTAAGTTGACGCAATTTATACTGTCTCTGTAACGGTCTATTGAATAAAGAATTATTATTATCGATTAAAAATGAACTTCTGGCGTATAATCTTGATATTTTCAAAAAAATTTAATTTTTGTGAAAGCATGTTTTTCAAGTTTAGCGGTTTAAAATGCATTTCAGAGATACACAAGTTTTTAAATTTAATACTTTGGCCAAAATGACTCCGATGAATACTCTGATAGTCCGATTTGCTTCACTGCCTGTTGAAAAAAACCGATCCATTGTTTTCTCTACCAACATAAATAATAATATTGGCTGCCGCCTGAGATTACTTCGGGCAAAGATCAGTCGTTCGGCAGCCATTTCCTTTGGGGAAACACACAAAGAATGACCCTTTTATTAGGTGTGTTTAAAAATTTGTTTTTTCGCAAGGCTTAATTTTATTTCGTTAATGTGTCATTCGGAATTTTTTACTGACGATGATTGCGTTGCAATCGAAATAGCGGTGTTTAGGCGTAAATTGTATGTATGTTTTTTAAATACATTTTCTAATATAAAATTTTGTTTCGAGTATTGTGGTAAAAGTTTTGTTATTTAAATAATTATGATTGAACTCGGAAGTCAACAAAAGTTAATTTGAATGTGGAAAGTATAATGTTTCGAAATCTCATTAAAATCGGTTCAATGATTCTTAAGATATGAGTGCACAAACATAGACCCCTTTTTGGCTTATTAGTATAGACTCGCTCTCCTAGCAAGGAGGATCCGGCCTCTTGACCTCCGATGCGGCCTTCAGCCTTGGCCCGCTTCCTAGAAAGTAAATATATCCACCATAGTATAAATTTGTTAATGTTTGGGATTTTTTTCCATTTCCGGGGGAATTCGTTGGGAAAATTAATGTTTTCCGATTTTTCCCGTAAGTTTGAAGTTATTCCGCGTCGAATGAAAAAACCGCATCCTTCTAGTATTTCTAGAAATGGGTTAGATTTTGTATAGATGAGTGAGTCATATATATATTATAGGATAGGATTAGCTAATCTTTTAAAATGTATCACTAAGATTTTTTTTCATTGAAAATAATTTTAAATTTATTTAATGAATTTTTTTTTAGATGAAATAGCAGTAAAATTTACATCAGAACGCCATTTTATTGAACGTATTGTATATTGGTGTTACAATACGGATCATTTAGGTGTGAAAGGTGAATCGTCACGATTGTTAGCTTGGCTATTAAAAAATTCACATTCAAAAGGAGCATACACGAATGTATTAAATGTACCAGATTCAATAAAATGTCTAGTCGATATGATTCCATCTCAACATCCTGTTATGCAAAATGAAGCTTTGTTAGCTTTAAATTTACTCGTATTACATTGTTTACGAACAGATGATGAAAGTATTGATAATTTAGATACCAAACAACTATTGGAAAATGCATTAATTGAAGCTAATTTGGGACCAAATATCACCACATTGTTGACAAAATGTTTAAACAATTCACTCGAAAAAGAAGTTGTAGAAAATTTATTGACTTTAATTGATCAAATATTGAATTTTGATAGTTTACGAAATCATATGAGTGAAAATCAAATGGGATTTGAATTAAAAAAATTATTAGAAGAAGAAAAATTATCACATTTATGCGATAAAATTGATAATTTATCTTTACGAATTGATTCTGGTTAAAACAATTCAAACAATTCAATGAAATTTTACGTATTTATTTTCAAATTGTAATAAATTGTTATACCTACAATTTAATTTAACAATGCTTTTGTTCATTCACGAATGCAGAGGAATTTCATTGCCAAATTTCATAGGGTCCAAACACATTTTTGTCATTCATCAAAATTTTGTAAATATATTTTCTTTCAAACATTAACGAAAATGCATATGGTCATCAACATTTATGTAACATACAGGAAAGTTCCATATTTTAATAATATTTCTCTGTTTAATTGTTACGTCTGGAGAAATATGTGTTAAATATAATTTTCTTGATTTGCGTAGGTTAATAAATTGTATAGTTTTATTATTTTAGCGAATTTCTGATGGAAATGCAGCTATTATTTTTGTACCGATGATTTTGTAAAAAATTCTTCAAATGTCCATCGATCCTATCTAATAGATATTAAACATAACCATCGTTACAACGACGGATCGGTTATTAAGACTATGTGAACATATTGCTTAAAGCTTCGAAACTTTATCGAAATTTATCGGCTATAACGACCAAACGTCATATTTTTTCAGTAAAACTAAACATTATTTTGAACCTTATTCTAATTAATAATGACATAGAAGGATTATTTTGTCCTATTGCTGTGCACTTTCTTCCACCCCATCCGCGCTTCTTGCGCGCTCTGTGCCATTTGACCTTGCATGTTTTACGACTTACTACGAAAGGGAAGCACAATGGACCATAAGGTCGAAGTGCTATACTTTTTAGACCCCAAGATGTATCTATTTATCTGTTTAGGGCACATAGCAACATTCGACAGATCATACGTATCATTGTGATTTGATTGTGATCGTGCGTTTTTACGTCACAATGCCGCCAAAAAAGAGGAAAGTGTTTCATATTGAAGAAAAATCATCTATTATATGGTGATTCAAAAATGGTGAGTCAAATGCGGATATTGCAAAGGAATGTGACCTCTCACTCTCTACAATATTAACGATTTGGAATAATAAGGACAAAATAAAAGCTCTTTTTGAAAACATGTCTTTGAAATTTAAACGATCGAGAGCATCTGAACATAAAGTTATAGGAAGAGTCTTTATTAACGTAGTTTAAACACCAGAAGACAAACAATGTGCTAATAAGTGGATCGGTCCTTCAACCCAAAGCTAGAAAATTTTGAGTGGTCGTCATATTGGTCCTGCTGGCGTTCCTGAAGGTGTGACAGAAGAGTGGCCATCTCATAAATGGCCTGCACTGTGCTTACAAGCCAGAGGAAATCTTTAATGCGGATTAAACCGGACTGTTTTTTAATTTGTACATTTGTATATTGCTTATAACAACTATCGGATATAGCGTCCTAAATTATGTGGTCCCTTCAATGTCGTTATATCCGGTTTCGACTGTATATATAAATATACGTTTATTTGTCTCTGGACTCTGTAGCGGTCGTTTGAATCCTATTGAAATGGAAATTGGTATTTGAGGCGCTTTTGGTATTTCAAAGGTCAAGTTCGTTAATGGGTAAAATCGGATAAGGTGGAGGGGGAGTTAGAGGGAGTGGGAAACACAAAGTTTGGTATGTCTAACTTCATATTCGAAAAATTTATAAGAAGTAAAGTTGTAGAAAATTAGTTTTACTATAATATTGTTTCTAATCATTTTTCCTGTTTCACTAATATTTACAAAAATATTTACAATTTAAAATTGAAAGTTAAAATCATTAGCGATCGCAAGATACGGTGGCGCCGCGCAGCGAGGGCTAGTGAAACTAGTATAGAGGATTTTGACAGCTACACATCTGCTGAATGTTTTTGTTCTTGAGATGGAAATTATCGAAAATAAAAAATTTTGTGGTGTTCCCCAATTCTTTCGTTAACAAACATACCGGTTCACAAACAGTAATGTCGCAAAAACGTGCTTGCACTTGCTTCCCGCGCCCGCTTTGCAAGAACAGAAGCATTCGATTTTTTTGTTGTCATTGATAACAAACACTTTAATTTGGATCTCATGAGGTTTCTCGGTGATTTTCGACGTTTGCAAACATGAAGATTTGATTAATAAACAATTATTTCGCTTCGATTGATTACCACAGAAAAACAAGTTTTTGGAACGAGAAATAGCCTCTCCTTCAATCAACGGCCTTTGTGAGTCGCCAAGTAGCTCAAATATATCACTAACACCAATATCCAGTGCTTTCTCCATGTTAAAAAAACAAATAAACAAAAAAAAAATGCAAACATTTACTCTGACAACTTGAACGAAAATCCTCTATGTCAGCCATATTGCATTCGCGTCAGCGCCACCTCTAGGTAATTTCGTTCGCGAATTAGAGAGTGTCCACAATAGAGTTTGAGATCCTTATACATTTTTCGATTTTTCTAATATTAAGAGAGATATTTTATATTTTGTGTTTTCTTCTTCTCTATGACCCCCCCCCCCCTTTCCCCTTGGCCTATGCCATTTATTAATAAAATTGGCCTTGCAAATACTAAAATCATATCAGATTTGATATTTCATTTTTATCACACTAAAATTGTGACCGCTAGAGCATGATTTATGTATTCTAAGGAAATTCGCTAAGTTGACGCAGCTCCTGCGTAACGAATTTTTTTATTATGTAACTTTTTTATTTTTTTAATGTTATAATAAATGAATAAAACAATGTATCCTGTAGCTTAACCACTATTTATTAAAAATTTAATTTAAAAAATTTGTATAAAACTTGCATTTCGACCAACATGGCCGTCATCAGAAATACTAACAATAATTTTACAAAAATCGAATATGTATACCAATCGAGTTATATAATTTGTCTATATATATTTATATATATGTATATATATTTGTCTACAAGATACATTTTTTTATTCATGAATATGGATTACCACAAATTAAAGCTCGAAAATATTTATAGTTATAATAAATGTTGAAAATGACCTCTTCCGAGGTGTTTATACAAAATACGAATTGATCCAGACGTAACAGGTCTCTAGTTTAACAGAATTTAATTTGAAGCAAGAATTTAATAGCAATCGTAAGGCAAAAGTAATACAAGTTTTCAAGTCGCCTATATCTTCCAAAGACGCCTGATAAACATATGTCTTCAAATTGTTTCAAATTACTTGATTCCATACAATAAATTTAATGGAGTCAAGAGAACGAGTTTTATATCATTAATAAAATGTATTGCCTGTACTCGAATTATACATAAGAAATGCGACAATCACTAATATTCAAAGTCAGTGGAATTAAGAAAGAAATACAATATCCTAAAATCACTGGATCATTGGTGTAATAGCTCGTTCGATTCTGTTTTAACAGAAAAATGTCTCGGACAAAATTTACATGTTGTTTTTCGTAGAACCAGAAAATGTGATGAAAACCAGAAGGCGCTATTAAATTTAAAAAAAACCAAGTTGATTTGAAAAAATCACAAAAGCTTTGCAGTAAAAACAAAAACTGTAATCTGAAATTATAGAAGTCACTTTTCAACTTCAAATATTTGCCAATCTAAGACCATTTACTTTAGAGATTTGTTAATTAGCTTCAAATATGAGTATACAATAAATTAGTCTTCATGTTTACATATATGAAAGGTTTCTAAAACTATACTTCTAACGAAGAACGGGTAATTTAATCCACCCGGTAGTAATTTTGTAACATAGTAAATATAAAGAGTATTGTATATTCAAGTTTAAAGCTGATTAATCAATCTCTAAAGTAAATGATCTTGGATTAACAGATGTTTGGAATTAAAAAGTGGCTTAAGGACGTTCGAAAGAGAAAAAGAATGCAGAGAAGTTCCTGTAAATTAAATATGTTATGCAAAAAGTCAATACGAATTCATTTGTATGCTTCAAAATGATTATTCAAATGTTTGTATGCTTGTTCATTGGGTCTTATGGAGAAACTACAAATTTAGTTTACTTAGTGTTTTGTTACAAATTTAGTTTACTTAGTGTTTTGTTGCACCTTATGTTGTTAATTAGGTTTCTGGTTGAGTAAATTATATTATAAATTTTGCTGAGACTTTTTTTTGTCAACGTAGAATCAAACGGAATATTAAATGCATGATCCAGCGATTACAAGATTTTCGATATTTTTCCACTGACTTTGAATGTTTATGATTGTCTCATTTCTGTTTTATAATTCTGTATTAGATATAAATTTTATTGACGATATAAAACTTGTTTTCTTTACGCTTATAGAAGTGATATATAAAGTTAAATAACTTGGACCAGCCAGCAAGCCATCTCTAAAAATTTTAATATTCTGTTTAATAGTGACAATGGTCGTGTTCGGCCGAAGTAATCTTAGTAAGATGTTCTGAGCATCTGAGTCAGCCAGTTTCGGCCAGGACACACTTTCTTTTTCTTCTTAATCAGTGTTGCCAGATATCTCGTTTAACAGTAGATCTACTGCTTTGTTAGTATATCTACCTTTTTTTTGAATAAATAAAAAATTTTTTGAATTTGTGTCATTTTTTTCAATTTTTTATAATAATAATAAATTTAAAACTCCCCAGTCGTGCAAATATAAAATCAGTCATTACAGAACATATTCCATTATTTGAAATAATAGAATATGGTTCTGTAATTACTTTAAGGTATTATTTTATAATGGGATTTTAAACAATAAGTAATGCAATATATGACAAATAAAAAGAATTAATATTATTTAATATTTGAAGAAAAAAAATTCTATAATATATTAAATACTAATGTAATATAATTTTAATTATTCTGAATAAAAGTATTTATTTCGGTAGAAATAAAAGTATTTATTTCGGTAGAAATAAATACTTTTATTAAAGAAAGTATTTTGGTAGATCTACCGTTTTTCAAGAAATCGGACTGGCGACACTGATCATAACCTATTTGTTTATGTATCAAATTCAGAACATTTCTCATGTGTTGACAATTTTTATTATTGTAATAAGTGAGATAAAAATTTAATAAAATGGATAATTTTATAAGGAGTATAAGAAAAAAAAGCGATAGATTCAAAAAGTGAAAATTCCAATTTAAATAGTTTGAAATAAATACTTTTATTCAGAATAATTAAAATTATATTACATTAGTATTTAATATATTATAGAATTTTTTTTCTTCAAATATTTAATATTAATTCTTTTTATTTGTCATATATTGCATTACTTATTGTTTAAAATCCCATTATAAAATAATACCTTAAAGTAATTACAGAACCATATTCTATTATTTCAAATAATGGAATATGTTCTGTAATGACTGATTTTGTATTTGCACGACTGGGGAGTTTTAAATTATTATTATAAAAAATTATACTAACAAAGCAGTAGATCTACTGTTAAACGAGATATCTGGCAACACTGATTAAGAAGAAAAAGAAAGTGTGTCCTGGCCGAAACTGGCTGACTCAGATGCTCAGAACATCTTACTAAGATTACTTCGGCCGAACACGACCAATGTCTGCAAAATTCACATCTATATGAAGATGTTTCATGATCTATAATTGAAAATATTTGACTATTTTTCAGTGATATGTATTTTTCACTGACCTCCACTATATGGACTAACTATCCCATGTTATAAAAATGACCCGATTTTTGGTATACTAGAGCCATCTATTTGTACAGCAGAAATAAAGGAACTATGAAATATTTCAATTATTAGATAGGCTACATAGATTTTTTAATGTAAAAAGTGTTAGAAGAAAACAAACTCGACATTGTTTGGAGAATAGTTCGTTCATATGATATTGTGAGATGTTTTTCACTAGACTTTATTATTTATAACTTTCTTATTAACAATTTTATGCAAAAAATCGCTGTTATTTTAATTTTTTGCTTATAAAATTAAAACTATCAAAATAATCGTGATGGTGTCACTGCCACTGTCCGATTCATAGTTTTTGATCTGTGGCTATTTTAATTTTTTACTATGATCCAGCAGGCCTGAATGCTACAAATATGGTCCAATTTCAATTTCTAAAAACGATTTCGAAAGTAGAATTTTCGTACTTCAAAATGTTTATCTTGGTTTTGCATTAAAACAAGAAGAGAAATATGTTAGAAATGAAGATGAACATCACGAGAAACGACCGAGCGCGCGAGAGTAGTTGATGAGTGGGTGGTCTCCCCCGTTTTAATGCAAACCAAGATAAACATTTTGAAGTACGAAAATTCTACTTTCGAAATCGTTTTTGCAAATTGAAATCGGACCATATTTGTAGCATTCAGGCCTGCTGGAAAATTGCATAGTAAAAAATTCAAATGGCCACAGATCGAAAACTATGCATCGGACAATGCCTGTTTTGTACACATATAAAGTTTATATTAATATCTACGCTACAACTCAAAAAATAACCGAGTTATGAATTTTTGAAAAAACTGCACTTTGGCCGGTTTTTCCCGATTTTCTCTGAAACTAACCGCCCGATCGAGTCATTCGACCTCTCATTTTCTTTGTATTTTCATTCTCTACAATTTGATACTATCACGATTACTCTGATAGTTTTAATTTTATAAGCAAAAAACTAAAATAACAGCGATTTTTTTGCATAAAATTTTTAATAAAAAATTTATAAATAATAAAATCGAGTGAAAAACATCACACAATATCATATGGAACTAATCTCCAAACAATGGCGCAGTTGATTTTTTTCTAACACTTTTTACACAAAATGCTCACACCAAATCTTTGTAGCTTGGCCTAAGATTAAAACTACTATTTTGTGTAAAATAAAACAAATCATGTATCCTAATAAATTTGTCAAAGTTATTTGATTTTATGATTCAGAAATATTTGTCAAATTTGTTTGGTTTTCATAATTAAATAGTATGTGAAAGTGTTGTTTAATAAAGTTATTAAATAATTAATTGAAAATTTTTAATTAACATGAGACAATATGTATTAAGTTAAGTTCATAATTTGTAACATGAATAGTTTTTTATAATTTAAAACACTTTGACAAATATGTTATATTTTTTATTAATCAGAAATTTTTATTATAAATAAATACTATTTGTTATTTATCCTCGTAAAATTTTTAGTTGAAATTTTTTTCATAAGTGAAAACAATTTATAATATAATTAAAAGAATTTACTGATAATCATAATAAATATTATTTAAAAAAAACTCATTGAAAAATTAAGATTTATTTCTGTTTAACTCTGTTTATGATTAGTTCTCGCTATAAACTCCGTACAAATAGATGGCTCTAGTGTACGAAAAATTGGGCCATTTTTTTAAGTTTTATGCCATAAGAATAGGGCTTATTCCGTAATGGTAACATCAATAAATTATAAATTGGCATCACTTAAAAAGGAGGGGTAGGGATGGATGGATCTGTGTTCCACCATCATAAACATCATCAATCATAAATCTTCTGCTGTCAGAATCATGCAATGACTGAGAAACAAAAAATTAAATAAAATTGAATAAAAACAAAAAATTATATTTTATTTTGTTTAATAACAGACTCGGCCTTGCGCACTACCGTGCTGTAGATAAGATTAACTAAGTATAATTTATAAATAAATAATAAAAATGATTCCTCTATCATTACAATAGCATACGTCATACGACTTTTGATGATGTTTATGATGGTGGAACACAGGACCATCCATCTCTACCTCTCCTTTTTAAGTAATGCCAACTTAAAACTTATTGATGCTATCATTACGGAATAAGCCCATAGTTAGTCCGTATTTTTACTAGATGAAATTAAGTGGCCTTTGTTACCCCGAAACTGCTTTGAATCTAAAATTATCCGAAGAAAACACAGTGGAAATAGAACTATAAGAGGAACAACAGTAAAATAAAGTATAAAAACTTGCTTTAAAACACACACTGTTAGATTATACAGTGAAAAACTAAAAATATGAAAATTATTCGAACAATATCAGCGTTCGAAATTTAACTTAGGAAATAGTCTTAGCTACCCCAGTAGCAAAGTAACTTCTGTTCATTCAGTATATCATTTTTTCGATATTTTATTTTTGGTTCTATCATCGTATTCCCCATTTTTTTCTTGAAATGTACCAATTAAAGACATTGTAGGTTAACTAGCGCATTCACTGTTGTCTTGAAAGATTTAGATGATGAAAAGCATATTTGTGATTGTTTGAAAAATATGTGTTTGGTAAAAGATAAAACAGAACTGGAATCCTCTTGTAAAAATAAATCGATCGAAAAAATTCAACGTATAAAAAACTATGTAAAAATATCTTGACTAAATGCGTATATTTAATAAGTTCGAAAACATATTGACAACGATTTATTTTAGATTAAAGAAGCACTTTTTATAAAAGTTTTACAAAAGTAATTATCATTAATCAATCGAAATATATTTAGCAGCAGGTAAAATTATTTTAAAAACTGTGCTTATATGCACGCTTTTAATATGCTTTTAGTAAATAAATTTGAATTCGAATTCTAAAAAATACGTATAATGGTTGCACAAAAAAATTCAAAATGCTAAAGCATAATTAATTATTACAGAAATGTGCTTTTATGATTTGAAATTCGAAGACAAGGGTTAGGAAAACTATATTTTGTGTAAATAATTTATACAGTGGAATCGTAAACTAAAATATTATTCTAATGTTTTGCATTTTTAATAATTGGATTAAGAAAAATAAAATTTTCCATAGTCAAATTATTAAATTGTTTAGCTTTACCGATATTTGAAAACTTTTAAATTTGATATTTTAAGTTTTGATTAACTTGATTGAACCAGTTGAAATATTATAAGTGATATTTATGAGTAATATTGCACATAAATACAGTAATACGTACGTTTAGAATGTGTCTTACTGTTTCAAATATATCGAATTCGAATGTATGTAAGTCTTTCCGCTTAAAAATTTGTACTCACTTAAAAAAATTAATACACACGTTTTTTTATTAATAGGAAACAAAAAATTATTAAATAGTTAATTATAAAAGTCTCATTATGTCTTACGTTTTTACAATTAAGTATTTTATTATTTTTTGCTTGTTAGTGCGACAATTTTTTTGCTGTGCAGTAAAAGTTTATATATATATATATATATTTATATATATATATATATATATATATATATATATATATATATATATATATATATATATATATATATATATATATATATATATATATATATATATATATATAATTTAATAGCATTGTCGATAACGGCTTAATCGATTTCGGAAATGATAATTTTTTATTAAAAATTTTACAGAAACGGGGTTTTTGGGGGCAAAAATCAATCTAACTAGATTTTTGTCTCTCGTTTTTCCGGTTTTTTATACACCAAGAAACAGAGTGAAACTTTTTAATGTAAGGCAACTTGTAAGACATGGTGTGATGATGTTGTGTAAACTCGACAGAAAGTAGCTACTTTCTGTCCCGAGAAAAGATTTGTCTATCCTAAAAATTCAATTTTCGGTTTTAAGTTGATATGTCAAATTATGAAATATATGTAAATATATATATTTGTATATATATTTTCGACAGTATCGATTTGGACCAAGAGCTCCATTTTGCACCTTCTATTTATATAACTGTTAAATATCAAGTTTTAAAGTGATGGCTCTCCGTTCTCCGTTATGAGATATATGGTTAAAAAATCGGACATGTTATCTTATAAAAATGTCATGGCCTCAAAACTATTAGCATCAAATAATTTTTGGTTTAAACAATTAAAAAAACAGTTATGTATGTGATTGTATGACTCATGGCGACTAGACAAGGAGTCCGAACTCCATGTAAACAAATAATTGACAAAATAAGATGTCAGTAATGTTCCTTCTGCACCGCAAACAGTGAAGAGGCGCGAGTTTGAATTGAAAAACATGACGCATTTATGGAGTATTATTAAAATAATTTGCAGTCAAAGTATTTTTCTAATAAAATACTTTTTTAATAAATGAAATAAAGTAATTAGTTGAAGTAAGTGATAGTTAAAAATTCGCAAAATAATTACATAACAATAAAAAACAAAATTATTATAAAACATCGAATAATTAAATAGTAACCTGTAAAGTTGGAATTGTAAAAATGCAAGTTAAGTAGGAATAAATTATATTAAAATTATTAAAATCAATTTAGAAGATTATTGATTCAGATATTAAATTAAACTTTTATTTTTTAATAATAAGTCTAACAAAATGACAAATATATACTTCACTCCTATTTATTATACTATATTCACTTCGGTGCAAAAGGAATTTAGCGACGCTAGTGGCACAGAAAGTAAATATAATTTCTACCATTACGTTGACATGAGTTTGAGTTCGGACTTCTTGTCTAGTCTCCATGGTATGACTTCACATCACATTTTTTTTATAGTAAAAGCATGAAGAATAGATATATTAGGAGATTGAACGACATAGGCAATTCGTCTGTTTTTGTGTCCTCAAAAACGTGTAGAGATCATAGTTATTATTTTCGCCACTAGCAGCAGTGCGAATCTGCCCGTACGGAATTATTATTATTACATATTAAAATCAACGGTTATCACATCTTACAAATAAAAATTGTAAGTATAAAAATTGTTTAATTTTATCAATGTGAAAAAATGGGACGATGTTGTACAGGGAAAGCATAGATAGACTGTTATATATCTATGAGTGAAAGGTTGTTTAAGGTTAGGAATGCGTGTCTGCATTTACGAAAGGAATATGGTCTGTAATTACCGGTTTTGTTATCTTCTTTCTTTATCTAATATATGTCAGTTATTGTAAACATATATTGTATATTATTATTATTAATTGCAAAATTATCACTATGATTCTTCATCTTTTAATTTTTTGCAATTATTAAGAATTCTCTATTATTAATATTTATTTAATTATTACTTGATAATCGAAAACAATTTTTTATTATCTATAAAACTAAGACTTCTTATTAACTGAATGAAAGTGATTTCTTGGCGCCTACATTTAAACATTTAAATTCCGTACGGCATTGAGACCAGTGACCCCTACTGATAAAAGATAGTTACACCAATTCTTGACCGTTTTTTTAACATTACGTTCGCTCTCCTAATATATCTATTCTTCATGAGTAAAAGCAAAAGACTGACATCTGGTGTTGGAGCTCAAAGCTAAAAAGAATTTGTTAGTTAACGTCTATGATTTCTTTACCCCTATAGTCTATGAGGAAAGGAAAATTAGTGCTGTCATTCGTAGTTGTTGTAAGCCATTATGATTAGCGTTACAGTACCCATACAGATAAAGATTATTTTTCCAAAAAAAATCGATCTCTAATGACTAAATTCGCCATATCGTATAGTTTTACTTAGATGCATTAAGTTCTGATACATTTGCTTTTAATTGCGAATAATTTTGTATGAACCCAAAGTATGTCGCTTATTAACTATCCTCGTTCAGATATGCTTATAGGCATATTTCTTTTACATAAAGTATACTATTTTCGTATACATTTGCCACTAATTTTCTACTATACTATACTCAAGCTATAGAGGCCAAGATCTGTTATGGCATAAGATTCGTGTACTTGCCCATTTTATATAAAATTGAATAGTCATTTTTATACCCGGTATATGTAACATATACCAGGGTATATTAAGTTTAGTTCTGACTTTGTCTGTAGACACGATAACTCAAAAACGAAAAGAGATAAAGAACTGAAATTATGTGTGTGTTCTAGAGCTAAAAAGTAAGTTAAAATTCGTGAATAGACAAAATCGGACCATGCTTTCCCCTGCTGGGGGAGGGGGGGATATCCATCATTGAAACCGTAAGAGATAGAAAAAAAAATTTAAAGACTAAAAATAAACAACTTTTATTTGAAACTTATAAATTCAGTATATATCGGATATTTAAGCATTAACTCAGTTAGTTGTTATTTTCCCTTCTTTTATATGAGTTTATGTTTGAAATATTTCAGTTGCGGCTCTGCTGTATTTCAATTTACGAAGTATGAAACAATTTTTATTTTTGACTAAATACAAAGGAAAAATTCAGATTGAGTTCCTTAATATAATGCCATAAATTGCATTTAATTTGTGATAAAATAATTTATATTTTACATTTTTATAGAAAGGTATTAAATAACATGGTTATCAATTCAATAAAGTAAAATAACTATTATATTTGCATGTTAATAAATTTCATTCAACAAAATTGAATTCGTTGCCTTTTTAAAAGTTCACAGTTTAAATATGAAAATTTAAAAAAAATCTGTTAATAGTTCGTTATTTTATGAACTTTAAATTAATATTAGTCTTGTTATTATGTAAACGTTTATAAATATAGTATTTTCAAGTAAAAAGTTTTTTTTTTTTTAAACAATAAATCCATGCTTATCATAGGATAATTAATTCTTTCGAAAATTTTCTTATTGTTTTCATCTAAAGAATGGTAAACATTAAGCTGTTTTTCATGTAAATTGGACATCTAAAAATTTTACAGATACAGTTGAAAATTGTCTGACTAACCACATTTTCATGATTCAAGCATTAATTTTACTAATTTTATATAAATTTTCAGAAGTACAATGTGAATATGATTTATTTTTTATAGAAATATTGAAGTTGTTCAGAGTTTATGAAATAGATTATTGTAGTTATCTATTTATTACACTGACCTCTAATAACTGGACAGAGATCCTACGTTACGCCATTAACCCTAATTGAAGCGCTCCTCAACTAGCCAAGGAACTAAGTTTTGTTCGCGCGGCCTTTTTGTGTGTTAGTGATGTGTGGATATCACATAAATTTTCACAATACGAGGTCTGTCCGAAAAGTATCCGACCTGCTTTTATATCTTCGCGCCAGAGTGCTCGAGCGACCTCTACGAGGCATGGACATCAACAGTAAAGCCTCACGAACTTATTGGTTGCTCGCCGACACCTACAGGACGTGTAGTTCATGTGTAGCGTGTATTTATTTACAAAGCCTTTTTTGCGTTCGTCGGATTTTGTTATTGTTAAAAATGACTGAAAGATCAGATCAACGAATTTGCATTAAATTTTGCTTCACACTCGGAAAAACTAGTTCGGAAACTATTCAAATGCTGCAGAAGGCCTTTGGGGATGAGTGTATGGGCAAAACACAAATAAAAGGGTGGTATAATCGTTTCAAAAGTGGCCGCACATCTGTTGATAGTGATCTTCGTTCTGGCCGACCTTCGACGACACCGGATAATATCGAGCGCGTGCGACTTGCGATTGAAGAAGATCGACGTTTGACTATGTGCGAATTAGAAGATGATCTTGGAACACCAAAAACTACAATTTGGGAAATTTTAACCTCAAATTTAGAAAAATGAAGCGGTGGGAAATCTAATCGAATCTTGTGCATCAGTTTTCAACTAAACACAACATCGCACTGTTTCGCCAAATTTTCGTCAGTTTCTATTCCAAAAACTGACTTCCAGGACTGCTTCGGAAAGTGGAAACACCGCTGGGCGCGTGTTATTCAATCAAATGGGAACTACATTGAAGGATGTCATTCTCCCGAGGACGAAAAATAACGCCAGTGTGGAGATATGAAGGTAAGTCGGATACTTTTCGGACAGACGTCGTACACATAAAATTTTAGTACCTTGGCTAGTTGAGGCGGTTAGACAGCGCTGTTGTTTATTATTTTAGGAGCCATTATTTCACGTTTATTCCTATAAGCATACTCTGTCCAGTTATATAGAGGTCAGTGATCTATTATCCTCCCATAATGAACATTCACATATTGAGCACCATTGGCGCTGTAGTAATTTTGCAGCCACGTAAGTCAAAAAGTGTCATTAGATATTAAATTTTAAAGAGTTTTCAAAGAAAGCTCATAATAATGTGTGTTTGGTATAAAAATAATGTTTCATGATACATTTAGTGCAAATAATATACACGAAGGATTAATAAATTGTGTAAGTTCTATGTATTTGCTTATTTATTAACCTAAATTTATAGTTTTGGCAGTTTTTTAGGGTTAAGAATTAATAAACTACTCCCAAATGACTATGTCAATTTCTAAATAATAATAGTTTTTAATTATTAAACTTCAAGTTTCATAATTCAAAGTTCAATGATTTTTCTATTGTTAAAAGCATTGTAAATTGAAAAATATTAAGTATATATTTCAAGTATGTTAAAAATCATTTCTTGTAATTTAATTATATTCTTAGAATAATAATAAATATAATTTTATTCTTCGAATATCAAAATTTAAATCGAGTATAAAAGTATTTAAATCTACTTGTCTAAAATTTTTTTTATAGAAATGTCAATTTGACGTGTCAACGTAAAATTTATGATGTCGTTGTTACACGATAAACGTGTAAAACGGAATAACATGTGTTGAAATTTTGAAAAATTCCATATGTAATTCTGTTTTGTATAAAATATTCAAGATTTTCATTTAAATTTGCATTGTAAATATTCATTAACAACTATTCAAAGGTTACAATGAACTTTTACTGTGGAATCAATTGGGGTATACATTGTTTTTATTCGATGTAATGATTGCAACACGTATTCGGTAATTTCACAATTTTCTAGCATACATTTATTACTGGCTAAATTCCGAGTTTCTCTCTGTAGCTAGATAAATATTTTTAAGGAATAAAAAACACTTGTGTCAATTATAAAAGAACAAAATTCTTAAATGAAGCAAACAACATATTTAGTTCGATAAACGCAGACAATGGCAATTTTGATTACATTATACGAGTACTTCAAATTCTTATGCGATTAATGATTCAGTAATAACTATTTCAATTTGTTGCATTTACACATTCATTGGAAATGTATAATGTATTGTTGAATTCATTTTAAACAGTGATTTGTTAAACTTTGATACAAAAAATATAATTTCTCTTTTCTACAATTTGCTAATTATATTTAATTGTTTATATTATAATAATCTTGAAATTCATCATAAATTGTAGGAAATTAGTTGTGATACACTTAAAACATTATGTAATTATAACTCAAGATTGATTTTGAATTAATAAACATCTCCTTCTAGGGCTTCAGTCAAAATTCGCTTTACTCTCGGCTCGGCTCGGCCAACGTTAGATATATTCGTTTTATAGGGATTCTACGGTTTCAGGGTGCCGCAATCTGGTGACGGCTTTGTATAGAACTCGTCAAAATAAGACGAAAATACTGAATAAAATTTTTTCGATTCCTCGCTTAGTTTTCGAGATATCGAATTTCAAATATATAAAAATGTTTATTTTTTAGATTTTCCATTGGTTTTTATAGAACTATTCCAACTGAGTACTACAATCTTTCACTTCATCGGTCATACTCCGAGTTGGTCGAATCCTTGTCGGGTTTGTGTGTTTTTGAGCACCTGCACTAAAAGGTGTTCGATATATTTCATGCTGGAAAAAGGACATCCATCCTTACAATATCCTTAAAACCATTTTTTACCTTACTAAACGTATTTATTAATACGCAAATGCGATTTTTTTAAATTATGGTCGATGATGTTAACTATTCTAACCGAGTATTACAATCATTCACTCATCGGTCAAGCCCCGAGTTGGTCGGGTTTGCGTGTTTTTAGGCCCCCACACTAAAAGGCGTTCAATATATTTCAGATATTGTAAAAATTAACATTTTTATATTTTTGAAATTCGATATCTCGAAAACTTGGCGAGTTATCGGAAAATGTAACATTTATTTTCGTCTTATTTTGACGAGTTCTATAAAAATCCGTCGCATTTTTACAAACATTGCATGCTTATTTGCAATATTTAATATACGCAGTGTTCCGTCTTATACCTATTTTGAAATCTTAGGAAACGGTTAGTTTGTGAACGTCTTTGAAAAACCTTCGAAGGATTCTTCTTTATAGTATTTGCTTAATATGTAGGTAAAAAGAAGGTCTTGAAACTACATTGACTGAGACTAGAGAGATATACCAAAAAAGTGTACAGTTCATTAGAGACAGCATTCATACAGCATATTTATATTTGTTTTTGAGATATTCGTTCGTTAAGTTTTAATATACAAATTTTTCATTTCATATGAAATATTTTGGAAATGAAAACTGAATTTTTATTATCATTAAATAAATTTTATATAGTGTTAGAAAAATTTCGGCAACGAATAAACTTTTACATAATTACGAATTTTTCCATTTGGTCACATTTGACAAACGTCTACCATAATTTTCCAGTTATTTTTTATCTAATATAATATATAGCCCTAAGTGAAGCTGGCTCACTTATGTATACAAATTCTAAGGCATTTCTAGACATGCTAGAAAGATTTTGCATTCGACGCGAAATTGCTTGAAACCGATGGGGAAAATCGGAAAACTTCAATTTTTTCATTGCAACCCCCCGGAAAATCGTCCCTCAAAAACTTTTTAAACAATTCATGTAATGTTATTTTCTGTGACGCAGAGTCAAGGCCGCCTGGGGGGTCAAGGGGCAACCCCTTGCGAGCAGAGCCAGTAGAAAGTTATAAGAACTAAAAATTAGTATTTGATTTTTTTTTTTGCATTTACTGACATTACTAAAAAGTTTTAGTTGTGTTAGGGTAGAATTGAGTCATGATTGTATCACTTCCATATATGATTCTTTAATAAATAAGGATCACGGGTATTTGGAAAAAATAACAGAGGGAATATGCAAGTGATTTAAATTTACTTGATTTTTTTACCCCCGATACTTTATGGTCTTGAAATTACACCTAAACCATTATTTTCTCATTTAGTTTGAATTTAATTCCATAAAATTTTAATTAAAAAGTGCAAAATAAGCGAGCGAAATTCAAATTTGCGAAACGCTTCACCATTGGTTGAAGTGAAGCATGGCGTCACAGAACATATGAGATTTATCGGCGTCGACATTCATACTGTGGTAATCGTGTTTGAAAGAAAATTAGTTTTTATTTATATTTCTGTAGTGTTGTCCATTGCCTAGTGCGATTTTGGTATATAGTGACATTAGAAATTATCAAGAACAATGACTGAAAGTGGTTTTGTCAAAGCACAATCGTACAATCTACCAAAAATAGATGCTTTTATGATTACAGCATATTTTGTATCGAATCCAGATTTTACGTCCGCTGAGTTCAAATGAGTTGTAGGCTGCAAGATAATTATTGTAATACATGACTAGGCCTTGCGCGTACCGTGCTCTAGATATACATGATATTTTATAATTTACTAAAAAGGTTTTCATGCATGCATGTACTCAGCAGTATTTACCTAAACATAACCTCAAATGTTGTTATAATAAAAAATAATAATAATACAATAATTTAATAATATAATAATTTAATACAATATACTTTCTTTAAAGTGATCTTCATCTCTTCTCATAACCTTACACCACTGTTTACGTATTTTCGCATCTCTTGGAACAGAAAAAAACAGTATCTGGTGTACTTATAGTAGTGTTTTTGCATTCCGGTACTAGACAATATTTATAAAGTGTTTTTTTAGCTTTTTCCATTATCGAAATATCGATTAAAACTGAAAATTCTGAACTAATAACTGTCAATGCATACAGTAAACAACACTGAATATGTTCAGTGACGTCATCCAAAGCGCGCGGAAAATGGGGTCGTTGAAACAGGTCAAATTTAATCGATATTTTATATATTATTTTAAAAATTAATTTAAACACTTTCAACAGTATTTATATTTTTTACTATGTTATAATGAAGTAAAAAGTGAATTAAACAAAAAAAAAAATTGATGCATATTCCCTATTAAACCATATTTGAATTGTGACGTTTCGTCACTAATTTATTGTGACATCAAGCTCCGGAAAAAAAAATATGAATAAACATACTGTTACAGTGAAAATAAAACAAATACAACAATAATCAAATATAATACAATAAATATAATAAATTATTTTTTTCCAGAGCTTGATAAATTCACAATAAATTAGTCATTTTTTCCAAATACACGTGATCCTTATTTATTATAGAATTTAGTATTATAAATTGTGAAGTTGGGTGCCATATTTATATCTCAACATTGGTCCCAATGTTAGGCCTGATAATATTTGAAAGCAACTAGATTTAATTAGAAAGCAATTCGATTTAATTTTAATAAGAAGTTGTTTGTAATGATTAAAGAATTTTAAAAAACATTTTTATAAAATTTAATACTTATTTGTTAATTAATTTAATGATTAAAAATGAAAGTTTTTCCTAAATTTAATCAAGCAAAAAGTACTGAACCGATTTTGATTAAATTTTTGTTTGTTTAAAAGCTGATTGATTGTTCGATTAGACTTAAAAACTGGTATATATTTTATGTCGTTACGAGAGATAGAATTCGAAAATATTCGCTGAAATAGAAATTTGGTAGAAGTGTCGATAAATATTTGAAGTAGTGGAAGCGGTGGGAAATTACATTGAGGTTTTAGCGAATTTGCTAAAACCTCGAATTTGCAATGCAGCTATTGTTTTTGTACCAATGTTGGAATTTCGTAAAAATTTCTTCAAATGTCCATCGATCCTACCTACTAGATATAAGAGATTAAGATTCAAAATTAAATTCCTTAATATCTCTGTACACATTAGAGTTTGAGCAAAAATGATATAAGGTGATGAATTGTAGCAAACATGATTTTCTACAATTTTATTCCTTACGCATTTTTCGATTGTTCTAATATCAAGAGAGATATTTTGGGTTTTCTTCTTTCTTTATGCCCCCCTTTCCCCTTGACGTATGCCATTTATTAATAAAATTGACCTTGCAAATACTAAAATCTAATCAGATATGACTTTTAATTTGATCAGACTAAAATTGTGACCGTTAGACAGTGATTTATATATTCTAAGGAAATTCGCTAAATTGAAGCAGCTTCTACGTAACGGAATAGAATTTTTTACTATTAAAAAATTTGTTTGTATGCATGCGCAAATAAGTACAGTTAAAAGCAGAAAGATAAAACTAATAGTACAATACAGTCACCATAAAAAAAAAATCGCAGATTTATATTGTGTAGCAATTTTAAAGATTTAATAAGCTTTTTAAAACGGCAGCGCCGTTAAGTCCTACACCAGGTAACTTCAATATTTTTGTACCCAAGAGCACATTCTAGAATATTGGTTGGCCGGTGGAAATCATTTATATTAAAAAATAATAATTTTGACATACCTAAAATTAGTTTTAAATATTTTTAAAATAATTGTAGATAATATTTTACTAAACATATTTTTTTAGAAGGTTGTACAGCGGCGGTCATACGTAAATAAAACGTTCTTATATAATAATAATATAATAGGTTCGACGTAAAAACTTATATAAAATACTAAATTAATTAAAATTAATTTTATTAGGTCATTTTGACATTCAAAATTAAACAATTATTATTATTATTCTCTGCCACAAGGATGTTTTATAAACTAGCACTAATATTCAATAACAAACATAAAATAAAAATTTTAATGCTATTGAATAAATCATTATGTATCTAAAGCTGCAATTTTATAATACTTAGCTGTAACTCCTATCAAAAAAGTATGTAAGTATTCGGTCCGAGCGCAACCGTACTCAGCGTCATGCGTGGTCAAAAACTACTTCATGACCAATGACAGTGATAACATAGAGATTTATAAAAGCCATAGGCGTTTAACAAAAAGTTACAGTTAATTTAGCTTTTACATGTTGTTTATTTAATTTAATTAATTATTTTTGTTAAACGCCTCGGTTTTTAGCGAATTTCGCCCAAAGGAAATGCAGCTATTGTTTTTGCACCAATATTGGAATTTCGTAAAAATTTCTTCAAATGTCCATCGATCCTACCTATTAGATGTTAAAAGTCACTATCACTAAAATTTGTATATATATACAACAAATGTACTTTTTTTAAATGTCTGTGGACTCTCTAGCGGTCACAGTTTTATTCCGATTGGAATTAAATTAGGTATTTGAGGCGCTTTTGGTATTCTAAAGGTCAAGTCGTTAATGTGTAAAATCGGACGAGGAGAAAGGGGTTTAGAGGGAGTTGGAAACTCAAAATCTGACTATCTCTCTTAATATTTGAAAAATCAAAAAATTTATCAGGAGTTAAGTTGTAGGTACTAAGTTTTACTCCAATTGTGTTTCTTATCATTTTTCTGTTACACTAATATTTACAGAAATATTTACAATTAAAAATTGAAAGTTAAAATTCTAAATATCTCTGTTCACATTAGAGTTTGAGAAAAATGATCAAGTAATGAATTGTAGCAAACTTGATTTTCTACAACTTTACTGCTTATACATTTTTCGATTATTCTAATATTAAGAGAGATATTAAATATTTTGTGTTTGACACAAATACATGAAATATATTTTATTGTAAAAAATTTTGATTGTCGTTTCCATAGTAACTATAAGCTATAATCGTTATACATCGATTTATTTTGGCTATTCATAAATTTAATTTTTAGCGAAATTCCTCCAAAGGAAATGCAGCTATTGTTGCAAATACTAAAGTCATATCAGATATTATATTTCATTTTGATCACACTAAAATTATGACCGCTAGAGAGTGATTTATGTATTCTAAGAAAATTCGCTAAGTTGACGCAGCTCCTGCGTAACGAATTTTTATTTTGACCATGCATGGCGCTGAGTACGGTTGCGCTCGGAGCGAATATACAAGAAAATAAAATAATAGAATAGAAGAAAAAAAAAATTATTTGTTGTCATTTCTCGGAAAATCGAGGATGGGTTAGCGTTAAGCTAAAGGTATACTACGCCAATAAATACTTGTTCAATTAACCTCTAACTAGCCCTTAAAATGCATTAAAAAAATTAAATGTTAAAAAAAAATGCGGTTTAATAGTGATTCACCCTTTTTTTTAGATTAATTTTTCGATTATCTAACATATTTGGACTTCTTTTAAGGTGGTTCAGTCACATCTTTGAATTGATATTTTTCATAGTTCGATTAGACTGTAGTATTTATTAGCAATGTTAGCTTTAGTTTAAAATTGTACACTCAATTTTCAGGAGAATGATAACAGTAATGAATTGTTTGCTTTCTTCTTTAACATATGAGTAGACTGAGCTTATAAAAATTAATATATATATATATATATATATATATATATATATATATATATATATATATATATACTATTTTTGCATAATTTTAAAAAACAATTTTTTTTTCAGATAAAAGTGTTGAAAAAATTCAATGAAAAATGTCTGAAACACCGCTTTATCCACAACATTACAATTTAGTAAATGGGCTGCCCTCCACGACATTAACCGATCACAACAAAGCTTATGATTATTCACAACAAATACAAAAATCAATAATACCACCATCAAATGGTATTTCTACACCATCTTCTCTATCGTCACGTGATTCTTCGCCGTTATTAAAAAATCCAAATTTTGCTAATATATCAACACAAATACCAGCATCACAGTTGCCTCCGTCAATGCAAAATCGATTATCAACACTCACGAATAATACTCTACCTCCCTCTATTAGTGCAAATAAAGGAATGAGTAATATTTTATTGGCACAACCAACGGAACCAAGTTCTCAGAATATTCTTTTAGCATCAACACTAAATACAAATACACCTTCACTAATAAATAGTTCACCACAATTTGTGAATCCTCAGGTGCAACTTTTTAATTCAAAATCTTCAAGTACTTCATATAATTCGACTCCGAATATTGTTACATCTAGTGTTCAAAATTCAGCACAACAAACTCTTTTTAATAGTGAAGCAAGTGCAATTAAACCACCATCAAGAAATATAACTCAAAATTTTGAAATAAATACACCAGGATTTCACTCAGTACAAAATATTGTAAGTCGAGAATCCGGTGTATCAGAAACATTTTCTCCAATACACCTCGAAGAATATAAATCTCAATCACTATTGGCTGGAAGCGAATCACCCAATACAAATAATGATAGTCAACATAAAACTGAAAGACTTAATACTATTACTAGTCATAGTAGTTCTTTAATATCAAATTCAAATGTACAATCAATTGATGGGGGCATTCAAATAAGTACATCATTTGCAAGTAATATTACGCCTCAATCGGTTGCATCGCGTGCAAATGATCTTCCAAAAAATATGGATTCAAATCCACCATACAGTATGGCTTCATTAAACAACCCAAGTAGAGATGTAAAAGATATGATGCCAACTTCGTTACAACAAAAAAATGCAGTTCATATAAGTGGTGCTCTAATCGACAAAGAAAAAATTGAAAGTAATAAAACTTTAGCCTCAAATCAATTTGATAATGTTTTGTTAAGTACATCTTCATCAACACCAGTTGGATCGAAAACTCATTCTGCTCCAGTTTCTACGACTAGTAATGATATTTCACGACCAGGATTTCAGGGATTTAATATATTTTCTATGCCGGTAACTTCCAAAGACATGCCAGAAAATAAAATGAATCCGTTATTCCCATCACCGGCCAGTTCTCAATCTCGACCACCTAATCAACCACCAGAAATTAACTCGAAAAGCAGAGAAATGAATGTATCGCCACAAACAGTGTCTCAAAAATTTCAATTAAATCCAGTTCCGACCGGAACTGCTATTTATGGTCCTTCAAGCCAACAATCGAGTTTAATTCAACAGCGCAATTCGCAAAATGCATCGCCTGCTTCATTGGTTAATCAAGGGTCTGTGAGTCAGCAGCAATCAAATTTGCTACAACAGAGCTCTATTAATCAACAGCAGTCAACATCGCCTCAAATTAATAAAGTTTTAAATACATCTTCAAAAACAGGGCAGCAACAATTCCAATTAAATCCAATTTCCACAAATCGAAATTCTCCAAAACTTATTGAACCATCCCAACCACCAATAATTAATTCACAAAAACCACCAATTAGTAATTTTCCAACAACTCAAATTCCTTCATCGAATACACAGTCATCATCTACACAAAATTTTTTCCCTAGTCAACCTCTTTATTCAACAAACCAAATTCCTCTTAAATCAGCAGATCAAAATGCGAATCCTCAATTTGGAGGACCTGTACCAATTAATAATTCCAATGTTACACAATCTCAAAATTTATTGAATAATCAAATTGTGCCTCCTTCAAATTATAATATGCCACCGATGCCTCTTACTGGTGGCATGACACATCCAATAAATCGTCCGAATCCCATTCAAAATATACCCCAGATGCATCATGATAAACCTATAAATCCGTTATATCCTCCTCAACCTACAAATTTGCCAAATAAACAACATGTTAGTAATCAAAATTCACCTTTAGCAAGACGTTATCCAAGTCAACCAGCATATCAATCATTTCAAACTCAACAACAACCTATTGGTAATCAATCGCAAATTCAAAGCCAATCAAATGTTATACCACCTATGCAACAGAGGCCAATTGGTGGTCCACAATCTTCAATATTACAACCACCAATGATTTCTCAACAACCATCAATGCCAAATCAAAATTACCCACAATCACAACAACAAGGTTTTCAGAATATTGACTATAGACAACAAACTGGTGTTCAATCACCAATTAACCAATATCAGCAAAATAATTTTCAAAATCTAAATCAACAGTTTGGTAATTTAAATGTTACTCAAACTGGTTTTAATCGATTATGGGGAGGTGAAAATTATGATTTATTACAAATTAGAAATATTCTGCCTATTGAGAAAATTGAAGCTCCACCAGTTCGGTTAAAACCTGAAACATTAGATGCTGCTAATTGTCATCCTGAGTAAGTACAATTTTATATCTTTTATTCACCTTTTAAAAAGAAAGTATGTTTTTTTGGCAGAAATCCGATGAGTAGTATAGGAACAAATACGTCACAGACAAACAGACGGTGATTAAATTAACTTTTTAATAAAAGTTAATTTACCATTGGTATTAGTAGCAATCTTAAAAAATTTCAATGTGGGGTTCAAATAATTTTTTACTTCAGTAGTAATGGTTCAACCTTCTAACAATATATTGAAAAAAAACATTTTTTTAAATCCCGAATCTCTTTTTAAGGGTTCATTTGTATTAGTTTATGCGATTCTGCACTTTACTGCACTATACCCTAGTCAAAATAAGCCAAAAAAAAAACGTGTTAATCTACAAAAATTTGCATACATAGTAATTTTATTTAAGGTCAAAGGTCAAACTATCGGTTTTTCGCATTTATCTCATAAACGATAAGTTTTATCACAAAAATAGGTCAGAAAAAAATTGTAGATCGTGAAATTGTCTACAAAAAATGTTTTCATACTTTTTTCATACGAGTCGCCATTTTTGAGATATCGCGATTGTAAAAGATGGAGCATTGACATTGAACGTAATATACACTTTTCGCACCACCCATGGGGTAGTGTACTTGGCGCATTTTTTTTAAACGTAGTATCCCCAATAGGTATAATCCACGATCTTTTATTATCAAAAAAGTTCTATTACACGGTATTCTATTGATTAAAAAAAAAATTTTATTAATAATTGACAATAATTATTTGAAAATGTTACTCAACCAGGCACTCTACCAATTCTCTTTCAATATCTTCATTTTTACTTTCTTCTTCCTCGATATCTGTACATTGTTCTAAAAACAAAGATGTATCACTTATTTCGTCATTGATGTTATAAGTATCATCATCTGTTGAAAAAGTTGGCTATTACGTCACAATCGTCTTTGGCGTAGCGGAAGCATACTGGACTAGATATCCAGAGGCATGAGGTTCGATTCCTGGTTGATGAGTTAATTTTTTCATATCAGTATTTAATTTAATTAAAAATTCAATGACAATGAAATTTGTCGGAGTATACGCTAAAGTCTTCTACAGTTTGTCATACGTAACCGAAAGGAATTTGGACAAACATCGTTATGTTGACGCGAAAGTATACACAAATAAACAAATATTAAATAAATAAATAACTTCAACAGAAGTATTACTGTCTAAACTGTTCAACATGCGAGCAAGACTGGCCTTGACAATTGGTACATGACCTTGAATAAAAGTTTTAGAAGTCGAATCGATGGGGACTTTTGATATTTTATTAGTAATGGTGTACTTTAAACACATACACCAATTTCCAGCTGTATGCGAATTTTTGTAGATCTAAATCTTAATTTGACTGGGGTACTATACAGGAGACAAATTGTAATTGAAACATTTTTTACAACATATAATGAGTTTAAATAATCTTTTGCTTCCAGCATATTTCGATGTACAATGACGAAAATTCCTGAAAATAATTCATTACTAAACAAGTCTAGATTACCTTTAGGAGTTTTAATTCATCCTTTCAGAGATTTAAATGTAAGTATTTTAAACGCTCTTATATAAGTAGATGGGCATGAAATGATTTTTTAATTTTTTTCTTAGCATTTGCCAGTAATTCAATGTAGCACAATTGTTCGATGCAGAGCTTGTCGGACTTATATTAATCCATTTGTATATTTTGTGGATTCGAAAAGATGGAAATGTAATTTATGTTATCGTGTAAATGAACGTAAGTTTTTATTTTTTATTTTACAACGTATTATTTAACTATCCTCACCCTTTGTAATGAAACTTGAAAATAAGTGGCTCACTTCCTGGGCTAATATAAGCTTCGCTTAAATTTTGAATGAATTAATAGAGTTTAGAGTGGTCTGTAACATAACATATTTATTTGATTTATAAAAGAATCTGTCGTCCATTCAGAGATGGTAATTTTCTTTCAATAATTGCGATAAGAATTGTAAAAGTCATTCTGATCTGAGAAAAGTATACCCTAAATATAATATTCTCATATTTAAAAGTTTTCCAAGACTATCTTACTAAAATTTACCATTCCCTGTAAAAATTGCGTTAGCAACTATAGTATGTTTTTACTAAAATTAATGCTCAGAGGTATGTTCCTACAGAGCGTGGCTTTCATATCCTAAGTCACGGGAAGGTTTTTATTTCATGATTGACGTTGCTAGATTGCTTACCATTTCGTTTCCCTGTACTCTCACATATCCTGATAAACTGAGCAGGGTAATTTTTAAATATCTAGATTTTTGAACTTGCGTAGGAGCTCAAATTTTTTAATGACTGCTTAAGTATGAGAGAAGACCGCTTTGCCAGGAACGAGAACTTATTAAATATTTAGTGTACTATAATATTTAGTATACCACTTGAACGCACGCTTCGCGATTAATTAGTGGATTAACATTGACAACTAACATGAACAATAATCGTTATATTATCGAATGATAATTAGTGAGAACTCTAGGTTTTTGAAATAAAATTTCAAATTCGTCCCCTTTACCTAGATCAGTTTTTTGTATTATGAAACTGTCACCAAATTAGTAACAAGTAACATATCCTGCGACAATATAAGAGTAATTTTAATAAGAGTAAAATTAACAGGAACAAATGTGAATGAAGGAAATCTTAACAAGAGCAATTTCAATATAATTTAAAATTTATTATATTTTAAATCTAGTATATTTTAATCTAGTTAATTTTCTATTTATTTTTATTTTTGTCTGTTGATCTCGACTTTATAACTATCTCTAATTGTCAAAGAGTAAAGTACGACTAGCTAATTTATACTGATGATGACTACATTGTAGTCGAAATACGTATTTATAATACAAAAAAACTGATCTAGGTAAAGGGGACGAATTTGAAATTTTATTATGAACAATAATTTTACAGTTAAATCACTATTTAATCTCTTACGATATCTTTTAATATTTTAAGAATTAAATATATTTATTTACATTTTAGTTCCAGAAGAATTTCAGTATGATCCTGTAAGTAAATCTTATGGAGATCCATCCAGACGACCAGAAATAAAATCTAGTACAATAGAATATATTGCACCATCCGAATATATGGTTAGTATTGTCATATATATGATTATCATTTTCAAATTATCATAATTTTCACGTACATTTAATTGTTTTTAGTTGAGACCTCCACAACCAGCAATTTATTTATTTTTATTGGATATATCTAGTTTAGCAATTGAATCAGGGTATTTGAAATTATTATGCGATATTTTAATTGAAGAATTAGATACTTTACCTGGGGATTCTCGTACACAAATTGGTTTCTTGTGTTACAACTCAGCAATACATTTTTATTCGTTGGGAGAAGGTTTAAGTCAACCACATGAAATGACAATTGTTGACATTGATGGTAAGGAGTCGATTCACTTGATTGCATGCATTAGTGAAATTTACTGGAAATTTTATTTGTATTAAATAAATTTAAAGATTGGTCGCTTAACTAACTCCGCTTATTAATAATTAATTTTAATTCAAATTAAAAAATCTCCACATACTCTATGTATGTAGTCGATAAGAGCTGATAAATATTGTTATGTCAAATCATCGTATTAAAGAAATAAGAAGCAGTAAATCATAGTTTCGGGTTGTTTTAAAATTATCAAGTTCTAAAAAGGGTTGGGTATATATTACACGCTAGTAAAGTATTTTTTGGCGGGCGACCTCTGCGCCGTCTCGTGTTTTTTATTTTAAATTATGCTTCTGTCAAACCTGTAAAAATTACATGTAAAAAGTCAACTTTAATTTTATCAATAAAGAAATAATTACATACAATGCCAGTGAAAAAATTGATGAGCAGCTTCCAAGAAGTGCAATTAGATATTTTTAGAAAAAAAAGTATTTCTAAAGGTACAAAATTATGTACTAGTTTTCAAGTTTCTAATGTCTATGAAGAGATTGATGTTAATGATTCTCGGCTAATGATTTTTGGTACAGTATTAAGAGAAACACCTTTGCCACAAAAACATAAATAATTGTTGTAATTAACAATGTTATTAATTATAACAACAGTTTTATATGAACATTTCAAATGAATTGTGACATTATTATTGTAGAAGTGCTAGTAAATTTTACGTCTTAAATTATTAGTAAATACATAAAAAATATAATAATTGTTGTCTTGATAAGATAAATAAGATTTAAAAAATCTTAAGATTAAAAAACATTTATGTTTTATGTAGTTTTTTTATTCAGAATAAATTATTTCAATTTTAGGTTATTTCATTAGCATTAGCATTACATTTTTATGTTATTTATAAATTAAGGTTTTAAACTTACCTCAATTACAACATTATAATAATTAGTATTATTTTTTGAGCTATTTTGGCCTGGTGTTTCTCTTAATACTGTACCAAAAATTCGCCGAAAATCATTAACATCAATCTCTTCGTTGACATTAGAAACATGAAAACTAGTACATAATTTTGTACCTTTAGAAATACTTTTTTTTTCTAAAAATATCTAATTGCACTTCTTGGAAGCTGCTCATCAATTTTTTCACCGGCATTGTATGTTATTTCTTTATAGACAAAATTAAAGTTGACATTTTACATGTATATCCATATGTTTACGAGTTTTGACAGAACCATAATTTAAAATTAAAAACACGAGACGGCGCAGAGGTCGCCCGCCAAAAAATACTTTACTAGCGTTTACTCGGCGATATCAACGCTGGTTTAAAAATTTGGTACTAGTACGTCTAATTTTAAATTCACAAATCAAAATTTGAAAAAAAATAAAAATTGTGCGTGTGTTCAATTGACCGTAGTTATTAATCGTGAATAGAAAGTTCAGTTTGAAAGTACTAGTTATTTTTTTATCTAAAATTTTATTTTTCAGATATATTTTTACCAAGTCCAGATAATCTCTTGGTTAATTTAAAAGAACGTAAAGAATTAGTTAAAGATTTATTAAATCAGTTACCTAATCGATTTGCGGGAACACATGATAATAACTCAGCATTGGGTGCTGCATTACAAGTTGCATTGAAAATGATGTCACCAACTGGTGGACGTGTGTCAGTGTTTCAATGTACACTGCCAACTGTGGGACCAGGAAGTTTAACAGCACGTGAAGTGCCATCAAACAGAGCTAATGCTGACGTACAACATTTAAATCCAGCTACAGATTTCTATAAACGTTTAGCACTTGATTGTAGTGCACATCAAGTGGCTGTTGATTTGTTTATTTTAAATTCACAATATATTGATTTAAGTACAATTTGTAAGTGATTTTTTGTAATCTCATCACGTGTTTCGTACACTTAACTTCATATACCTAATTTTATCAAAATGTTATAATTGATTTGTGCCTTATTCGGTTTTCGAAAAATAAATGCTTCTGGTAAAACTTGTTCATTATAAATATACCGATATCTTTTATTCGAAACAATTTCCCCATAACCGAATAAATAAGACACAAATCAATTATATAATTCTCAAAAGATAGCAATACTTCTGCAGCCGATTGTATTTTAATTGTAGAAACAAAACTCTTATGTCCGCCTGTCGCAGTCGACTTTCTCCTAAACTATTTGAAATCGGGAATCTAATGGATGAATGTGACATCATGCATTCTGAATTAAAAAATAAGTGAAAATAACAATTAACTGAGTTAATTGCTTCAAACAAAAGTTGTTTATTTTTTTTTAAAGGAACATTTTTTTATTTTTAAGTTTTTGTTCTATTTTTTTACGGTTCCAAAAATGGATATTTTTCCCCTTGGCGGGGTGATGCACAGTCCGATTTTGCCCATTCCAAAGTTTTAGTTCGTTATCTCTTTTCGCTTTTGAGTTATCTTTGATTGCTTTTGATAAAATTACCTTTTATAAAATTAATTCTATACGAAAACCAAATCTGTACGGAACACTAAGTGTGCAAATTCTACTTGCACTATTGTTTTTTTTTAAATATTTTTATATGACTTTATATTTTAGCTGGAATTAGTCGCTTTAGCGCTGGTTGTATACATCATTGGCCATTATTTAAAGCTAGTCGAATTTTACAAGCTCAACAATTTGAAAATTGTTTTCGACGTTATTTAACTAGAAAAATTGGTTATGAAGCTGTTATGCGAATACGATGTACAAGGTAAAAATTAAACGATATAAGATCATTATGTCATTAGTCTTACATTTTTAAGATTACGAGTTAATTGGAGAAAAAATGTTTTTATTTTTAAATTCTATTTAATAGCATAAATGTGCTTGAAACTTTTGATTCCGATAATATTCAAGAAATAACGTTACCTCCAAATTTAAGATAAATAAATTAGTTTATGTTTGCTTCAAATTTTTGGTCATCGAAACTTTGTGAGGCCTCGAAGTTCGCGAAATCTTGGATGTTATTTTAACATTTGTGAAATGTCTACTGGCCTGTCTATGTATTATTGAAGCTATGAGAACGTACCCCACCAATGGAGTTAATTCTTGATCTAACACCTCTCCACTTGGTGGTTGAAGGAACCGCGAAAGGGGCTACCTTCAGAATGGGAAAAGAGGGTATAGGAATCCCTTCCCGATTATGGTTCTCTCTCGGACCAACCCAGGGATGGAATGGCGAAGAAATATAACTTTGAGAAGCGATTCATCACTAAGTTACCGAATAAGAGTGGTAAAATGGTATACTGATGGGGCAAAGACTCTCGAAGGAACTAGGGCAGGCGTGTATGAACCAAGAATCAAACACTCTGAATCTATGGACAAATTCTCCAACACCTTTCAGGCCGAAATACTGGCTGTTGAAAGATGCACCTAGTTTAACCTAGATAGGAACTATCGGAATCGTGATTTAGTGATCCCTTGCGATAGTCAAACGGCTCTCAAAGCGCTGAGTACGTCAAGCTTAACAATCTGGACAAGAATAACAAAGTTACCCTATACTGGGTCCCAAGATTTGTGGAAATAGAGGGGAATGATATAACGGATGGTCTGGGGAGGAAGGGAGCTGCGACTTCCCTTACAGTGTCGGAGTCATTCTACGAACTGGGTGGTCACTTTTATCGAGAGGAGATCAGAAAGGAAGAGAACACCAAGAAAATCACACTCTGGAGGAACCTTCCAGGGCTCAGGCATGCCAAGAATCTTCTCGGGAACTATAACCGTAAAAGATTCAAAAGCTGCATTGGCCTGAGCAAAAATAGACTGCTTTTTCTGACGAGGTTTCTTTCGGGGCATTTTAGACGCAGGGGACACCTTAAAAAGCTAGGAATTGCAGGTTTTGTATAGAAATGGAGGAAACTCTGGAACACCTAATAGACTGTGAAGCTCTCATACACAAAAGAACAAAATGTCTGGGAGTCTACCAGATTCGTGTAGGAGAACTACAATCCTTAGACCCAATCCAGATCCTGTACTTCCTGAAGGAAACGGGGCTGGACGAGGTGCTCTAAGGCGAGCCCACTGCTCGTTAGGCACTAGATGGGGGAACTAAATAGATCTTATAGGTCGTAGTGCACCAAATTCTCCCATTATCATTCATTCATTCAATACTAATGATTAAAATAAATTGAAATTTAGGATCATTTCCTTTGAAAATTTCTCATATTGGTTTAGGTTTCGTTCACTTGTTTCAAAAGTTTCCCATTCGGAACTTTTTCAAGTTTTTATATCGTTTATTGAGAAATTATAACAATGACGAAAGGTTTATAAATATGCTTGTAACAAAAACTTGGGTAGGCGAATTCTACATCTCACAGTCAACACAACTATAGCAATATCAAAACATGTAACTAATTTATTAATTTAAAAAAATTTGGAATCATAATCCCATTTTCAAATGAAAAATAATCGAATCTTTTTTAATTGCACCTCTTTTTTTGAGCGGTACTCTATGTTCCACATATACTACATAGGGTTGAGTGGTTAAATAATTGAAGAATCAAGTTAGTCTTTTTGTTTTTTAGGGGCCTTTCAATTCATACATTCCACGGAAACTTTTTTGTGCGTTCAACAGATTTATTATCATTACCAAATTGTAATCCAGATGCTGGATTTGGTATGCAAGTTGCGATTGAAGAAAGTTTATCTGATTTACAACAAGTTTGTTTCCAAGCCGCATTATTATACACATCTAGTAAAGGTACAAATATTTCATTAATCAATACGAATAAAAAGATTTATACTAGAGTTAAATTAGCTTCAAAAATGGGTTTACAGGCAGGTTCTTGGGAAGCGACATATTAAAAAATATTTGTAACTTCCCTATATGCGTACCCTGGTCTGTCAGCGCCTTAACTCATCATATATATGTGATTGTTATGTCTGGAAATTCAAGCGAGGGAAAAAATGCATTAATAACTCGCGTTACAAACAAACTCAAGTAAAGTTAATAAGTAGTAAAAATACAGTTCAATAATTTTTTTTCTTCATTTTATAGAAATTTTCAAGATCTTCTATTTAAAAATTGAAGTAATTTTTAAATTTTAATTTAAAATTTTTGCCTTTTCAAGCTTTGGGGAATTTTTTTTGAGTTCTAAAAAATTTTTTCCCCTACTAAAATTTTTAGTTTAAAAAAAATTATTCAGAAAAAACGCTTTTTTGTTATAAAAAAATTCAATTTTGACCCTGTTCCATATTGAGTCGGAACTCAAAAACTTAAGGTCATATTCAGGACGTCAAAACGCGATAAATTGCTGTTTCCAACAACTTGCCTGAAAAATGGTAACATTGAGCTTTTGGGTCTTAATTCAACTACTTAACTCATTGGATTATTAATGCATTTTTTTCTTCGCTTGAATTTCCAGGCGTAATATTCGCATATTTAGGAAAGTTATAAATTTTTGTATGTCTTCAAATTTTAATATACGCGTGAAGGTTCTGTTTTTACCTCTTTCGTCGCGAATATCTTTGCCAATATCATATTTTAACGAAAAATCTATAGGTAATAATTTGTCCGTCATGAAATTTCCTATCGGAATATGCTAGTACGCTTATAAAAAATTGTATATTTAAGTTTCAAAATGAAAATCTAAATATAATTACTACAGAGTATATTTTATATTTCAAATTTAATCTATATCTATACTATCTATCATCTATCTGTATTAAGAGTCATTTTTCTGGGAAAGACGTAAGGGTGTATCAAGCGACTGCGCATGCCCGCGGCGTTACAGATTTAATGTATACGTTGAAACTAAATTTAAATATTCTATGGTTATTTGGTAAATAATAATACTCGTGAGTCATGACTCGTAATGTTTCTTTTATTTTAAATAAAAAAGTAAAATCTTGTGTTTTGCTTCTCTAAAATGATAAAATTACTTATATAATTCATGAGTACTTTCCAAAATGTATTTGAACATCGCTTCATCTTTGGCTCAAATAAATCCTTGTTTATTTAACAACAATTTACATAGTTTTATAAAAACTTCTCTGCATTTTAAACTGTGTTTTATTCGATTATAAAGATTAAATTTGTAGTTTCTCCATAAGACCCAATATTAAAAGTATGATTTTCAATATCGGAAAAAACGAAAAAATGCATTTGAACTAACATTTTGAAGCATACCAACGAATTCGTATTGACATTTCTTATAACGTATTTAATTTACAGGAACTTCTCTGCATTTTTTTTTCTCTTTCGAACGTCCTTAATCTATATCTATCTATATTAATATTATAAATGTGAATTTTTGTAAATATGTTTGTCTTCGCATCATGATAGAACGGCTTTTCCGATTTTGAACTCCGCAAACATTTTAACATGTAGGAAATATTAATATTTTGTTCCATGCATTCGTGCCGCGTGGGATGACCCATCTTTTAAACTGTGCAAGATATGGAAAATCTTTAAGCACAAAAAATATTTATCTTATAAAAACAATCAAATTTTGTTTGAAATATTTTTTCATACATCGAATAGTTTTGGCGTAAATACGGAGAAGAAGGAAAAAGAACATCTAATTATAAAACTAATAAAAAGTCTGTACAATGAAAATATTGGGGAGAATAAGAATACGTGATAGAACAGTGATAGCTTATACCGCGGGTCAATATTTGATACATTTTTATCTATATAACTATAATTTAGAGGGGGGGGGATGCCCATGCATGTGAAAGGGAGGGGGCTAAATAATTGTGTCCCTGCCTAGAGGTCCTTGCGTAGGGTATCGTTGAGAAGAGCTCTTTTAAATAAAGAACTGTGTGAATAAACCACCTACCTTTCCCAATACTTGCAAATGCACTCTATAAGGATTTTCTGAAGCCCGGACAACGCTGGGTATTTCAGCTAGTATATTATAAATCTTAAAACAGGAATTCGATTTGTTTAGGTGAAAGGAGAATTCGAGTACATACCTTATGCCTTCCAATTGCAAATACTTTGTCGGATGTTTTAAACTCTGCGGATCAACAATGCATTGTAGGATTAGTTGCTAAAATGGGTATGTATTTAAGACTTTCATTTATAAAAAAGATATTTTATTAATTATTTATTTTCAGCCGTGGATCGTTCATTCCAATCGAACTTATCAGATGCTCGTGATGCGTTTATTAACGTTGTGGTTGATGTTTTATCAGCATATAAGTTGTCATTAAATCAAGGAGCTGGAACAAATACAGGATTGCTTGCTCCAGAAAGTTTGAAATTATTACCCCTGTACATTGTAGCGTTATTAAAATATGTAAGTTTTATTCAAATACTTCATAAAGTTATTATACTTTTTAATGTTCCGTACAAATGTAATTCAACAATAGGGAATATGCATGAAAATTTTTTTTCACTTGAATTGAAGCATGTTGACTTGACAAATATCAACGTAAAATTACTTTTTAAATAACTTTAAAAATAAGCGAGATATGAATGATTGAAATTCCCGATTAGACAAAGAGGGTGATAGCCCTCTTGATATGTTATGTGACGTCATATTACACTTTCTCCATTTAAAATACACGTAAAACTCCGTTTTTACTATTTTTGCAAGAAAGAGACAGATAATAACTTTAAAAGCTTATAGCTTCCTTGATATTTGTCGGATTTTAATTTCGTTTTTAAATATTACAGTATTAACAGTATTTTCATATTCTGAAAATAAATGTGAAAAAAAATTTTCATGCATATTCCCTATTGTAATATCACTGTCGCAAATCATTGTCACATTCTTTTTATCTAAAAAGTTTCGTGTCTTATTTTGTGCCCTTTTAGTCATTATTCGATAGATATTTTTATGAAGTATGCATGTCGTTCGTGCGTAGTTATTGATATTGAAATATCACAAAATAAACCCCCACCACATTTTGTTTATGATAGATAGAGAGTTTCAACCAGAAAATTTAAGGTAGTATGGTATCGAAAGTTATAACAATTTACCACCCCTCCCCTTTTTCTTAATTTAAAAGATGATACTTAAATAGATATAATTAATATGAAGTTTGTCCGAAAAGTATCCGACCTAAATTCATATCTCCGCGCTGGCGTTATTTTTCGTCATCGGGCGAGTAGCATCCTTCAAAGTAGTTCCCATTTGATTGAATAACACGCTCCCAGCGGTGTTTCCACATCAGAGTCATAAAATTTAGATGTAGTACCCATCGTTTAAATTTTTAAAATATATGAAGGTAAACGGATATTATTATGAAGATATATTATTTGAATGACGATTATTGGAAATGTGACTAAAATTTTATGGCTCTGAGGGCAATAAAATTATCATTCGTTCGTAATTTTCATTACTATTTTATGTATGAATGTAAAATGACGCTTATTATAGGCGTACCTTTATGTATATGAGTGTATATAAAAATAAAGACAGACAATAAACTTATTGCAGGAGTCATACCAGTGCCGGATTAACACCTTGGGGGGCCGTAGGCATATTTTTTGTGGGGGCCTCTTTAATAGCACGAAAAATCCAAGAAAAATGATTAATCAGCTAAGAGTCTAGGTAACCAAATCGACCCAGCTCGGCAATTGATTTGATCTTTGGATATTTGCTAATAGAAATTTGCTACATTTGCTAATAGAGCTATATAGTATTATACCATTTTAACCTAGCTGACATGATTTCGTATTATTTCTCGAAAAAATTTTTTTATGAAAAGATTTTTGTATTATTTTTTGAGAATAACATTTTTTAAGTAAAATCGTTAATTTAAAAAAATATGTTCTTAAATAAGTCAAATGATCTATAGCTGTATTAAAAAATTTTTTTTGCCAACAACTACATTGTTTTTATCTTGTGGGGGCCGTTCTTTTGTGGGGGCCTATAGGCTCAGCCTACTCAGCCTATGCTATAATCCGGCACTGAGTCATACTATCATCTTTCAGTGTTTTTGTATAATCAAATATAAATTAAACAAATTTTAAATTATAGGTTGCATTCCGGACAGGGACAAGTACACGATTAGACGATCGAGTGTTTGCAATGTGTGAAATGAAATCATTACCGCTTTTTCAACTAATTCAAGAAATTTACCCTGATTTCTATCCAATTCATTGTTTAACGGATGAAGGTGGAGTTCAAACTGAAGAGGGAAATATTATACCTCAACCGCCGCGATTACAACTTAGTGCCGAGAAGTATGTAAAAAATATTAATAAACAATGCTTTAGTAAAAGTGAAACTTTGCATGTGCTAAGTTACAAGCTTTTATTTAGCTTGCCCTGTTAGTAATAAATTTATTGGATGAGTGAAATTTAAATTTTGAAAAATTTTCTGCTAAGCTATTAAGGTTAAATAAACGTATGTATTCTGTCGGACAGTCAAGCAGCTTTAAAAGCCTTGTCTGGAACTGAGGTCACCTCAAGGGTAGTCAAGGATTGTCTGGAGGAACTTCTGAAACTGGCAAAACGAAACAATGTTAAATTAATCTGGGTGCCGGGTCGCAGTGGTTTCGAAGGAAACGAAAAAGCGGATACCTTAGCAAAGAAGGGAGTTGGAATGCCCTTCATAGACCCAGAGCCTATTTTAGGAATTCCAAAGACTGTATGTAAACAGGTGATCAACGAGTGGTCAAATGCTAAACACCGTAATCACTGGGAAAAAGTACCGCGGCAAGAGCTCGCGAAGGAACTGCTTCAGAGTGCAACAAAGAGGTTATCTCTCGATGCACTGAGGCTGAACAGGATGCAACTGCGGGGGGTTATCGGGTTCATTACCGGGCATTATCCCATGCGGAAGCATCTGCACACAATGGGACTTCATAACGGGTCCATAATGTGCAGATTGTGTGGCGAACCTCTGCTCCAGACTATTGCCAACATATGGGACAAGCGAGTCTCGTCAGACTGAGGTAGAAAGGGGAGCACAATGGACCATAAGGTCGAAGTGCAATAGTTTTACTCCGATATTAATCAATCAATCAATCAAGGTTAAATTGGTGCACACGTCAACATAAGTGGAGCTATTTTTTTTCTTCAAAATTTCATAGTTGATTTGTGTCCCCAATCCATTTAGTTTTTGAATAAATGTCTCGAATAAGAGTTGTTGGTCATAAAAATCGAATATGAAATTTTGAAAAAGAACGCCACTTTCGTGGCTATGTGCACACCATACACTTATATATATTTTGGATAATAATACATTTTAAATGTATGCAGCGTGTTTTTTCCAAACACGCAAAAAATAGAGATGGCTGTCTATCATGTCATTAACATAGATATTATACAATACCTGAATGAAACAGACGCCCTAGTTAGTGTGCAGGTAACATGCTACTATGCTAATGGCTGCATTCGATCAGTGATCGTTCTATTAGTTTTTTATTTTATTTTGCTGAATGGTATATGACTCTCCGATCAGTAATCATTTGAATACTTATCGGGCGCTATTTTAATGATCGCTTTTGAAATCCGATCAACTGTCGCATTTCGATAAGAGATCATAATTTCTAACCTTAAATTTGATCATTGATTACATGAAGCATGAAGAATAGATATATTAGGAGAGCGAACGTAATGTTAAAAAAACGGTCAAGAATTGGTGTAACTATCTTTTATCAGTAGGGGTCACTGGTCTCAGTGCCGTACGGAATTTAAATGTTTAAATGTAGGCGCCAAGTAATCACTTTCATTCAGTTAATAAGAAGTCTTAGTGTTATAAATAAAAAATTGTTTTCGATTATCAAGTAATAATTAAATAAATATTAATAATAGAGAATTCTTAATAATTGCGATAAATTAAAAGATGAAGAATCATAGTGATAATTTTGCAATAATAATAATATACAATATATGTTTACAATAACTGACATATATTAGATAAAGAAAGAAGATGATGAAACCGGTAATTATAGACCATATTCCTTTCGTAAATGCAGACACGCATTCCTAACCTTAAACAACCTTTCACTCATAGATATATAGCAGTATATCTATGCTTTCCCTGTACAACATCGTCCCATTTTTTCACATTTATAAAATTAAACAATTTTTATACATACAATTTTTATTTGTAAGATGTGATAACCGTTAATTTTAATATGTAATAATAATAATAATTCCGTACGGGCAGATTCGCACTGCCGCTAGTGGCGAAAATAATAATTATGATCTCTACACGTTTTTGAGGACAAAAAAACAGACGAATTGCCTATGTCGTTCAATCTCCTAATATATCTATTCTTCATGACATGAAGTATACACTAGTAAAGTATTTTTGGCGGGCGACCTCTGCGCCGTCTTATGTTTTTTATTTTAAATTATGGTTCTGTCAAAACTCGTAAACATACGGATATACATGTAAAATGTCAACTTTAATTTTAACTATAAAGAAATAATTACATACAATGCCAGTGAAAAAATTGATGAGCAGCTTCCAAGAAGTGCAATTATATATTTTTAGAAAAAAAAGTATTTCTAAATGTACAAAATTGTGTACTAGTTTTCATGTTTCTAATATCTATGAAGAGATTGATGTTAATGATCCTCGGCGAATTTTTGGTACAGTATTAAGAGAAACACCTTTGCCACAAAAACATTTGTCACAAAGTGACAAATAATTGTTGTAATTCGTTGTAATTAACAATGTTATTAATTATAACAACAGTTTTATATGAACATTTCAAAAGAATCGTGTCATTATGATTGTAGAAGTGTGTATACGCTAGTAAATTTTTCGTCTTAAATTAGTAGTAAATATATGAAAAATATAATAATTGTTGTTTTCTTAAGATAAATAAGATTTTAAAAATCTTAAGATTAAAAAAATCTTGAGATTAATAAACATTTAGCTTTTATGTAGTTTTTTTATTCAGAATAAATTATTTCAATTTTAGGTTATTTCATAATCTGATTAACATTAAATTTTTAGGTTATTTATAAATTGAATGTTTTAAACTTTGCTCAATTACAACATTATAATAATTAGTATTATTTTTTGAGCTATTTTGGCATGGTGTTTGGCCACTTAATAATACTGTACTAAAAATTCGCCGAGAATCATTAACATCAATCTCTTCATACATATTAGAAACATGAAAACTAGTACATAATTTTGTACATTTAGAAATACTTTTTTTTTTAAAAATATCTAATTGCACGTATATCCGTATGTTTACAAGTTTTGACAGAACCATAATTTAAAATATAAAACACGAGACGGCGCAGAGTTCGCCCGCCAAAAATACTTTACTAGTGTATAGATATTAGAGGAGTTTGAACGGTGTACGCGTGACGCTTATGTTTAGGAGATACCATTAATGGTAACTTTCTATTTAACACACGGCGTTGATTTTAACGATAAAATTTAACTAATTAAATCGTTTCGGTGGAAAGAAACGAAATTTTGAATGCTTATTTTAATATCTAATCTACTATTGATTTAAAAAATCTATTTGTAAAATTGTAGAATAGTATTTCAAAATATCAATTTCACGTTCATAATAAAAAATTATTGTCTCAATATTTTTAACACATTTTTTAAATTTTTTTTAGATTGGATTCGCGTGGTGCATTCTTAATGGATAGTGGACATCATCAAATGATATACGTGGGACATTCAGTATCAAATGAATTTTTAAATAATACTTTAGGTTTCCCACATTTTGCAGCTATTCCAGATGATATATACGAATTACCAAAAATAGGAACACCCGGCAATGATCGATTGCATATGTTTATTAGTAGTTTGAATGATGAGAAACCATATCCAGCTACAATACAAATAATTAGGTACGTTATTGAATTTTATTATTACAAGCTTTTATTTAACTTGCAATGTATGTATGTTCGGGTCAAATTTTGCAAGTTGAATTATAACCACTTCCTCTTATCCTATGAAGTTGAATTTTTACATGTTGGTTCAGTTCCGATGACAATGCATTTTTATGGTAAGCCTGACAAGAATCTACAAGGAGAAAGGGGGAAACACAAAATTTGCTATATCTCTCTTAATATTGAGAAAATCGAAAAAAACATAAGAAGTAAAGTTGTAGAAAATTAGTTTTACTATAAAAAGCTTGTTTTTAAAAATGTTTTTTTAATAGAAACTTAAAATGTCAAACTTAAGGACGTTCATCCATGAAGCTTGATAGTATATAAAAATTTTTTTTTTAGTGAATTGAGCTCAATTCAGTAGTTATCCTCCCTCAAAAATTTAACACCTGTCATCGATCTTTTCAAAGAGTAATTATCGATTAAAAATCATACTTTTAACACAGCGTCTTATGGAGAACAGAATTTTTTTTGTACTTAAAATTAGAATAACTATATTATTAAAGTAGACACCATCATGAATAATGTTTATAAATATTCTTCGATGTATGCAGTTTATATAATTGCATTAAAAAAATGGTGTTGACGAACATTTGAATTAATTATTTAATAAAATTAAAACTTTTTTGTAAGGTTTGTTTTTGCCACCATATTTTGAAAACTGGCGACCACACACACTAAAATAATATACACATACACACAAATATAAGACATATTTTACTGTCAGATCTGTCACATTAAGTCAAATTAATTTCTAATTTACAATTTCCTGGTATTTTCCAATAAATACTTTTAAAATATTTATTACAAATAAAAAAAGGTTATAAATCGTTGTAAGATTATTGACATACTTTTCAACTTTTTTAAATTCCTAAATAAATTTTATTAAAGATAGTACTCATTTGACTTCAGCGTAGCAACTGAACGTCCTTAATTAAAATAGAAACCTTGTCTACGAAGTCGTCTTATTTGTAAAATATCCTTCATATAGAACTTCGTAATCTTAAAAATATTTTTACACTATATTATTTATCAAACGGTTTTTGAAATATTTTTAGCTTATTTCAATGTTATAGACATTAAAATTTTCTTTAAATTGTTAGGCATTATTAAATTTTAAATTTACTAGAAACTGCTTACATAAAGAATCATTATCCGGTACGTTTTATGTGGAAGTTGGGTTCCGATCAAATTGGCTGAGATCGTAATATGTTATTTACAGCATATCACGGTCATGATTAAAAGTCTCAACGATCGCAAAGCTCCAAAATAGTTTTAAGCTACAGAGCAAGAAAACAGTACCAAAAGGTTGATTGCAAGATATCTTTTTTAGCTGCATCATTTATCTATCACAATTGATCGCTTATGTGGTTTAGCTAATAAACAAATTTTATACATATTTAATTGATTTTTTTGTTCTTTTGACAGAGATAATAGTCCGATTAAGAATATATTTTTGGAGAAATTAATTGAAGATAGAATTGAATCTGCACTTTCATATTATGAATTTCTTCAGCATCTGAAGTCACATGTTAAATAGTTTTTTTTTAATGAAAAGGTTAGTAATAAATTTTGTTTTTTTATTAAATAGACTGTCGTGCTAGTTGTTTGCACGTCGAATGTCTAGTACAAAATATTAAACAGGGTGGCCACCACTTTCTGGAAAACGGTAAATGTCAGGGAATTTTTTTTTTTTCAGGGAAAACCTGGAAATGCCATGAAATTTTGTTCATGGTCATGGAAAATCTAATTTAACCAACTAAATGTAGTTTTAGAAGAGAAAAAATTAGTTATGTATGTAAATATCAATTAAAATGCGTGCGCATTGCATTTTGTTGCCTCTTCAGATAATTAAGACAAATATATAATTCATATATGGACAAATAATTCATATATGGACAATATATGGTCCATATAATTCATATATGGACAAAATTTCGCTGTGATAGCCAAAATATGATTTTTTTAACGTTGATATTTTTTGAAATTGAATTTATGATCCATCAAATCAATTGAAGAGAAAAAGGTTAAAAGGAGTTGGAAGATCGTTTCTTTGTTGTACATGAATATGACGCGATGTCACGTATTAAGAGACCTGCTATTTTTTCTTATTTTGCTATTTTTGTGGCCACCCTGTTCAATCTGCAGAGTTTTAGTTTTAAATAAACCTCCTTTAAATGCATCTTGTAAGTAAAATTACGTACCTTGTCTACAATGTGGATAATAATTCATACTACGCACCATGGAGACTAGACAAAGGGACCGAACTCAAACGGGAGAATTCACAAAATATGTCATCGTAATGGTAGAAGTTATATTTACTTTTTGTACTACTAGCGTCGCTAGTTTTCCTTTTGCACCGAAGTGAATATTATGGTATAATAAATAGGGGTGAAGTATATATTTGTCATTTTGTTAGACTTATTATTAAAAAATAAAAGTTTAATTTAATATCTGAATCAATAATCTTCTAAATTGATTTTAATAATTTTAATATAATTTATTCCTACTTAACTTGCATTTTTACAATTCCAACTTTACAGGTTACTATTTAATTATTCGATGTTTTATAATAATTTTGTTTTTTATTGTTATGTAATTATTTTGCGAATTTTTAACTATCACTTACTTTAACTAATTACTTTATTTCATTTATTTAAAAAAGTATTTTATTGGAAAAATACTTTGACTGCAAATTATTTTTATAATACTCCATAAATGCGTCATGTTTTTCAATTCAAACTCGCGTCTTAAACTCTCTCCACTGTCTCCGGTGCAAAAGGAACATTACTGACATCTTATTTTTGTCAATTATTTGTTTACATGGAGTTCGGACTCCTTGTTTAAACTCCATGCTACGCACATTATAAGAAATAGTAGAGTGATACTAATTATAATTTGTGAAACAAAAATTTTATATTAAATAAAGAAAAAAAGTATATTGTTCAATATTTATTGAAAATTTTATACTTATGAAGAATATAAATGGTACTTGTTATAATGATATATCTATATTTTAATACGTAATTGATTGTATTCTAAAGATGAATAAAAATAGTAGTGTACTTCACACCCGTGCCAATACACCGAACGACATGTGATTCGCCCGATCCCGTAGATCGAACGAATAGTCACGGCGTTAACTCAAACCTCGTAGTATTTCAGCACAGTTCGAAAATAGCAATATTAGCTGAAACATGTCACTAATAAAAATACAAATAAAATAGTGGAATAGCAATCGTAGCGTATCGAGTCTCAATTTGTAGAAATTCATTATTCAGGATTGTGAAATAAAATTTCGGTTTTAAATTCTTTTTGCTTTTTTCTTTTGATAATATATCAGTAGAAAAATGAATTTAAAACCGAAATTTTATTTCACAATCCTTAATTTCTTTTTCTTCTTTATCGAATAAGGAAGAAAACAGGTCCACGGGATCGAGGGAATAGTCACGGCGAAAATTATAGGATTCCATTCATTTCATAAAGAAAAAAAAATTACTGACGCAAAACTTTAAGGGCACAAAATATTAAATATTATTTATTCCTTTTTCGAACATATTAAATACCTTATGTAAGATGAGGTAGTATTAGTTTTGAAATATAGTTACGCGAAATATTTGAGAAATTTACTTTTTCACGTGAATAAAAATGCAAGTTAAGAGTAGGGAATCGATAGTATTTATCAAAATATAGAAAACAGATTATATAAACTGGGATCCTGTAAAGTAATTCTCTGCTTGCGAGATACAATATGTTGAAAAGGAGATAAAAAAATTTTGGAACGAAGTTCTTTTACGCGGCTTACAGTAGAGTGAACTGGCAGAAATCGTCACGTAAGGAAAAAGCGTTATGCCCCCTTCAGGCGACCTTTCCATCTCTTTCTAGTATATACGGTTGTATGTGTGTGTGTGCGTGCGATTATTTTCTTTATATATATATTTATATAAACTGTCTACTCAAGTATATATATACTGATTATATGGCAGCATGTGATGTCACATGTGAGAGGTTATTAAAAATTTTGAATTATTTTTCAAAAAATATTAAATTTTTTGAAGTTTATTGTGTGCTGATATGTAATTTATATAAATTAGCATTAAATAGCTCCGTTCGTTTTATTTTTTACTAGCATTACTCGTCGCGGCTTTGCCCGCAAAAATTTTGTAACGCCCTTATAACCAAGTAACATAATATTTTCTACACTACTTATATACACCACTGATATCTTGCCATCTATTGTTAAGTTTAATGAACTAATGTGTAGGAATATAGTTTCACTGCCATCTATCAATGAAAATCAAAAGCTATTATATCATTTCCTCATGAATAATTTTTATATTATTTAAGGTCCAACTTGACAAATTATATACTAAAACCTTCCTCGAGAACCACTCTATCCATTGGTGAAAACAGCATGAAAATCGGTGCAGTAGTTTTTGAGTAAATCGCGAACAGACAGACAGACGCGGCTGGGGGACTTTATTTTATACTATGTAAAGATTTATTGCAAGATATTGTTCGTAGCTAAAAAATTGCTTGTTCTTAGTTAAATTTTAATTATTTTCATAATATAAAATATTTTTTTTATTATTATTAATAATTATTATTATAATAAATAGTAAATTATTATAAATAATAATACAATTTTCTTAATACGATTGGCAATAGAAAAAAATATATATTCACAAAATACTTGAAATCACTTTTTTTTATATATAATTTATAATTCACTATTTTATATTTAATTTTTAAGAAATGACTATTTTTCCTAAAATAGTGAATGAAATTTATTGATTTAAAACCTTTACATTTTTGCTTTGAAAAAATGATAAAAATAAAATATACAAATTAGAGAGAGAGAGAGAGTTGAATAAAAGAGGGCTGCGCTTTTTGGCGTGACAAAAATACACTAATATAATCAATAGAAATCTACATATTAAATCACGTTTAGATTTGAAAAAATTAAGTAAAGAACTTCGTTCCTGACGGGGATCTCCCGACCGCACAATTTTTTTTAATGAGAAATCTTCCAAAAAAGCTTTCACAGGTCTTTCTTCTTATTCATATTTTGATTAATACTTTCGATTTTAGTTTAATGAGAAAGCTATTCTTTAGCACTATATCATTGTCAACAGTGTCTCCCGAAATTAAGTGAAATGTAGTGTCATTTTCAGCAGACTAAAATTGTCCAGAATAGGGAATATGCATGAAAATTTTTTTTCACTTGAATTGAAGTATGTTTACTTGACAAATATCAAGGTAAAATTACTTTTTAAATAACTTTAAAAATAAGCGAGATATGAATGATTGAAATTCCCGATTAGACAAAGAGGGTATACTGTGATAGCCCTCTTGATATGTTATGTGACGTCATATTACAATTTCACCATTTAAAATACACGTAAAACTCCGTTTTTAGTATTTTTGCAAGAAAGAGACAGATAATAATCTTTAAAAGCTCATAGCTTCCTTGATATTTGTCGGATTTTAATTTCGTTTTTAAATATTATTACAGTATTAACAAAATGAAAAAAAAATTTCATGCATATTCCCTATTGTTTCCAAAATCCCGCATCTCACAAGATCATTGCTCCCCAATGTAATTAATTGAAGAAAATATTGCTTTGCTATTACCCAAATTGTTGATTCGGCCATAAATTAAAAATCCATAAGAAATTAAGAACTTATTTACTAATTAGTAAAATGGATGAACAGATTATAAATTAACTTTAAAAAATTTTTTGTTTACAGCTGAAAATGTAATTAGAACAGTTTCAACATATACGTGCGTTAATTAATTGTTTTTAGTTATCATAAATATAAAACAATGATAAGTTGTTGGTAAACAAGTTTAGTGTGTGCCAATGTGATTTTGTTTTTATTTTTTAAATTATTTATCTCAAGTTTGCTCATATTAAAAATCCAAAACACTGTTCTGTGTAGTGAAATACAAATAACTTGTGTTGTTATTTGCTTAGAAAATATAATTTGTTAGGAATTGTTTTTTTGTACCACCATGATGGTTGGTATATTATAATTATCAAAATAAAAATAATGTGCCTCGTATTTAATATTGTTACGTATTTCCAATCTAAGTTGCATTTAATTACTGTAATTGCATTGGGAAATAAATAGAGGTTATTCAGCCATTTATGTGAAAATATGGTCGAAATATTTTTAGGGATTGTCAGAAGTTAGAGATGAAGCATTGAGCTGCAGGATGTGGATTGGTCATTCGCCATTAATGGAATAGGGATAAACGAATATATTTAGATGGTGTTCGAAAAATTCAACGACAACAATTCACTACCCAATCAGCAATTCACGTGTGTTTTATGACACTTATTTAAAATTTTATATTCAACCTGAGTTGCTCAGATTAATTATTTCAAACAACAAACTAATAATATTGAGCTGATCAGGTTAAACTTTTTATTACAAACAGGGGTTTTTACAATTACAATACTTTTTTAGTCATATTATCATTCGAATCATGGAGACTAGACAAGGAGGCCGAATTCGAACGGGATAATTAACAAAATATGTCAACGTAATGGTAGAAGTTATATTTACTTTTAGTGCCACTAGCGTCGCTAGTTTTCCTTTTACACCGAAGTGAATATAGTATAATAAATAGGAGTGAAGTATATATTTGTCATTTTGTTAGACTTATTATTAATAAATAAAAGTTTAATTTAATATCTGAATCAATAATCTTCTCAATTGATTTTAATAATTTTAATATAATTTATTTTTACTTAATTTATTTTCATTTTTATAATTCCAACTTTACAGGTTACTATTTAATTATTCGATGTTTTATAATTATTTTGTTTTTTATTGTTATGCAATGATTTTGCTAATTTTTAACTATCACTTACTTCAACTAATTACTTTATTTCATTTATTAAAAAAAGTATTTTATTGGAAAAATACTTTGGCTGCAAATAATTTTCATAATACTACATAAATGCGTCATGTTTTTCAATTCAAACTCGCGCCTTATTCTCTCTCCACTATTTCCGGTGTAGAAGGAACACACTGACATCTTATTTTTGTCAATAATTTGTTTACATGGAGTTCGGACTCCTTGTCTAGTCTCCATGATTCGAATGTAAAATAAATGTGTAATAAAATTTAATTTAATAATTTACATTTATTTTTTGTCATGAATGGGTTGTTACTTGTCGAAAATTCATTATAATTATTAAACTTAAACAATTCTGAATTATAAATCAGATTATGTCCATATATAAAAGGTCAGATACCATAAACATTTAATAAAATCATTGAGGGTTAACTGCCTGATAGATATAAGTGGCAAATTTTACATTGGGATACATAATGTGTATCAGTCTGCATATTTACAATACTTGTAAAATTATACACCAATTAATTGTCTAGTTTTTTTTAAGGACGTTCCAGCACTGTGTTATATAATCAGGACAAAAAACCGGTTTGATTTTTTTATAGAACAAATACATAAATTCACCTACGCAACACAGACAAATTCACTGTTCATATATGTACAAAATAATGTTATTTTGAAAAAAAAAATTTTAAACTTCTATATTTCGAAAAAAAAAATGGTAAAACGCGATTTAAAAATAAATTTATTTAATAAATATTTATCTTTACTATTCTTTTTTTTTTTTAAATTCTGTCAAGTATATTTTTTTTAATACAACAGATAATACTTGGGCGGGCATGAAGTTTCACGTGCTTTTAATGAAAGAGAGTGAGAGAGAATGATAACTTTGCTATTAATTATCTCACTGAAACTTCGGGATTTATTAGAAAACGTTATTTTTAGCCTGTGAAAAAAAAATGAGCAAAATCTGTCGAAAAGTGGTTTCATGCTGCAACATCCTTAAAGGTATTTTTATGGTATAACAGTACTGGTGTCATCGAATTTATTGGTATGTTTTAGCGCTAATTTAAAATCATAATACCTTTAATAAAATTTAAAAATTTTATTTATTGCTTATCTACTTTACATGCCATTTTTTTCAATTAGATTCATAAAATTAAATGCATCTTCCTTGTTAATGGGACGGTGAATTGTTGGCGATGAATTTTTCTAAACTCTTTCCATACAGATCTGATAAAGATACTATAAAGAGATGCGGACATAGATATTAGTACGTAGATAAAAATAAAATCATTTGATATACAAATGTCGTTTACTGTTTCCTTTAAGTAAGGAATGTAAATGGTGAATTGATTTCCGTATATCTAACGATTTAATTTACTGCAGAGTGTATATACATTGCCCCAAAGATCAAAGCTTTGTTTCATCTATGGCTGGTTGAATTCTAAATGTTTTATAGTCGTAACGCCAATGTGACTAGAAAAACAAACTAAAAACAGTCGCCGCATTTGTAAATACTGTTTGGTGCCCCTTTTAAGTTCGTTGAAACATTTAAAAAGTTTAATCATGTCCAACATTTATTTATCACTTTTAGTTAATTTCAATGATTGATATAGGCCAAAAAATGAACTCATACAAAAATTCGGGAAAGCGATTTTAAAAAGGCGTTTTGCAGGTTTTGATGTGTAGATTTAAGATCACTTGCTGATTATAGATAGGTTCTCGGTCCGATCTCGGTCTGATAATATTAACAATCTCAGTTCAGTCAGTTCACGATTCAGTCTTGAACGGTCAATAATTGAAGTCGGATGTATTTGGCTAGTAATAAATAATAAAATTATAAAACGTTATAAAAGTATGTATTTTTTGCGGTCGAAAAATGTCATCAAACTTTTCGATTGAAGAATTAGCTATTATATCTCTTATTCTTGATGAAGAAGATAATATTATCAACACAAGAAGAAAACGTGAAGTACGGAGAAAAATGTGGTTGTATCCAAGTTTATTGCAACGAAAAACAGAAGGAGAATACTACAGTCTCTATCGTCATTTAATTAATGATGAAGTAAATTTTTTACAATACTGTCGAATGTATTGGAGTACGTTTGAAATGATTTTAAAAAAAATCACTCCAAAAATACTGTAAAAAAAACTTTAGATTATCTTAAATTAACTTAATTATCTTAAATAATAAATGTTTTCAATTATTAAACATCAGGTTGTTTCAAAAGTTTTGTCTGTTTTTATGAGTCTACTTTAGACTGTAATATCTCAGTGAATACTTATTCAATTTAATCGAATTAAGCGCCATATGAATCAGTGCACTTTTGCCAACATAATACAAGTCGATTAATTCCGTTGGCATAAAAATTGGGTGCTCGGGATTCGATGAAGTCGACGATGGCCGTTTTTGCCTGGTCCTATTGGCGAAGGTTCTACCGGTGAGAAAGTTATCGAAGTGCTTGAAAAGATGGTAGTCGGTTGGCGAGAGGTCTGGGGAGTATGGTGGGTGAGGCAGTATGGTGCATGAGATGGGTTTAATTTTCGAACGGTGATTTGTGAAACGTGACAATTTCTGTCGATCGTTCAAATCGTGGGGCACCCACTTTTCGAGCACTTGACCTTTCCAATACGTTTTAAACCATCAAAAACCGCATGGGAGTCCACCAGGGTCCTCAAATCATCGTCCTGGAACACTCTAGGTCGACCATTTCGGGGCTCATCTTCGAGGCTAAAATCTCCGGAACGAAATTTCGCAAACCAACGTCGAACAGTGCGTTCATTAACACTATCATTGCCAAATGCCTGGTTAATTTTTCGGACTGTTTCGGCAGCGCTTTGGTTCAATTTGAATTCGTAGAGAAAAATTGGCCGAAAATCGCTTAACAACATCATATAGTAATAACCTGAAAAGAGACAAAAAATTAAAATTTGGAAAAAAAAATCAATGTATAGAGTACAAAATTCTCTAACGATCAGTAGAATAAATATTTATTGAGATATGGAGCTACAAAAACCAATGACATTCAAACGGACAAAACTTTTGAAACAACCTAATAAGAATTTAATAAAATCTTTCAAATTTACATTAATTACATTTGATGCACTTGTCGCTTCAGTGGGTAATAGCTGACTGAACCGGGGACAAAGAGCATTCAACTATCATTCACATGCCGTTACAGGTTCGAACTCACTCAAAAATATTCTTCGAGACTGATCGTGACTGGAGTGAGATTCGATTGGAACTTGACTGTTCGATAGTATGAATGGACACATTGTTTCGTATTTAATAATATTTTATCAGACCGAAAACGAACCGTGATCGGCACTATAGTGTGGATAGACCCTAAAAGTAATCGATTTTTCTAATAAATATAGATTATTTTTGTTTATATTTAATCGATTTTTTCCACTTTACTTGATAGATTAAATTAATGCAATTAAATAACAATTATGTTTTTAAATGAGTAAAGTCACAGTTCATCGATAAGGATTAATTAATGACACTTAATATCAAATATATAGAGGGTTTGGAGGGTTCAAAGGCTGTTTATAGATAGCGTTACTGTTAGTAAAAAATAAAATCAGCTTTGAAAAAAAATTTATTTTTTTGTGTAAATCAACTACCAAACTGTGAGAAAATCGAATTTTATTCACTCGATTTTTTTGTATTTATTAATCGATTATTTTTTACCATCCGTAATACGATGTTTTGTTTCAAGTTGTTTCAAAGTTATTTCGAAAATTAATAAATGTTTCAATATCTGCACTCTTTTAAATTTACTTATCAAAACCTACACGCTTATAAAATAGCTTTTCCGAATTACTTTAATTTTTATGTATTTTTTATCCTAACATTGTACAAAATATACAAACATGATCAATTAAACTGTAAACCAATTCAACCTTTTTGATTAGTTTAGTTTAATGGACCAAATATTTGTTCATTGTTTACTTAATTCACGTTCTATTTTCACTCAAGATTTCGAGACACAGTTTATACATTTTACTACAAATCGTTTACAGAAAGAATTTTACCAATTGTTGACAATTTACATTAAATAAAATAAACTATTATCCAAGAAGCACAATTTCATGACTACCGTTTTTATTTGCAGCTGTATTGCATATATGTCATTTTATTATAACAAATTTTGTATTTAAAAAAAAAATTGTTTCGATAAAAAAAAATTGTAATAAAATTGTTCATTTTTTTTGTTGAAAATTAATTAAAACTGTGATTTTGACTCACGAAATCATTTTAAAACCTTTTTTAAAAGAACTATTCGATTGCATAAATCATAATTAAATTTTTCAAAAGTATGGAAGCAATAAAACAACCGAAACGTTGTAATAAAATGTTTATACTTTTATGAAATTTTGTTTAGACTCTGTTATTTGTAATGGAGTGATTTAAGGTATTGATCATTTAGACGAACATCATTTCGAGAAGTGTGAATCGAAATCAACATGTTTGAGAAAACTATTTTTGTAAAGGAACTGTGTTATAATTAATAATATATAGTCGAACAATTAAAGAAATAAAAAAATATTGTTCTTTGTAAATTAAAAACTAATAAGTTATATACGTTTTTTTATTATTGTTGTTTAATCTTTTATTGTAGACTTAATATTTTTAAATACACGGTTCATTTACCTCCAAAAATGATGATTTTGACTTGTACCACCCTTCTCTGAAACCTACGATACATACAATTTTTTAAAACATTTGTGTTAACGTCTGTAGAAGGGAAACTTAAGGCAAAGGCAAGCCACTTCAAGCTTGTTAATTTGAACAGGCTGTACAATAGTGACTATATGACACTAATTTAAAGCATTTCCACTAGGTGCCATTACGTGGTTTTTGCTATCCCATACATGAAATGGCTATGCATTTGTAAAACGACAGTAAAACTTTTGTTTAAGGACATGTTTCGAATGGGTATATTGAAATTAACTTACAAATACTAATTTGGTACAAGGTTTATATATATATATCAGTTCCAATATTAGATGAAACCTTGATAATTGTGTTAAAAGTTATAAATGTGCAACTCAAAGACTAAAGCATAAAACTATTTTAGGTAAATAGTTAGTCATTTTACTAGACATGTTAAGTGTCAATAACAAAGAGCCAACTAATTTGTAATTAACATAATTTAATGCTGTTTGTCTGGGTCAATGAATTCTTATGCCTTAAACAAACCGTCTCATGTGTTTCATTTCTTGATACACCATACAATTTCAAATTTTCATTAGTGTGGTTTGTTGGGTGATCAATCTATAGATCAATATACTTTTTGTAGTTAAAACGATCTAAATTTCTCAGAAAACTATCAATCATTTTGAAATTTAGTTCGTTTTATAACTAAACTGTACGCATTCTAGTTTCCACAATTTAATTTCGGTTTGTATAAAATTTGATATACGATGCGCTTTTGCTATTTGAAAGGTTCAATAATGGGCAAAATAGATCCAGGGCAAATTAGATCCATTTACTAATTATTCAAATAGTATATTCTTACTTTCAATACTCGAAACAAAACGGTTTTTGTTTCGAGTATTGTGGTATAAGTTTTATTATTTGAATAACTATGTCTCAACTCGAAGTCAATAAAAATTCATTTGATTATTGTTTTACTAATATTAATAAACAATATTTTATATTCTTACCACAATACTCGAAACAAAACGTTTTTGTTTCGAGTATTGTGGTATAATTTTTATTATTTGAATAACTATGTCTCAACTCGAAGTCAATAAAAATTCATTTGATTATTGTTTTACTAATATTAATAAACAAAATTTTATTTTAAAATTTTGTAAATGTAATATTAGTAAAATAAAATTATCTTTCAATAATTTTTTCTGTACCTGATATTAATAGAAATATTTAAAGTTTTAATTTTCTAATTATCATCCGAAACGATGACCTAATGTTACAATTGTCGTCTGAGTAACCTGATTTACGTTGTATTATGATTAATGTTTTTTGCTCGGAGAAAATTAGCTTAGTTCATGTAGTTCCTCGTAACAAATTTTGATATTTGCCATGAAATTGATTGTTAGTCTATGACATACACAACGTTATTTACTATATCTTTTTAAACGTTAGTGGTTGTGTCCTTATCAAATACATCCTCTATTCATATTTAAATTCAACAAGTAAATAAATAACAAAATATCCAAAAAGTTTATTATTCTAAAATTTTTAATTTCTACAAGTGGCACTTGATTGCCAAAAGAGACGTAATCTTTTCATTGAACTACATGGACAGAGCATAGAGCACCGAAACATGCCTAACTGATAAAAAAGGAATGAGCTATTCTGTCATAGATACTACACAAGGATACCTAACTCCATGCAAACAAATAATTGGCAAAAATAAGATGTCAGTAGTGTCGTTTATATGCCGGAAACAGTGGTGAGAGTATAAGGCGCGAGTTTTAATTGAAAAACATTACGCATTTATTTCAATAAAGCCAAAGTATTTTTTCAATAAAATACTTTTTTTAATAAATGATAAGTAATTTCAATTTTTCAATAAGGAATTAGTTGAAGTTGAAGTGATAGTTAAAAATTCGCAAAATAATTACATAAAAATAAAAAAAAACATCTAATAATTAAATAGTAACCTGTAAAGTTGGAATTGTAAAAATGAAAATAAATTATTGAATCAGATATTAGATTAAACTTTTATCTATTAATAATAATGCTGAAAATTAATATTTAATATAATGTCATACAATTTAATTAAGTAAATATTTTGGAATATTTATACTCTTGGTACTTTAAAAAGTCCTGGTTTTTTTAAACCCAATTGATCCTGTTGCTTATTGTCACAAGCACTACCACTTTTACAATTGTATACTGCACATACTCTTCCCATTTTAAATGTGTTTTAAACAGTTTTTTATTTAATAATTTTTTTTAAACAAATTGCATACTTCAAAATAATCACTTCGGAATAAAACTAGTTACTTGGCTTACTTCACTTCTATTTATTATACTATATTCACTTCAGTACGGATCAGTACCGATCAACAACTAACGACCCTAGCGGCATAAAAAGTAAATATAATTTCTACCATTTCGTTGCCATATTTTGTCAATTTTTCCGTTTAAGTTCGATCTCCTTGTGTAGTCTCCATGTATTCGGTGGTCAATGTCTTTCTTTTTCAACGCGTTCCACTAAGCACTCATAACAATCACGCTCACGACAAGTGGAATGGACTATGGAGCGTTTTAACCGTTGATGTAAACATTAAAAATTGCGAGCTTGAAAATAAGTCAGAAGCTTGAAGAGGTTATGTTATAATTTGTAAGCCTTAATAATAAACTTTTATAATTATTGATCAACTTGATTTATATATAAAAAAATATACAATTGAATTTTTTATATTTTATTTGAGTGGAGTATTTAAATAATTTACGTTTAAAAATAATCAAAATGTCTTTTGTGGCGTCAGTTGGATATTTGCTGGTACATTGCAATAATGCTAAAATACGTCTTTCCAAATCATACAAAGTAATTTTTTCTGTCGCCATCTTTAACTTTTAAAAATTGCGCCGAATTTCTCAACGTCCACTTCGACCCACCTCTTCAGATGGGTCTTTGTGGGCTCGGCGTGAGCGAAAATAATGACGTCATTAGTAACGTTTTCGCCGTTACTATAACGACCGTGGTCGTCATGTGGAACGACTGGAAGAATATTTTGATCGTTCTGAGCGTCTAGTGGAACGCACTATTTGTAATCTCTCTGCCTTGGTTACTACCATTCGTCTTAGTCTATATGCCTTAGAAAATATACTCATTACTCCATGTCGATGGTTTTAGGTAGACTTCTTTACGACTTTGCATGCGCGACTGCATTGCGCAAATGACTTGATTAGAAATTTAATTAGAAAATATTTATAGTTTTGAATAATAATTTGGAAATGCTATTAGATTTTGCATTCACCAGGTCGGTTGGTTAATTATATTCGTTTTGAAACAGTTGAAAATGTTTTAATTGCTGCGTCTGCGTCTGAGAAATAGAATCATTCTTTCTCTATCTTATTTTAAAAAAATTTAGAATGTTTTTTTGTTTTATTTGTAAATAAAACTATTGTAAATGAGTAGAGCATATTTATTATTATTTGAATTATTGAAAATGTGTATTAAATAGTCAATAAAATTTTTAGGTTTTATGATTTCAAAAACTTTTAATGTTGTGTGTAATAATTTATGTATTTTAAAATATAAGAATAAAATTTAAGAATCAATTTTATATTCAACAAAAAAACAATTTTCATTTACATTTCTGGAAATTGCAATAATATTGATCATAATTATAATTTTGTTTTTAGTTTCTTCCATTTAACATACAGTCAGTATTTTAATATGAAATAAGAAAGTAAAATTAGTGCACAGAATTTCATATTTTGGATTGTGCTTTGGTTGTTCAGATTGTTTTCGAATTTTTGGGATTGTGCTTATTTATTAAAATTTGTTTTTTTGTGTGATTGCAATTTCTATGATTGTGAATTTATTCGTTAGCTTCTAAATATATATTTGTAATAAGAATTATTAGTTTGTATTTATACATAAAATATATTTGAAAATTATTTTTTTTCTTTTGCTTATTTTTAATTAAGACAATTATTTAAAATTTTATTTTGCAGTACATAAATTGAAATATCAAAAATACTTATTTGTATCAAAAATATATATACAGACTAAAGAGGTATAATAAAAATATGTACATTTATTATATAAAGTATGCTTTTAATGTAATTTAATCCTATTTTCATTTTAAGGTTATTCGATCCGAGTATAATAAATGCAAATTTTTGCAAGTGGTGTTGCTCAATTACAGTAAAACTTTGTACTTGTAAGAACACGTATTTAGCAATCGTGTTGCCGTTAGTGATGCTCGATTTTTTGTGAGAAACCTTTTATCGATAATTTCACGCTATTTAAATTGATACGTCCCGTGTTTTTTTTTTTTTAATTTCTATGTTACTGATCGCACATATTCCAAATTTTTCAATATGCTAGCATTTTATGAATTCTTTAAATAGTTTTATTTACCATACAAGAATTAATTATACATGGCATTATAAATGTGTCTGGCGGCTGTACTAGTCAAGTTTTTATCATGTTTTTTAAAAAAGAAGTCTTGTGTTTAAAAAATATGTCGTGATTGTGTTAAATAAATTAGTTCGAGAGGCCATGGTCAGAGTGCCTCCCTAATCGAACATCCTCAATACGATTAGTAAATTAATAAGTATAAATAATTGTCTTTCAAGCGCAAACGGTCTTAAGTCAGTCTCGTGCAAACATCCAAGCTAAATTAACATAATATATCGATCGCTATTACCCTCTCTTGTGCAAACTACCTAGGAGACCGGTTTCAAAGAGTGGTTAATCGGAATCTTACTTCCGTCATCGAACATCCATCGAAGTTCCTTCTGTGAACTCTCTAGCGGTCACAGTTTTATTCCAATTGGAATGATATTTGGTATTTGAGGCGCTTTTGGTATTCAAAAGGTCAAGGTTGTTAATGGGTAAAATCGGGCAAGGGGAAAAGGGGGTTTAGAGAAAGGGGGAAACACAAAATTTAGCATATCTCCCTTAATATTAGAAAAATCGAAAATTTTATAAGATATAAAGTTGTAGGTAATTAGTTTTACTATAATTTTGTTTGTTATCATTTTTTCTGTTACACTAATATTTACAGAAATATTTACAATTTAATATTGAAAGTTAAAATTGTAAATATCTCTGTACACATTAGAGTTTGAGAAAAATGATAAGGTTATTAATTGTAGCAAACATAATTTTCCAAAACTTTGTTGCTTATACATTTTTCGATTGCTCTAATATTAATAGAGATATCTTTCTTTATGCCCCCTTTTTCCCTTGACCTATGCCATTTATTAATATAATTGGCCTTGCAAATACCAAAATCATATCAGATACGACTTTTCATTTTGATTAGACTATAATTGTGCTTGTAAGCTTCATTCAATTTGTGCGGAACACACTGGTTTTTAGAAAAAATGTTTTAAACAAAAATTGTTAGTATTTTTAGCGAATTTTCTTAAGAAACTCAGCTATTGCTTTTGTATCGTAGAAAACATTTCTTCGAATATTCATTGAACATACATAGTAGCGTAACCCAATGTGCACCACGTGGAGGTTGTCGATCGGTTTTGCCCATCATAGCCCTGAAAATAAAATGTTTGAAAAAAATTGTTATTATTTGTTACTGGCAACTTACATTTTTATACATCGGATAAAACTTCCCTGACAAGATTAAAGAAAACGTTTTCTTCGATATTTATTTTTTTACCTTTATTTGATACAGGCGTTAGGTATTTGCCAGAACTCACAATAGTTTTCTTTGCGTTACTCTTCACGAGCATGTTCGTTATTGATAATTTTTTTTTCACGTGTTTGGAGGTACATTTGTCAGGCACTTCGCTCAGAAAGATAATCGGCTGCTCGACAATAGGGAATATGCATGAAAATTTTTTTTCACTTGAATTGAAGCATGTTTATTTGATAAATATCAAGGAAAAATTACTTTTTAAATAATTTTAAAAATAAGCGAGATATGAATGATTGAAATTCCCGATTAGACAAAGAGGGTGATAGCCCTCTTGATATGTTATGTGACGTCATATTACACTTTCACCATTTAAAATACACGTAAAACTCCGTTTTTAGTATTTTTGCAAGAAAGAGACAGATAATAATCTTTAAAAGCTTATAGCTTGCTTGATATTTGCTGGATTTTAATTTCGTTTTTAAATATTATTAAAGTATTAACAGTATTTTCATATTCTGAAAATAAATGTGAAAAAAAATTTTCATGCATATTCCCTATTTTGTTTAGTACAACTTTAATAATTTCTAATGTACACACCGTCCAATAAAATTAAACAGACCTGAAATGTAATTTTCTTACATTTCATAAAACTCCTCACTTTTGTAACTCTCTGTATAAGCATTCATTTATAAACAAAGATAAGTAGTATATATTTTAAGTGTGAAAAAAGAAATGGAAGTATAGTAAAAAACATTTACTACAAGAATAATCAAAATTGTGAGAGACTAATTCGGTTCAGATCTGCTCAATTTTATTGAACAGGAGTGTACATGGTCGAGTTCGGGAATTCAAGATAGAGATGATGATCTCTTATTGGAAATTGATTTTAATAGAGTCTAGAAGTTTCAAGTTTTAAAAAAGTATAATTTTTGTTCTATTCCGTCAACAGTCAACAGTAAGTGTTTGATGGACCTGTTAGGACGATTAAGTATACAGTCCATAAGATGTTTCCCAAAAGATGTCTCAACTACGTATTTAAAACAATTTTATGGCAAATCCATTAAAAGTATGGAAGTGTATCATTCAAATTGTGTCTCTATATACAAAAATTCTTATAGGTGACATGGATGTGTTTATTTTATGTACAAAATATTTAAACAGAAGACATTTTTTAATAAAATTTTCACCACTAGAGGAAGTGATATTTAGATACTAGAGGTATTTGATATACAATTTTTTTTATTTCCACGAAATTTTTATTAATTATATTTTAAAATTGTACTAATGTAACGATTCTCAAGGCATACATCTATATTATTAACAATGCTGGGCAAAGTGCCAGGAAACAGTACTCTAAGTAAAGTACTAAGAAATGGAAGAAATATAAACTTTTAAGTCCATTTTTTGACATCAAATGCTTGATATGAAAAATCATACACATCTAGGGATGGGGACTTTAAATAATGAGTTCCAAGTACATTTCAAAAACAAGTAAAAAGTAATATTAGTAATAAAAGTAAGAAGATAAATTAACTGAAAAGAGAAAAAAAATTATAGTATATATATATATATATATATATATATATATATATATATATATATATATATATATATATATATATATATATATATATATACCCATATTGTTATTAACAAAAATTTTTCTTTATTTCCCCTCTTTAATGTAAGAACAGTATGTTAATTTTTTTTCTCTTAGGGAGCCACCATAAGCTGTGTGAGAGTAAGTAAGAAATGTATAAATTTCGATTTTTGCCCCAATTTCCTAGATCAAAATATTTTATGTATTTTATAAAAGCGTATTTTTAACTCTAAAGTTTAGAATTAGATTTTTGGAAATTCCTAATAATTTGATGGTTTAGAATCTAAACCATCAAAAAAACTTACAAGCGGTAAACGTAAAAGATCAAAAGATTTATATTTTATACTTTATATAACATTTATATTTTATTCATACACAAATATATTAAAAAGGGACATTTTATGCCTCAAATTTCCAGCCCAAAATTCCAGAGTATGTATTCAATGTATTGTATTTATTGTATACTTTGTATAATAGTGACCATAAAAAAGAGTTGGTATTATTATATTTTTTTCAGAAAATGTTTTAATTAAAAAAAGAAAATAATAATAATTGGTAGGTAGGTACCCTGTATTTACTCTATCTCTCTTCCTACCTCTCACTCAGAGCTGAGTGAAATCAAACTTTGCCCACCTATGATTTATCTACTCTCACCATATACCATGTGTTGACTGCACTCAGCTCTGAGTGAGAGGTAGGAAGAGAGATAGAGTAAATACAGGGTAGCACCATCAAATTATTGTAATGGTATACAGCCATACTACTAAGGCTTTTTCTGTCTGTTTTGTCACTTCCCTAATCTGTATCTGTGTACGTAATAATTTCATTTATCGCTTAAAAAAATTTAACTCGTTTAAACAAAATTGACATATAAATCCGCATCCGCGGATGTGAACCACAAAATATCCGCATCCATACTCGCGGATGTCAAAAATTTCGCATCCGCAACATCCCATATATATATATATGTATATATATATATATATATATATATAAATATCCGCATCCGCGGATGTGAACCACAAAATATCCGCATCCATACTCGCGGATTTCAAAAATTTCGCATCCGCAACATCCCATACATATATATATATATATATATATATATATATATATATATATATATATATATATATATATATATATTGTATTTTATTATATATGTGCCTTCTAATTTATTTTGTTTAATTCCCTTCTCTTTTTATGCGTAGAATCCATATTTAAAAGTTATAACCTATGTCCCTCCCACAATTAAGACGAATCAAACGACACCTTAGATGTTAACATTTAATAAGCCGCTTAGGCTACAGAGCGTGTCAAAGAAATGACATACATACACTCGAAAAACATTACCCTCCTTCTGTGGCAGTCGGGTAATAAGCTGCAAGTACCAAGAAGTAGAAGTACCTTGAAATGTAAAAGTGTAAAGCTATTTTTAATGGAAAAATATAATATTAAGAAAATTTTAAAATTTTGTGAACTTATTTTCGAAGTCGTAGGTTGATGAATGTGTATGTAGGACAAAAGTATAGAATTTAAATCAAATCTATTTTAAGAAATCATAGAAAAGTAATATTAATACAAAACTTAAACAGCCCACAGTCAGTTCATAACAAAAATATCTTTTGACAGCCGCAATTGAGTATGTACTACATTTCAGAAATACTTACTTTACAGAGAATATTAATTTAGCACTTGGTGTTGTTTATTTTTGTCTTCTAAATGTCGAAAAAATTCGAATTCAATTCTGTGTCCGTTTGTCCTGGTCACAAAAATGAATTAGCGGGAAGAATGAATTAAGTATAGATAATACCTAGACAGTAGAAGTTTAACTTGAAATAAATTTACACCAACTCTCTGCCGGCCTTGATGAACAACACTGGAATACAAGTACTCAGTGTAACAAAAACAAATAGATCTTTTCTATACATTTTTGTGCTTGGACCAAACATGGCGATGCATGAATAAGATATAATATATGTAGAGTAGGCAAGTCAGAGGCGCATGTGTAAGTGGTAACGTCCCGTCAATAGAAAGGGAAAGAGAATCGCGTAGATTGACCTATCTCTTTTTAATGACTAATATATAACAGTATTATATAGAAGTATATTAATTTGTAAAGAAGCCTCGAATATCGTCACAGCTTGAGTGGATCAGTCTATTTTCAAAATGACGGGGAGGAAACATATATTTAATACTAAGTATTAAATATATGATTAAAATATGGTTTAAATAAGTTGCCCTTCTACTTTTAAATAAGTTCCCCTTACGCGCATATAATAGTCAAAACAAATTAATTCAGCTCTAATAGTATTATATATATATATATATATATATATATATATATATATATATATATATATATATATATATATATATATATATATATATATATATATATATATATATATATATATATATATATATATATTAGAGATAATATATTCTCAATGATATATAATGACTATACTGATTGTACTTTAAAATACATCCAATCTGCAAACAATGTATAATGTATCTATCACTGTCTATATGTAGTGTACTATGATATGGTTTACCTTGTTCTGCAATAAAATCGGAGGCGGGTTTGATACGTTCTCACCACAGATATTAATTGTCATTAGATCAGTCTTTGGTGGGGACGTCAGAATCGGAGGCGGGTTTGATACGTTCTCACCACAGAAATTAATTGTCATTAGATCAGTCTTTGGTGGGCATGTACGGCTCTTCGGAGCCACTGGCCTCTCCAAAAGCTGTGTGAGAGTAAGTAAGAAAGGTATGTTTTGAAGTAAGACGGAACGATGTTTCAATACAGGTTGTCTACCAATTATTCCCAATAATTTATTCAATCAATTTAGGAATAGTTAGGAATATTTTCCATTTCCGTAACTGAAAAGCATAAAGTCTGCTGATGTATGTTACAATGAAATGATAAACGATTTTTTAATTCAGGGATTTTTTTTAAAAGTGCAATTAAACCGTTATTACAGCCCGTTATATTACTTGCACCATCTGCGGTAAGTGAAACGAATTTTTCTAAAGGTAACGATTTTATTCGTGCAAGTACTGCGTCATAGAGATTTTGCATCGGTCGATTCATCCAACTGCAATGAATAGCAATAACAAGACTTTATGTCTTCATTTAATTGACTTGTCATGTCATCATCAATTGCTTCTACTCGTCGTGATATTGTTCGACGAGATATTGGGACTTCTTTAACGAATTTTTTAGATGCTTCTTCAAGTTCGGTCCCACCGAACATTGAATCCACATAATCTTCTTCTACCGTCTGCATAAAGTCACATTCACTAAATGGCTTTCGCGATTCTATACGCGGTTTTGAAAGATAACACAGTTTTTGTGAATTCATCATTATTAATATATAATTTTTTGGCGGACGATGATTCAAAATAATTATTTTTAAAAACAGCAATTACGCGATTGCGTTCTGCTGTCCTTATTTCGAATTTATCAAACGCGGCAGAATGTTTCGCGGTATAATGACGTTGGAAATTAGTTATTTTTAAACAAATATACGTTTTATCACAAAATAGGCAAATTACCTGTTTATCAGTTTTGTTAAATATACCAAAACGATGCTCCCACTCGTTGATGCCAATAAATATCCTCCGTTTCTTTGCAGACGGTGCCGCACCTCCACTGCGAACTTATCCAAGACTATTTGCGATGTATTCTCCATTATTAAAATCACTACTTTTATTTAAAAAAAAAGAAGAAATTGTGCGAAATATAATTTTCAATAGCACGAATAGTACTTTTCACTTTTGTAATACAAAGTAGGCTAACTCGAAGAACTCAGTCAGGTTGAGTAAGCTAACATGAAATTCCCACTATGTAAAATTTAACCATTTAGAAATTAGTAACAAATTACCACCACCCCCCCCCCCAGCCAGCTTTAAATTCCCATGACACATTACCCCCTACTAAGAAAAAATAATTTATCATAAAAAATGTTATATTTAACAATTTATATTCGACTTATTACCCTTAAAAACTAATTACTGAAATTAGGTTATGCATGATAGAAGTGAAAATAAAAAACAAATTTTTAAGATTTGCCATTTTTTGACGGACACAATCGTTTGTTTATAAAATTTGTTTTGGTTTGAAAAACCGAGCCACTGTAGAGGTAGCAGTATACTGGACTGCGTTCCGTTTTACACAGTAACCAGTATAGCTGGCTATAAAGGAACGACTTCGCAGTATACTAAATTGACGTCATACCTTACAGTGCTCGCAGTGTATATCTGTATATCGGAACATACCCATGATTGAATATTAGACTAATTTTTGAATAAATATGCATTTCAGACAAAATAATATATATTGGAGCGCTAGTTGTCCCCATGTCTATACTTACAATGGAAGGTTTATCAGTGCTACTGTTTTAAAAATTAGATTAAGAGGTCCGAAATAGTTTGATTTCAATGTATTATTTGTAAAATATTACAAATTTCAAAAATAGATAAGTGTTTTTTGGGTTGAGATTTTTGTCTCTGTCGATACAATCCTATTTAGCCGATACGACCTAATCAATACCATTTAAAGAAGACCTAACTAACTGATTGAGTTGGTGTAATATTAGTTTATGGATAACATATGTGGGAGTATTACATATATGATAAATAATAAGTAGGTTATCTTTAATCTATTAGTTTAAAGTTAGTCTACTAGTTTCAATTTCCTGCATACAAATCTGAGTAATTTCTTTTGTCCTATGTAGATTATGTAGTTTGGCGAGAAATCATTAAAATAACATACTTATTCAGGTTTTCAAAATTAATTATTAAACAACTTTTAGCAAATATAACAATATAAACCAAAAAGATTTAGCGTTTGTAATTTTTTACAAAAATTTCAATAACATACAATTTTTTGTTGGATTTTCGGTGTTCTCAAACTTATGATCTATTGAATATACATCGATTTTCAAAAAGTCAGTCATTTTAATATCATGATTAACAAAAGTGGCCTTTAAACCGTTACGCTTGTTATGTAAACCTTTACGCTTGCAATGTATTGTATTTGCCTGCAACGTATATTATATACCTACATTTTTCTATTATTTATTCGAAATGAATTCATTTTTAGAGATTTTCCTGAAAGGAAATATTGGTCTCAAATTCAAAATTTTGCAAAAATTTCTTCAAATGTCCATCGATCCTACCTAGTAGATGTCGAAAATCACCATCTGTAAAATTTATATATATCCATGGACATATATATATATATATATATATATATATATATATATATATATATATGTATATATATATATATATATATATATATATATATATATATATATATATATATATATATATATATATATATATATGCCTGTAATCGCTCTAGCGGTCACAATTTTAATTTGATTGGATTGAAATTAGGTATTTGAGACGCTTTTGGTAATCAAAAGGTGAAGTTCGTTAATGGGTAAAATCGAACAAGGGAAAAGGGGGGATGAGAGGGATGGGAAAACACAAAATTTGACATATCTCCCTTAATATTCGAAAAATACGAAAATTTATAAGAAGTAAAGTTGTAGGTACTAAGTTTTACTGTAATTTTGTTTCTTATAATTTTTTCTGTTACACTAATATTTACAGAAATATTGACGGTTTAAGATTGAAAATTAAATTCCTAAATATCTCCGAACACATTAGAGTTTGAGCAAAAATGATCAGGTGAGGAATTGATTGATTGATTAATATCGGGGTAAAAACTATTGCGCTTTGACCTTATGGTCCATTGTGCTCCCCCTTCTACCTCAGTCTGACGAGACTCGGTTCTCCTATATGTTGGCAATAGCCTGGAGCTTGCTTATCAGGTCCTCCCGAAGGTTCATATATTCTGGTGCTGTAACCCAGAGGTTCGCAGTCAAAGATTATGTGGCTGGATGCTTCTTCCTCCTCGCCACACAATCTGCACATAATGGAGCCGTTATGGAGTCCCATTGTGTGCAGATGCTTCCGCATAGAATAATGTCCGGCAATGAACCCGGTAACCCTCCGCAGTTGCATCCTATCAGCCTCAGTGCATCGAGAGATAACCTCTTTGTTGCACTCTGAAGCAGTACCTTCCCGAGCTCTTGCCGCGGTACTTTTTCTCAGTGATCACGGTGTTTAGCATTTGACCACTCGTTGATCACTTGTTTACATGCAGTCCTTGGAATTCCTAAAATAGGCTCTGGGCCTATGAATGGCATTCCGACTTCCTTCTTTGCTAAGGTATCCGCTCCAGACAATCCTTGACTACCCTTGAGGTAACCTCAGTTCCAGACAAGGCTTTTAAAGCAGCTTGACTGTCCGACAGAATACATACATTCTGGGTTTATGTAGCCTCTACGTAGGTTCTCACGGACGCAAGCCAGTATGGCGTAGACTTCTGCTTGGAAGACCGTGGCATATTTCCCCAAGTTGTAGCTTATGTTTGCATTTGGTCTCTCACTGTAGATTCCCGCCCCGGTCCCTTCAGTCGGTCAGTTTGGGATCCGTTTGTATACCAGACGATTTCTCCTTTCGACCACATGACCCTATCACATACTACAGTGAAAGGTTTGAGAAGAAGTATGTCTTGGGAAGTATATCTGTGCTCATTTCAAAGACGGGGTCTGAGATAATTGATGTTCCCACGATAGTTGCATGTCCAACCTGATTTTTAGTAATCCAGTTGTTATTGCAAGATGATCTATAGGCGCTGGATCTCGCTTTAGCTGTTACTACAATGCTTAGCGGAGGCAGCCCCAGTATGACTTCCATGGCAGCTGTAGGTGTACTGCTCATGGATCCAGTGATGCACAAGCAAGCCAGTCTCTGGATCCTGGACTGTTTTTTGCACGCAGTAATCTGCTTAACTTTTGGCCACCACACTAGAGCAGCATAGGTTATAATGGGCCTGACTACTGTTGTGTAGAGCCAGTGGATCATTTTGGGTTTTAGACCCCAGACTTTTCCACATGCTCTCTTGCAAAGCATGAGAGAAAATTTGCTTTTATTTGTTATATATTCCAGATGAGGATTCCATGTTAGTTTGGAGTCCAGCATTATTTCCAAGAACTTGGCTTCCCTTGTGATCTGTAATCTTTCACCGAAGAGGATTGGTGGTTTTATGTTATCCACCTTCCTTTTACGTGTGAATGGAATTAGTGCGGTCTTACCAGGGTTAATTTTCAATCCCTGATTGATACACCATTCCTGTGCGATTCTAAGACCGTTTTTCATAAGCTCCGAGATTGTGCCTTCATAGGGTCTCTGGATTGCAATTACAATGTCGTCCGCGTAACCCTGTGTGTAGTATCCATTTTGGTTGAGGTTTGTCAGTAAGCTGTTCACTGTCAGGCTCCACAAGAGTGGGGATAAGACACCACCCTGAGGACATCCTTTTGTGGCTCTCACAGTGACAGACTCTCCAAAAAGAGAAGTTTGATTTTATCCACCTGCAAAAGGTGTCTTTAACTCCGTGCCGACCTGCAGAATCAACCATGGAATTGTAAGAAGCATTGTCAAATGCCCCTTCTATGTCAAGAAAAACGCACAAGGTGGTTTTTTTCCTTTCGAATCCCTCCTCAATCCTGTATATTAGGTTGTGGAGTTCTGATTCACAGGATTTCCCCACCTGTTACGCGTGTTGGTTGGCATGAAGCGGATTTCTTGGCAATGCCCCCTGAGTCAAATGAAATCCTATTAGTCGTTCCATTGTTTTCAGTAGAAACGATGACAGACTAATTAGTCTAAAGTCCTTTCCCGTGGAGTAATTAAGAAGCCTCCCCGGTTTTGGCAAGAAGGTCACTCTTACTGGCTTCCATACGGTTGGGATATAACCCGTAGCCAGGCTTGCCCTGAATATATGACCAAGCAGAGTTAAAAGATGCTCTGCTCCTTTTTGTAAAAGAACTGGGTATATCCCATCTGGTCCCGGTGATTTGTGGGGGTCGAATGAGTTTATTGCCCATTCGATTTTTGAGCGGTTAATGGCAATCGCCGCTCTTCTCCAGTCCTCGCCGGTTGGCGAGGACTGGCTCTTGTTAAGCTGCTCTTGAGAAGGGTTTTCACCGTCCACTGCCACCGAATCCGGGAAATGAATTCGGAGCAGTGTCTCGAGTGTATCCTTCGCGGAGCTAGTATACTCAACATCGGGTTTATGAAGTGAGCCGATGGTGTCAGTTGGTTTCTTCGCCAGGACACGATGGAGTCTTGCTCCCTCAGATGTGTTTTCAACATTTTTCTTGGAAGGAGTTAATTATTGCATGCTGAAACTAAGTTGCAGAAAGCTCAATGTCCAATACTGTTTTAACTTTTTTCGGAATTGTGGCGAGTTTGAACTTTAGTGTCGAATTATATTTGTCCCAATTGGTTCTCCTCGGATCCCGATATTGTATATTACATTGGTCCGTTCTCACCTCCACATTGTAATAGATTTATCTGTGATCCGATGCAGATGGTTCATCGGACACTAGCCATTTCTTGATTTTACCACTGATTTCATAAGTGCTCAGTGTTACATCAATGACTTCCTTCCGCACTTTGTTAATAAAAGTCTGCTTGTTGCCTTGATTAACTATATTTAAGTTGTTAGCTTTGATATAAAAGAGATACTCACCTCTTGTATTTGTGTTTATGCTACCCCACGCAGTGTGATGCGCATTTGCATCGCATCCCATGATCAGTTGGTGGTTTTTTTGCCTCACAATACTGGATCAGGTCTTTCATCTCTGTTGATGGTGGTGGAGTAGTTGCATCATAGGGTAGGTAGACCGAAGCGATGATTACCACTCAATGTTGTATTTTACTTTTACTGCTGTTAGATCTCTTTGAAAAAACTCTAACAGTGGCAAGACATTGATGCCCTTTCTAGCATAAATGCAAGTTCTGGGTCTCTCCGAGGTTTTATCGTAGAAAATTTGTCCTCTAGTATCTTCTAGTCCAAGAATCTTATGGTTAACAGCCCAAGGTTCCTGGATCAGAGCTATGCAGATTCCCCTTTCCAACACATTTTGGCAGAAGACAGCGGAGGCCGCCTTACTGTGCTGGAGGTATATCTGAAGCATCCGAAGATCAGACATTCTTTTTTCTATTAGATGTATTCAGTGGTCTAAGGTTGACTTGACCAAACCCGAGGTACAATTTAAACCCTCGGTCCTGAATCAACCCCAGATCCGCTGCATCCACTTCCAGTACGATGGTGTGTCCTGCATTGGTTCTCGTGCTGTTGATAATTCGCAACTCCTGAGTGTGCAGGTTTGCATTCTGCACTCCAAGAGCTTTGATCACTTTGCCCGTTTCAACGGAATTATAGATCTGGGGAGTATACAGCAGAACCTTTGATGTGTTCATAAGGGCTCTTGCATCCCCGATGACAAGTTCCGCTCCGTCCCATGGTCTGATATTCGGGACGTTCTCCATGGGCCAGTTTATGGTTGTTATTCCTATGCACCGTACAACGAGGGCCCCCTGTCCAGGTGGCAACCCCGATATTGTGGGCACTCAACGAACTCTTGGCTAATGAGGGTTTGTAGCATCGAGAGTTGGACCTCTTCGGATTGTTCCTGAGTCATTTTGACCTGAGGAAACCCCCGCAATGCAATGCATATCTTTGTTGTTGCGGCGGTTTCAGCAAAGGTATTAATAGAACTTGCCTGTTCCCCCTTTCTTCGTTTTTTCGAGATCTGTTTCGGGCTTAGAGTCCCATTTTCAGATCTCAATATCTTTTCCTGTCGGTTTTCCAAGGGTTGATTCCCTGAATCGGACCCTACAGGTATCATTGTTCCTGAGAAAACCAGGGATGTGGGGTTTTTTGTCCGAATTTTCCTCTTTATCGGAGGAATCGGTTTCTCCTCAGCTCTTGCTTTCTCTTCAAATGCTTTTCTCTGGGCTGCACCTGAGAGATTTTTCATTTCCACCTTCAGGAATGGATTCTGGAGTTTATCGTCCATATTTTCTGCTGGGCTGGATGCACCTGCAGTTTTTTGTGTCTCGGCGAGGTTTGCTTGTGCAGTCTCGGTTGATTCACTTTTTAAGGGGATTTGAGCTCCAGACTTTTTATTTTTTTTCTTGTGTTTATCCATTTCGATCCCACAATAAAAATCGGGCCGTGTACTACACCATCGGCCACTTGATGGGAAGGGCATTGATACAGTGGAGTTCGCCAGTTGCTCCAAGGGGATTGTTTATGACAACATTTAACCCTGTTGCCCTAGCCTTCGGCTAGATCTCTTGGCACAATGCCTCGCACCGTAGCTTGGGTTTTTGCATGGTTTCTTGGTCGTGCTTCTCAAGGCTATCCTGTCCGGCGTGGGATTCCTGTCAGTAACCGACGATAGTTACCGACGGCGTAGTATAGCCCTTCATAGATCTGGGGAGTATACAGCAGAACCTTTGATGTGTTCATCAGGGCTCTGCATCCCCGACGACAAGTTCCGCTGCGTCCCATGGTCTGATATTCGGGACGTTCTCCATGAGCCAGTTTTTGGCTGTTATGCCTATGCACCGCACAACGAGGGCTCCCCTGTCCAGGTGGCAACCCTGATATTGTGGGCCCCCAACGAGCTCTTGGCTAATGAGGGTTTGTAGTTATTTCTCACTTAAGCCTCTCAACTAACTACAAGGTCCTACCATGCCTAGGAGAGGAAGGTGAATTGTAGCAAACTTGATTTTCTGCAACTTTATTCCTTACGAATTTTTCTAATATAAAGAGAGATATTTTATATTTTGTGATTTATTCTAACTTTATGCCCCCTTTCCCCTTGACGTGTGTCATTTATTAATAAAATTGGCCTTGCAAATACTAAAATTGTGACCGCTTGAAAATGATTTATGTATTCTAAGGAAATTCGCAGCTCTTGCGAAGCAGCTCTGAAACTTGAAGCAGCTCTTACGTAACGAATTTTTTAATTTTTAAGCCGACTTCAAAAAAGGAGAAGGTTATCAATTCGTGTGAATTTTTATTTTTTAAAAATGTTTGTTACCTCAGAACTCCGTCATTTATTAACCGATTTTGTTTTTGTTTGAAAGGGTATACTCATTCATAGTGGAAAAATAAGAAACTTTTTTTAAACACCGACTTCAAATATAAAAATTTTTTACAAAAAAAAACCGACCCCAGAAACAAAAACTTTCACAAAAAGAAAACAACAAAACGCATCTAAAAAATCCTGCTTTGAAAAAATGTACTAAAGTTTTTATAAAAAAAAAACCCGACTCCAAAAAAAGATCTAAAAAAATCTGCTACGAAAAAATGAACTACAAAGCATTTCATAATCGACAACAAGACAGTAGATGCGGCTAGCACCAACTCCAAAAATAAAAATATTTGATTTGAAAAAAATGGATATTTATAAGTAAATTGAAATAAATAAATAATTATTTTTTATTTTTTAGTGCATTTTTTCATAGCATATTTTTTTAGATCCTTTTTTGGAGTCGGGTTTTGTTTTTTGAAAAAAAAATTTTTATTCTATATGAATTTAATTGTTTTCTAAAATTATACTTACTATGTTACTAATTTATATTTAAATATGGATTGCAAAACAACCCCCGAAAATTATCAAATTAACAATGTAAAACATTTTATATATTACATATAATATTATTCTACCCGTCAAAAAGTAAACTCTTCTGTATGATAATAATTTTTGCATATATATTATTTATAGAAGAAAAACAGCCTTTTTATCAATAAATGGGCTTTTTTACAAAAATCATTTAACTTCTTGAACTGAACTGAAATGAACCAACTATTTTCGTTAATTTCACTAGTTGGCGAAATAAACTATGTATTTCGGCGGTGCTAAATCCTAACAATCAGACAAGCTAATGTGAACTGGCAGTTCATAGATTTCTAAACTTGAGTTATGTACTTTTGATGATTTTTATTACAGTGATAGTTGCATGGAAAAATTTTAATGATACGATTATAAATTTATTTGCAAATAATAATTTTATTATATAATTAAACTAATAATAAAAGTAATTTATAAACAAATTATAATGTTTATGTTAATAATATGAAATAAAATTCTGTGTTTTGTTATCATAATGCAGTAATGAAAATGTAAATTTAATAATATTTGCTTATTTGTGTGTACCTATGTAGCATGCGCAATTCAATGATGTTTTTAGAAATGATTTAATGATATATACCTACCTAGTATACAATGGAACAAATTGGTTCGAATAAACTTATATCCTAGTACATTATTGTATACGCGAGTTAAAGTTAGCTATTATTCAAGGAGATACATGTATATTTGTTGTTTAGATATAATACTTTTAAATAAGGAATGTGATCACAGGCATACATTTTAATATAAAGGCCATTACACAATGAAAAAAATAAGGTATAAGATATAAGAAATAAGGAATAAGAAATAGCACAGCGACCAAAACACAATGGGCGATAAGATACAATATTCAACCAATCACAGCGGTTGAATGGCCTGCTGCTGGTGAGTGCACGAATGTCAAAAAACATAATCTAATAACATCTTGCCCATAACATTGCCAGCCAAACATGTGATTGGCTGGGAATAAGAAATAAGGAACAGATATCCAACGCGACGGAAATTCTGTTGCTATTTCTTATTTCTTATTTTTGAATTGTGAATTGATCAATGGTTCTGCCATCTGCTGGAATCCACTATTTCTTATTCCTTATTTCTTATCTCTTATACCTTATTTTTTTCATTGTATAATGGCCTTAAATCATGCTTTTGGTAAAAGGGATGAGAATTAAAATTTTGAAGATATTTAATAATTTAATTTGTAAACTGATTTTAATTCTGCTTTTATAAATCATCATGTTTCCAAAAAAAATCTTGTATAAACCTGCCACATATCTCTATATACGGATTTCGCCTGTATGGAAATTTACATAGGTTCAAGCAATATTTTTTTACGTACATTTAAAATAATAGAATCGGACTATATGGATACACACAGGGCGGAGTCCTATTCCCACTCATTGAGCCTAACAGTGAACAACCTACTGTAGGACCTCAACCAGAGAGGATACTATATATACACAGGGATGTGCGGACGACATTATAAGTGCAATCCAAAGACCCTGCGAAGACACAACCTCGGAGCTTATACAGAACGCTCTAAGAATCACACAAGATTGGTGTATCAAAGAGGTATTAGAAGTAAACTCTGGTACAACCATACCGATTCCATTTACACAAAAAAGGAAGCTGGATAAACTATAACCACTCACTCTCTTCGGTGAAAGACTACAGATCGCAAGGGAGACCATATTCTTAGGAGTAATGTGAGATTCCAAACTAACATGGAACCCTCACTGCAATATATAACAAATAACAGAAAATCTTCTCTCATGCTTCGCAAGAGAGCATGTGGTAAAGTCTGAGGTCGTAAACGCAAAGTGATCCACTGTTTGTACACAAAAATTGTTTGGCCAACCCTAAGCAACGCTGCTCTAGTGTGATGATCGAAAGCTAATCTAATAACATCATGCACAAAGCTGTCCAGGATTCCAAGACTGGCCTATTTGTGCATTACTGGCGCAATGAACAGCACACCCATTACCCTCAAGTTGGGAAAATATGCCACCGTCTTTCAGTCTACGCAATACTGGTTTGCGTTCGGGAGAACCTACATAGTGGTTATATAAACCAGATACGTATACATTATCTCGGACAGCCAAGCTGCTCTAAAAGCCTTGTCTGCCACGAAATCACCTCAAGGGTAGTCTGGGAGTGCGTAGAGAAACTATTGGAGCTGACAAAACAAAACAACGTTAATCTGATCTGGACACCAGGTCACAGTGGTTTCGTAAGAATTCCAAAAATAGCATGTAGACAAGTGATAAACGAGTGGATAGACTGTAAACACCGTGATCACTGGGAAACTATATGCATAAAAAATACGCAATAAACGCATAATTCAATCATTTGGTAGTTTTACCTGGAAAGTTTTTCGGGAGTTTTGAAAATTAGTGATTTTATAGATTTCGACGTGCTCTTTCCGAATTTCTACTTTGCTACCTCGTATCTTTACCGCTCGCGCCGCCATATTGGAAAAATGGCGCCAAAAAACAGTTTTTTGACAATATCTCCTTTCCTACTCATTTTACGATAAAAATTGTTGTGTAATAAATTAAACTAGAGAAAATTTCCTATAATTTATGTAAAATGAATAGTTTTAGAAAAAATTTCCTATAAAAAAAATAAAATAAGAAATAAATAAATAAGTATTTAACTGGTTTTCATCGATAATTTACGTTCACTATACACAATATTACGATTGCACAAGCGCGCCTGCTTTTGTATCGCTATAAACTCTGCTGTTATCTCAGCAGCGCACAAAAAACAGTGATCTATGAATGAGAATGTTGGGTGCGTGGATCTCAGTTGTGGATGAGAATTGGCGCCATAAGCTTCCTCTACGAAAATTGTAAAATTGTGACCAGTTTCTCGTTATTATATCGTTTTCTACATGCATCGTGAACCACTATCGATCTCAGTCCCTCCAAGAGTTTGCCCTTGTTATCCTTTCTTTGAACACTTGACTTACGAAAAGTCTCTAATCCTTTTTCATTCACTCCAATCACTTCACTTCCATGCAATGGATTTTCACAAATAAAACAGTTTACTTCATTATAATATTCATTATTATGGGTGTTGATTTTAAATTGTAAATGTTTTTGTAAATATTAGAGTTTCGGAAAATATGGATTGTTGTAAAACTGATTTACTAAACTTTACTATAAATAATATTAAAGAAAACTCTAGGATTTTTCGAAATAAATTTCGATTTTTTGCCCCAATTTCCTAGATCAAAATTTTTGTATTTTATAAATACGTATTTCGTCTACAAAGTAGTCATCATCAGTATGAATTAGCTAATTGTAATTATTCTCCGAGGAGATGTTACTTGTTGCTAATTTGGTGACGGTCTGCACGTAAGAATTGAACATACATGTTTAATTCTTACGTGCATATATGTTTAACATACATGTTCAATTCTTTCGTGCCCTTAACAAATTCCAAATTTCAAATACTTTCCCCCTTCCATGTTGTCTACATCCCCCTATTCGCCATTCAATGACTATTTAGTCAGTTGATACCATAAAATATGATATAATTAAGCGTAAAACTAGAAATTTAAAAAAAATCATAGCTCGTAAACTAGTTCAAACCAAAACTAAAAATTACTAGGGTTATTTTTACGACTTAAAGAAGTATATTTCCTGAAAATTTCGAGTAATTTTAAATTGGAAGAAAAAATGAGCCACTATATAGCTTTCTAAATAAAAAACTGTAGACCTGAGACTGTAGACAAAATCAAATATGCTATATTTGCAAAATCAAATATGCTATATGCTATATATGCTATAAGCTTCTGAAAATGACTAAAAAATTGGCATTTTCAAAATTTCAAAAAATTCCACACTCGCCGGATTTGAACGGATGAAGCTCATATTGTGGAAATCGTATTTGTTTTCTAAGCACTATCGATACATAAATCGGCTGCCAAATCGATTACATAAGTGCGCACGTTTTTGTCGAAAAGTAATGGATCTGCGGATATAAATTTTAGCGATGGTGATTTCCGTTATCTACTAGGTAGGTTCGATGAACATTTGAAGAAATTTTTCCGAAAACCCTTCATTCGTTACAAAACCAATAGCGTCTTTGAAATTCGCCAAAAAATAATTTACTTAAGAAAGTTTGAACCTTAACCTTAATTACATACAACCTTAATTAAAAAGAAAGGAATTATTGACTTAGAGCGTAAATTTACACTGCCAGCATTATTATTTTTTAACACATTAATTTAGCACATAGTCATAGTCTTATTATATTTATAGGTCATTACACTAAATCTATATGATAATTGTAGTGATGTGATTTTTTTTTTACTATTATTCATAACAGATTAACTGTCAGTATATTCGTATGTGAATCTAATGTGTGTCACCTCAGAACTCCGTCATTTATGAACCGATTTTGAATTTTTGTTTTTATTTAAAGGGTTTGGTTTCTCATTGGTCCCATTGGCACCAAATCGCATTCTGATGAGGGGATCCCTGGGAAATCGAGGAAAATCGTCATTTTATATGTGATAACCGATTTCTGCGAATTTTTTTTTTTTTTTGAAAGGGTATACTCATTCATAATGGGAAAATAAGAAAATTTTTTTAAAAACCGACTTCAAAAAATTTTTTACAAAAAAAAACCGACCCCCCAAAAAAAAAATTTTTACAAAAAAAAACAAAATGCATGTAAAATGTATGTATGTACAATAGGGAATATGCATGAAAATTTTTTTTCACATTTATTTTCAGAATATGAAAATACTGTTCATACTGTAATAATATTTAAAAACGAAATTAAAATCCGACAAATATCAAGCAAGCTATAAGCTTTTAAAAATTATTATCTGTCTCTTTCTTGCAAAAATACTAAAAACAGAGTTTTACGTGTATTTTAAATGGTCAAAGTGTAATATGACGTCACACAACATATCAAGAGGGCTATCACCCTCTTTGTCTAATCGGGAATTTCAATCATTCATATCTCGCTTATTTTTAAAGTTATTTAAAAAGTAATTTTACCTTGATATTTGTCAAGTAAACATGCTTCAATTCAAGTGAAAAAAAATTTTCATGCATATTCCCTATTGCGGTGTCCAAAAGTTATGTGAATTTCTCTATGCTGACACCGACTCCAAAAATAATAATAATTGTACATATATATTTACAAATTTTTGCTTAGGTGAACTAAAATTGGCACAAGAATATGCAATTATTTTTTTACTTTTTAGTGCATTTTTCGTTATAGAATATTTGATTTTTGAAGTCGGATTTCCATTTTGTCAAAATAGGTTTTATACATTTTACTGTGCTCACTTTGAGGCCATTTAAAATTTCAGTTTAAGCTGTATCTGGACTGTATGAAGTAATTTGATTGAAGTGTTTTCAGAATGTCAATGTTTGAATTTGATGCAGTATCCAAAAGTTGTATAACTAAGGTTTAGATCGACTTGAAGGTCGATAATTTATTTTTAATGTCAATTTGGAGTTTCTACCCAATAACCAGTAGTAGTTCCTAAGTTTGAGACCCAGTCGTTTATGTTATTTCCAAATATGAGTACGTTACAGCGACGGACTGGCCATAGATAGATAGATTGTAGAGGCTGCCCTAGACGGGCTACACTTCGACCATAAGATACATTGTGAGGCCTAAGGATGTGAGGATGTGAGTGAAGTGGAAGGAATTTTTGTGTATAGGCTAGGAATTGGTAGGGTATGCGGCTGCAGCCGACTATGATAGGAACTATGCCGATATTTATCTGGAGTTCGTGAAGGAAACTGCAGAAAACCTTCTCAAGCATAGCCGGTTACTTCGTTCTTGTCCATAAACGGACAGTTTAGTCAATTAACCGCCCCTTTTTTTTTTCTTAATAAATGAGAAACTGCCGGTGTCGGGATTCGAACCCATAAACTCCCATTTTCCAAGTAGGCACACTGCGCAGATAAAACGCCTTAGACCGCTTGGCCACTTGGCCTGGTCCGGACTGGTCATAGAGTAGGGTGGTATTTGCCACCCCTCGAGACTTACTACTTACACGCAAAATAATTCGTACACTGAGAAGGAGGAAGGAAGAAGAGCAGGAAGAAATCGGCGAAGGTGGTTTAGATTAAAAAGCATGGAACGCTATTTGTTTATCTAGAAAATATTCGAATGCCTACCGAAGTTGTATACCATGTGCATGTGAACTTTTATCCTAATACAGCAAGCACATTAGTACTCGTACGCACTCCAAATTATATGTCTCTTACTGATGCAATCCTCACAATCTCGTTTTGGCAAGTAACTAATGAGAGACGATTTTCTATGCTGAAGCGCATTAAGACGATGCTTAATTCTGTAGTCAGACAAGAACTGCCGGGCTCGTTGATTATCCAAAACATAGAATCGGACCTTATCAAGGATAACAAGGATAGTAGTTTTTACGAAAGGTTTGTTGAAAATTTAGCTGAAACTTCTTCTCTATTATGATGTACCACTTTGAAAATAAAAACTTCCAAAAACTCTTGGCTATTTGATTATCATCCTCATTTGGTTTCGTCGACAGTAGGTCTTAAAGCCATAATGCCACTCGGGCCCCTAAGACCCAGTCCGACGCTGGTGCGTTAATTTTATCCAGGTGAATTTCAATGTATACACTGTCAACGTGTGGTATTATTGTATATTAATGTTCACTTCAGCCGCTACAACCGAACCTAATCCAATTAATGTTCACTTATAGAGAAATACCTCTACATTTACTAAACACAATATGGGATGTTTTGAAATCACTGAATTTGGTCCAGATGTCTCTATAATCGAAACCTTTGCTACAGTCTGATATTCATTTTTAGTTGTATGTCCATTTATTGGTAGATCAGCAGTATACGGTAAGTACCTATAAAGTGGATTCTAATACGCAATCTTGAGTATGCAACTAGTTGACTCTAAAGGTACGTCCACATATACGCGCCCCGAGCGGTGTGTGCGCCGCTCGCCTTTGGTTCGTTGGAATTGTTGATTTCAACGAACCTCCAGCGATCCATAGGAAACCCACAAACATATATTCATTTTGCAGTGAGGTGTAATCAATCTCAAAAACCCGCTATTTAAGCCTGAAAATAATCTAAAGATATTAATTAAAATGTTTTCATTTTAGTTCAGCTTGAAAAATGTTCAAGTTGAACTAAAATACTACATTTCAATTAATATTTAAAAACAATAATCACATGCGCGCTAAAAACGACAAACCTTTCACGAACACGTCCAAATATGAACTGCGAACATACAAAGTGCTCGTTGAAAAAAACGATTTCAGATGGATCGTAGTGCACCGCGCACCTTCCAAATATGACGAATTCGATGCGCACGAGCGGCGCGCACGCCACGCAGCGCGCATATGTGGACGCACCATAATACGCAACACTCAGAGTAGCTTAATGTTGTGTGAATTCATTTCCATATTTTATTATTTTCATTTTTAGAGTATTAATCCTTCATGTCAAACCTTATCAAAGGCGTGACTTATGTCAAGGAAAGCAGCTGTACAGGCTGGTATATGATGTCAATTGGCGATAAACATACTCAATTGTTTCATTTTGTTTGCGGATATCATACCGATGATTCGGAATAAGATGTTTATTTATCTTATATAACCACCATTACTCATTTTAGCAATAATTTTTCTAGTAGTTTTCCGAGTACTGGCAAGAGACTATTCGACTATATGAAGTTTCCCGTGGAGTTTTTCCCGGTTTGTTAATCATTAATCTGTGAAACTTCGCATTGACAAAGAAATAATCCAAGTCTGAGTACTGCGTTGTATATTATTTTTAACATCAATACGAATTTTCTAGGCAATACTTTGATCAGTTTTCCAGTGATGAGGTCATATTCCGGCAACTTGATGAAATCTAGCTTATACGTTATAAGTTATTTAAGTTCTTTGATTGTAAATAATTCAGTACATTTGATTAGGTGTTGTGTGAAATTTCTTGATTTCTGAAATTTCTTCTTTAGGCATTTGTAAGAACTTTTGTAGATGTTCCGCAAAAGCGTTGGCTTTTTCAAGAACGCTAGCCACGAACTGTCAACTTTCCGTAAGGGTGGAGTATGTTCATAAGATTGGTTATATCCATTAAAAATCATGCGAATTATGCCCTTTGCAATAAGCAAATCGAGTTGAAAGTCTTTTTTTGTTTATGTATTTTTGCATTTGTGATTGATTTTTCTCAGGCGATTTTCGAATTATATTTTTGTGATTCGTTGTATTCGATACTCAGTTGCAAAAAATCTTTTAAAAACTTTTTATACTAAAACTAATTTTCAACAACTTTACTTCTTATGTATTTTTCGATTTTTTCAATATTAAGAGAGATATACCAAATTTTGTGTTTTCCCCTCCCTCTAAATCCCCCTTTTCCCTTGTCGATTCTTGTCATGCTTACAATAAAAATGCAATGCCATCCAAACTGAACCAACATGAAAAATTCAACTCCGTAGGATAAGAGGAAGAGGTTCTAATTCAGCTGGCAAGATTTGACCCGAACATACATACATACATACATATATATATATATATATATATATATATTTGATTTGATATATATATATATATATATATATTGAACGAATCTTATTACAAGCGTTTATTTAACTTGCAATGTATGTATGTATTTATATATATATATATATATATATATATATATATATATATATATATATATATATATATATATATATATATATATATATATATATATATATATAAATACATACATACATTGCAAGTTAAATAAACGCTTGTAATAAGATTCGTTCAAAATTTTAATTGTATACTCATCCAAAAGTGTATAAATAGAAATTAATAGGTATGGAAAATAATTTTTTTCCATACCAAAAAATGCAAAAATTAAAAAGCGTTTCATCTAAAATTTCAGAAATGAGTGCTTACATTTTCGAGAGTTTCTGCAGACTCAAGATATAGTTCCTACCACAGCCTTACAGTTATGTGAAATCATTCACAAGAAGGGCGGGCGCCCAAGACATTTATTTATCCGTACATAAACATCGCGCTGCGAATATTTTTGTGCACCCGCTTCTAATTGCACAGCAGAACGGCCTTTTTCTGTATTATGTCGAATCAAAAGTTATCTTTGTAGTACTATGTCACAAACGTGATTAAATTTATTAGCTTTGCTGTCAATAGAAAGTAGTCTAATGAATGATATGGATTATTCCGATATAATCGATTCATTCTCTTCACAGCAGTCTCAAAGAAAAATTTTAAACTAAATTATATTTATTATTACCTATAACTTAAAAATATGTAAACTCAGCATTAAATGTTTTATTTAACTAAATGCAAATGTATTGATATTTTTTGATTAATTAATAAATAATATATACCAGTTGTTTAGTAGATCTCCCACGAGTATGAGAGAGTACATATGTATACATGAAGCAATGTGTATGAGAAGGAGGTCTTATAGGTTTGGTTTGTAACTGTTGTGTGTTGTATGTCTGAACAACAGAACAAATCATAACACACATTCAAATTAATAGACATGACAACACACAACAGTTTAACTTTAAGTAAGTAAGTAACAAACCTATAAGACCTCCTTCTCATACACATTGCTTAATGTATACATATGTACTCTCTCATACTCGTTATGAATATTATTCACTATTTTGAAAAATATGCTTGAGTATCAAACCTATAGGACCTCCTTCTCATACACATTGCTTAATGTATACATATGTACTCTCTTATACTCTTGGGAGATCTACAATGCGAAGATGTAAACTAAATAACTGGTATAAGTAAAATTGCGATAGCCAAGACCAATAGGGCGGCTAATTTAAATAGACCAGGGTGGCTTTGAACCTAAATACGCCACTGTACTCATCCATTAACTAGAATTTCTTGACATGGTCCTAAAATTTAATTTAACCAGCACATTGTGTAAAGTTTTATGAGCCAAAAAAACTTTAAAAATGATTAAAGGCCAATTAAAAATTTTAATTTGAAATTGAGATATGCCAAATACTAAACCCAATATTTTTTCAATAAATTGGTTCGTTGATTTCCGTGGATGAGAAGGCAAGGAAAGGGAGACAGAAATAAACAGATTACATTATTATCGAGGTAATTTATCTACTTGGTTTTGGATGATTTTTTGAATCGAATAATTCCTTGACTATTCGATTCTATATGCAAAAAAAACATATAAATTGACATCAGACGTTGCTACTTTCGAAGAACTCAGTTTTTCGTAAATTTCTCTTCTACTCCACTCTCAAAAACCACTTTCTACCTCCTCCCCTGAAATTTATCTTTTGATGATGAAATTCATATATTACCTGAGTATTGAGGTACATTTGATTTCTATTTAATATTTATATATTTTTCTTATATTTTTAAGATGAAAACATTTTTGTGTCTTTAACATTTGATCTTATCTCCTTGATTTTGTTTTTGTTCGATTTTGCGTGAAAAAAACACTTTTATTTTTGAGGAATTTAGGTTTTTCTTAATTTCTCCACTCCAGTACCCTCAAAAATAACTTTCCACCCCTCCACTCATTAGAGACTCTTCGGATTCCTAAACTGTATCATAGATAGGAGTTATAACCAAAATTTCGCAAACGTACTAATTTTAATTTTTTTGGAGCTACTTTTGAATCAATATTTTACCGTATTAGTACCTACGCGTTTTATTTTTGAAATTCAATAAAATAAATTTTGTTTATTGTTTTAAAATAAATTTTTAGCTTGGTTTTATTTCTTTAGACAAGTAAACAAAGCTATTACGGATGTATCTATAGATTTTCGCTATTTATAAATAGTGTTCCAATATTTGAAAAACAAAATTTTGTATGCGCCACATTGTATAACTGAATGGATAATATAAATGTTGTGAACAAAGAGGTATACGGATTCTAGGTATACATGCAGGGAGTTTTTCTAAGCGTTATGTGAAAATGTCGGTTCGTTCATCGTATGTAACGTTCGTCACTCCTATGTATGTTATGCTTTAGGTTGTTGGAGCTTTTCGTTTTGACAGTCTAATCTGAACGTTTGTTACATGCAGTTCATGTACTAAGTTATATTCAGTGCGATTCTCATTGTTATCGTGTGCAAGTCGTATTTTCATGAATTTGGTGTTTCTTTCCTCGCGGTAAGTATTCACTTCTTAGATCTTATTACATACTAAACTGTCATTATTGTATACGAGTTGCACAAAGCTCTTATTAGAAATAAATCCTGTTAAATGATATTTTGCCACCAAAATTCATTATTTGTAATTAAATAGTTTAAATGCATGTTTTCGTTAACGATAATTGTTACATCAAGAATTTTTTGCACGCAGTTCCACTAACAGCATAGGTATTTCAGTTTCATGAAACAAATGTATAGGTATAAAATTATACCATTCTGATTTGTATAAATATACATTTTTTTAAATATGAGTTTGAGATTTTAAAGCCAACTTTTAAAATCGTCGATATTGGTTTCTGGAAATTAAAGACAATCTGCCTATTCTTTAGAATATCATATTCATTTGCCTCTGAATATTTTATAAATACAGAATTACAGAAGGTTGAGTGACTACTATCACAAAGTGAAGCTAAAAATTTGCATTTTTGATGTTGTACAGTGATATGAAATACATTTGGCGAATTCATAATTTTAGCGCCACTAGGCTATACGAACCATTTTGTGTGAAGTATAATTAAATAATATTCCATGTTAAGATTTCAACATAAACAATCAAGAATTAGTTAAAATCAATTTGTTATGATCCCATTTTATGTTTATGCTATACCGATAAAATTGTGTGTTAACAGGTTTATAAAATCTCAGTGTTTCATCAGGTAAATTAATTAATGTAAATAAAAATAGAGGAGAGAAAGGGATGTCATTGTTTATTAAAAGAGGCATTTGTTTATACAGTTATTTTAGTAGCCTCTTTTTACGTTTTGGGTTCGGGTCTGGCGGCACATTGAAAATAAAAATTTTTCGTATAAGAGTGACGTGTAGTATTGTATACTTAAATGAGGAATATGCTATTATTATACGCTTTTTATTAGTTTCACCTGTATGTATGTATGTATGTAACCGACCCTTTTGGGCTCGATTTTCTCCTACTTTGAACGATCAGATTTAATTCAAATTTTGCACACCTGTCAAAGACCGATGACAATGCAATAATTCGATTAAAATATCCGATTATCCTGATTAGATTCGCCAGGATTCATCAATTTCTTTCCGCATCCTTGGCATGAGAGTAAGAGAGATAGAGCTAGCGCGCGAACTTCAACTAAAAAATGAAAAATAAATAATAGTTTAAAAAAACTAAAAAAACACGCTTTTTTCCATTAATATACTTTTGTTTCTAATTTACACTTTTCTTAATCCAAATTTATTAAATTTTATTTTCTATTTTTTAGTTGGATTTTCTATAAAAGCGTGTTTTTTTAGTTTTTTTAACCTATTATTTATTACACATTATCATGAAGAGTTATAGTTTAAAATTGCTTGAAAAAAATTCAGGTTTCATAAAATTGTGCTTAATTGTTTATGTAGGTATTTTTTATACCCGGTATATATAATATACAGGTTGTATTTTAAAATAGACTCAATCTGAAAACAATGCATAGTGTATCTATCGCTGTCTATGTGCAGTGTAGGTACTATGCTATAGTGTACTTTGTTACACTTAAATTGCATTGAAATCTTGATACGTTCTCACCACAGACAGAAATAATGAACTACAAACTGCTATATATCTCTCTTCATTTTTTTGTAGGGGTTTGCCATTATTGTGGCATTCTTATCAACCAGCCTGTAGGTTTTAGGTGTAGAGTGTAGTTTGGGTGTAACAAAGTACATTATATCATGGTATACTGTACATAGACAGTGATAGATGCACTATACAATGTTTCTAGATTTGGCCTATTTTAAAATACAAGCTGTATACAAGTGTATATTAAGTTTAGTTCCGATTTAGTAACGGTTTAAAATATAGTTTTTATAAAATGACCTAATGCGTTCATTTCCGCCCATCCGACAACACGATAACTCAAAAACGAAAAGAGATAACGAGCTGAAATTTTGTGTGTGTGTTTTCAGTGTGAGAGCTAAAAAGTAACTTTAAGTTCGTGAATGGGAACTGGACCGCGCTTCCACCCGTCATTGGAGAAAATATCCATCTTTGAACCCGTAAGAGATAGAACAAAAAATTAGCAAGTAAATGTTCCTTTTTGAAAAATAAAAAATTATTGTATGAAATTTTTTCCATAAACTCAGTATATACCGCGTTTTTAAGCAATTAATTCAGTTAGTTGTTATTTTCACTTGTTTGATAATGATTCGACTATATTGAATTGAATAAAAATAGTTTCGAATTAATTTTGAATTATTACTAATAATCAAACACATTGTGAAAAATAAATTTTTTCACCTGGAATAATTTTGAAAAAATTTTCGCGATTATAAAATCTAAATATAAAATAAATTTAAGTATTTCTAAATTTAATAAGAGATTGTGATATTGAATTAAAATAAACGTATTGTTGATAACCTTGATATAAAGAAAAACATTAAAGTTTTCGTTTATATAAAGTTAATCATAATTTTTTTTTTGTTTATTGTTATTATATTATAGTAATATTTGTTCAACAGTGTTATGTAATCAATTAACACATCGGATGTGTGAATATGTGTGCACTATATCTATCCTATAGTTAGCTGCTGAATATTGTTTAATTGTTCAAAGAATATAGTTGTGTTCCAAATTGTTTTTCTGAAATATTTTTTCATTTAATAACTTGTAGAAGAGTAGTCGACATGTAGAACACTAAAACTTTAAGTGTTGTATTTGTAATTAAAAACAAAGTCCCTCAAATCTGGTTTTCGAATCGGAAGTTATTGTATATAAAAAAAATATAATTATGAAACAGTTAATATAATTAATAATAAAGATGTGGAGGACAGTGAATATACCAGATAACCAAATACTGTATAATCCAGAATTGATTGCTACCGGATAATCGAATAACCAGATAACATCCGGCAGCAATACAAAATAAGCACATCCCTAATTAATATACTGTTAATAATACATCATATTAATAATCCACATTTAATTGCGAATTGAAATTGAAAATAATTTATTAAATCATCAAATTTACAATGTAGGTAATACATGTCATTTTATAAAATTATAGTACCTAGCTTAAACTTTACCTATAGCTAATTCCTGTTATTTGCATGTTATAGCTTATGAAACAGGCTTTAATTTTCATTGTAATACTTTTATTTTAGCTTTTCACATGTTAGTTTATTGAAATTTAGTTATTGCATTCGTTTTAACGACTACATAAATATATATATATATATATATATATATATATATATATATATATATATATAGACGTATATATATATATATATATATATGTATATATATATATTTATATTCATATATATATATATATATATACATATATATATATATATATATATATATGTATATGTATATATGTATATATGTATATATATATGTATATATATATATGTATATATATATATATATATATATATGTATATATATACCCCTCTGAATATCTGACTCGCTCGAGTAAATTTTTTTTCTCCTTTCCGTATGGCCGCCCCACCAAGCAAACCGGCAGATTAACATACCTCCACCATCAGGGACACGTTGGATATATACAGTATCAATATCTGACGCGATCGAGTATTTCCATGTGACTGTTTTTTTACATTTTTGAAAGCCTATAGACGCTTCCCCCCCCCCCCCCGCTGAAACGGTATACATTATATAACCTTTTTTTTGTTTCTACCATCTAATCTTCAAAACCCAATAGGTCCCTACAACGCTCGAGTATAAACCCATTTAGCATCGTGGGCTCCCCTACCATTAGCTTTCGGTTGTACAAATTCATTTCGGTCGAATACTAACATCTTGTGTAAATAACTACATTTATAAAACACTACTAAGGAAGCTAAAAACACTACAAATATATTTACAAGGATAATGTTATTTCACTTGATTATTAAAACAAAATATATAACTGTTCGAAGAAAAACTGTTTAAGGTTTCTTCTCCGATCTGTCCTTCCGCCCAATCCGTTGAAATGTAAAGAATATTATCCTAAACCAAAAGTATTTTAAAAATAACATTTGCAAAAAAGCACATTTTTTCAGTTTATCACTCTTAACTAATTTGGATAAAGAAATAAATACTTTACATCTTTAATTTAGACGCATTATTCCACCTGTAAATTCAATAATTTAGACTGGGCGTTGATGAATCAGTCAATTACGACATGTTTTGTAATTGACTAATATCAGTTTACTATGAGACACTGGCAATCTGTCCTCATATTACAGATTTGCAGGTTTGAGTCTTTAGATTAAGTCACACTTAAAAATTAAAATACTTTATAGTCCAAGCGACGACCGTCGTAAAAGTGTGTTGATCCAGAATAAGTACAAAAGTGGACTTTATTACTTTTTGGATATTAGACAAATAATGAACCAATGGTCTGGCGATCTGTAACTTGACCAATTGTTTTTTTTGAATAAATTTTTTTTTTTTCCTATTTTTTTGTAAAATTGATGTATAAGACATAAGTACAAAGTTTTACTATTCGAAGGAGTTTTAGGAAGGAGTTCTTGACACAACTGTTTGCCAGACCACCCTCAAAATATTTATTGCAATAATAAACTTTCTATACTGTCTGTTTAGTTTACATCTTCGTATAGCCGATCTCCCACGAGTATGAGAGAGTACATATGTATACATTAAGCAATGTGTATGAGAAGGAGGTCTTATAAGTTTGATAAACAAGTATATTTTTCTAAATAGTGCATAATATTCATAACGAGAGAGTACATATGTATACAAATACATTAAGCAATGTGTATGAGAAGTAGGTCTTATAGGTTTGAGTTTGTTTATCAAACCTATAAGACTTCCGTCTCATACACATTGCTTAATGTATACATATGTACTCTCTCATACTCGTGGGAGATCTACTATACGAAGATGTAAACTAAACAAAGTGTATAAGAAAAAATTAAAGGTCAAAATGTTTGATTTTTATCCCTCTGCCAGACCACGAAAGTCTTTTGTTGCTACTTGTTAAGCGCGATTTTTTTTTATTTTATACTATTAATTCTCGAATTTTTTAATGATTTTTTTATCATTCCTTATTGTGTGACAGAGTAATCAAAAAAATTTATTGTATCCCCACTCTGAAGGAGAATGAAATGGTCTTATAGATTTTTGAAAAGCTGTTATTTAGTATTTGTGGAAAAAGCTTGGGTGGAGATTAAAGAAAAATTTTTCATCCTCTTTATTAAATCAAAACAAGCAATAAACATGAGTGCTTTAATTAAAGTAGTTGAAAATACAACAGAATGAAAAAAAAAATTAAATTTTAAATTAAAATAAACTAAATACATTTGTTACTTAATTTATCAAAATATTGTCACTGATTATACAAAAATTGTGCGTAATATTGTCTTCGAGACTTCTCCAACAAGGCAGAATTAAACTAGAGTCAAAATTGCGTGTATTTTTGAAAATATTAAAAAATATTAGGTGATATAAAAAATATTTTGACAAAATGGAAACCCGACTTCAAAAAACAAATATTCTAAAACAAAAAATGCACTAAAAAGTAAAAAATAATTGCATATTCTTGTGTCAATTTTAGCTCACCTAAGCAAAAATTTTTAAATATATATGTACAATTATTGTTATTTTTGGAGGCGGTGTCAGCATAGAGAAATTCACATAAAATTTGGACACCGCCTCCAAAAATAACAATAATTGTACATATATATTTAAAATTTTTTGCTTAGGTGAGTTAAAATTGACACAAGAATATGCAATTATTTTTTACTTTTTAGTGCATTTTTTGTTTTAGAATATTTGTTTTTTGAAGTCGGGTTTCCATTTTGTCAAAATATTTTTTATTGTAAAAATTTTTTTTTATGAAGTCGGTTTTTTTTTGTAAAAAATTTTTTTTGTCAGTTTTTAAAAAAATTTTCTTATTTTTCCATTATAAATGAGTATACCCTTTCAAAAAAAAAAATTTTGCAAATGAGGATTTTCCTCGATTTTCAGGGATTCCCCTCATCGGAATGCGATTTGGTGACAATGGGACCAATCGGAAATCAAACCCTTTAAAACACAAAAAAAATTCAAAATCGGTTCATAAATGACGGAGTTCTGAAGTAACAAACATTAAAAAAAAAAAAAAAAAAAAAATACAGACGAATTGAGAACCATCCTCCTTTTGGAAGTCGGGTTAAAAAAAAAAAAAATACAGACGAATTGAGAACCATCCTCCTTTTGGAAGTCGGGTTAAAAAAAAAAAAAATACAGACGAATTGAGAACCATCCTCCTTTTGGAAGTCGGGTTAAAAAAAAAAAAAATACAGACGAATTGAGAACCATCCTCCTTTTGGAAGTCGGGTTAAAAAGAAAAAAAAATGTATTTACAATATTTCAATACATCAATTTTCTAATGCCAATGAACAATTATCTTTACATAGCATCCGGTCAAATTTTCTAATGTAATTGAACAATTATCTGTACTAGCCTTACAATCTACGATTTAATAAGTACCTACTCCCAAAATCGCATTTTACACGGTACCACGTCTTATTATTAAGTTAAGTGCAATCAAAAATTTCACAGTTCGATTTGACAAGTTATCTATTTTCAAATTCTAATGACCAAATATCTGTAATATCCCAACTAACTGACTCCATCCATGGAATTTCGAAAATCCAATTATACCACTTAAAAGGTCACTAATTGGTCATAAAAGGTCAGGTGGTCCCATTAATTGTTCAGCAGAAAACTTTTTATCGATGCTTTAAATTTTTTGGATAAAAACTTGATGTTTTAAAATTTTTTAAACAGTTTAAATTTTTTTCAAGGTCATGAAATAGATTTAGGCGGTCTACCAGGAAATAGATTTTTCCCAGGAAATACGTCTGACCAATTATTCATTTTAACTGACCATTTATCAGTATATTCTTAATCGTTTAGTGCCTTTATTTTTTCTCTGTAGGGAATATGAAGTGCTAAAATTTTTTCATGACCTTGAAAAAAATTTAAAACGTTTTAAAAGATAAAATGTTTTCTATCGCTGACGAATTAATGGGACTACTTGACCATTTATGACCAATTAGTAGATAGAATCTTCCATGCTATCATTACCTAGCATCCTGGAGCCAATATAACATCGTTTCCGAAACATCACCGTTTTTACAAAATTTATCGTTTTTGGGCATAACGTTATAAAGAGTACCTAAGAGCCAATGGTCAACTTTCGTTTAAAACGAGATCTAACCAGATTTTTTTGTTAATTAGTAAACACACAATATCATTTGTTTTAATTTTTAAGTGTGACTTAATCTAAAGACTCAAACCTACAAACCTGTAATATGAGTACAGAGTTGCCAGTGTCTCATAGTAAACTGATATTAGTCAATTACAAAACATGTCGTAATTGACTGATTCATCAACGCCCAGTTAAAATTATTGAATTTACAGGATAAATAATGCGTCTAAATCATAGGTGGGCAAATTTTGACCGCATTCAGCTCTGATTGAGAGGTAGGAAGAGAGATAGAGTAAATATAGGGTTCCTACCAATTATTATTATTTTCTTTTTTTAATTAAAACATTTTCTGAAAAAATATAATAATACCAACTCTTTTTTATGGTCACTATTATACAAAGTATACAATACATTTAATTCATACTCTGGAATTTTGGGCTGGTAATTTGGGGCATAAAATGTACCTTTTTAATATATTTGTGTATGAATAAAATATAAATGTTATATAAAATTTATATTATAAATTATAAAATATAAATCTTTTGATCTTTTACGTTTACCGCTTGACAATTGTAAACCGCTTGTAAATTTTTTGATGATTTAGCTTTAGTTTAGATTTTAGAATTAGATTTTTGGCAATTCCGAATAGTTTGCCTAAACTATTCATATCGGAAAACTAATAAACAATTATTTACTTGATTTAATTATTTTTTCTTAGTAGGGGGTATAGTATAGTGTCATTGGAATTTGATGACACCAATAAAGATGTCAATGATAAATCTGGGTGGGTGGGGGGTTTGGTAATTTGTTAATAATTTGTTAACTAATTTCTAAATGGTTAAATTTTACATCAAGTGGGAATACATATAGTTGTTGTTTTTGTATTTATTGTTATTGCTATCATCATTACTGTTGCTATTATTATTGTTATTATTGTGGTTATTATTCTTATTATGTTTTTTGGTGTATCTCTCCATATTGTATTTCTTAAACAATAAATATTTTATAAAACTATTTCTTAAATGATTGAATAAATTATTGGGCAATAATCGGTAGGCATCCTGTATTGAAACATCGTTCCGTCTTACTTCAAAACATACCTTTTTTACTTACTCTCACACAGCTTATGGAGAGCCGTTCGGCTCCGGAGAGCCGTCTGTTCCCACCTCTGCTAAATTAAGGATGTGAAGTATTTATTTATTTGTCCAAATTCGTTAAGAGTGATAAACTGGAAAATGTGCTTTTTTGCAAATGTTATTTTTAAAATACTTTTGGTTTAGGATAATATTCTTTACATTTCAACGGATTGGGCGGAAGGAGAGATCCGAGAAGAAAGCTTTAAACATTTTTTCTTCGAGCAGTTATATATTTTGTTTTAATAATCAAGTGAAATAACATTATCCTTAAATTATATTTCAAATTTTGCCCCTATTCCTAGAACATTTGTTTGTATTTTATAAATACGTATTTCGACTACAATGTAGTCATCATCAGTATGAATTAGCTAATCGTAACTATCTCTGGGATATGGATTCAGAGACTTGTTGCTAATTTGGGGCCTGTGTCACAATGATATTAAAAAATTATGTCCTTTTATACGATTTGGCTGAGGGTATAATCTGACTTGAGGATTATTTAAGTTGCCTGACTACTGGATAAGGTGTGTGGAAAGCCCCACCTATTTATTGGCGGTATTCTTTGGTGACTATGCGGCGTTTGTTTTGTCACTAAAGTGAGTGTACTTACGTTAACCTTGACATTCAGGTATTGGATTTTTATTTTTGAAAATGGTTTAATTTTATTAATTCAGAATTTGGAATTGGGCCATTGTCTAAATTCATTATCTGTTTTCTCAATTTGTATATGTAGATGCTTTCGTATGCATCTAATTCTGTGGGGTTTTGTACCGATTTAAGTAGTTTTAGATTTGATTTATCAATTTTATGGTTGTTCTCAATAACGTGCGCCGCTATACACGATTTTTCGGTTCTCCCAAATTTCACATGAGCCAGATGTTCTTTGATTCGAATACCGATTTGGCGACGACTTTGACCAACGTAAATTTTCGAACAGTTTTGACAATTAACACCATATATGCCCGATTGTTTTTCATTACTAATTTTATCCTTAGGGTTGCCCAGTAACTGTTTGATTTTATTTTTACTAACAAGCGCTGTTTTTAAGTTGTGGTCCCTTAATTCTCGAGTGATTTTATTTGTGCATGGACGGAAGTATGTTAGTTTGCACCATTTAGTTTGTTCAACGTTGCCAATTTCTGGTGTTAGTGCGGTGGAATTGTTTCGTGCAATTTTAAATTTAATTAAAGATTGCAACTTGTTTAATGTGGTGTATTTCTCTAAAGTAATTTTTCTTGGACAATGGGACTTTCAGTAGCCTGTTTACCAAAAAATTGAAAATAGCCATTTTGTGTTGAGGTGGGCTGTTTGAATCGGCTGTAATGTATCGTTCTGTGTGTGTAGGTTTTCTGTAGATATCGAATTCTAATTTATTAGTGTCGTTATTCTTCATAATTTTTATATCTAAAAACGGAATCGAGCCTCCTTATTCTATTTCGGTTGTAAATTCTATCGATGGGTACATTTTATTTAAGTTCTCTAAAAATGTTTGGGGATTTTCTTTGTTCGTATTAAAAATAGTAAAGATATCATCGACGTATCTGTACCATACAGTTGGGAAATAATTGAAATCTTTTTTGGCTTTTTCTTCAAGATCTATCATGAAGATATTACTTAGGAACGAAGACAATGGATTATCCATACTTGTTCCAAATGTTTGCTTGTAGTATTTACCTTCGAAAGTAAACACATTTTGTCTCATGCAAAGCCGTGTTAGTTTCAGATATTCACTTATTTCATCTGCGGGTATTCCTTTATTTGTTAGCCATTTTTCTAGTATTTTTATTGCGTCTGGTATTGGGACGCTTGGGTATAATGCTTTTACATCGAAAGTCATTAAAACTGAATCTGATTGTAAATTAATATCTTTGATTTTTTCGATTAATTCGATACTATTCTTGACTGAAAATGAATTTAATTGATTTAGTGATTGAAATTGGGTTACTAGCCATTTTGAAATTTTGTAGGTTGGAGAATTTATGCCTGATACTATTGGTCGCATTGATCCATCTTTTTTGTGAATTTTTGGTAGGCAATATAGTTGCGGTAATGTAGGATTTGAACATTGTAATTGAAATTACAGTTGTTTTGAAATTAACTTTGGGCATGAGTTGATGGTATCTTTTACGTCATTTATAAATGTTGACGTTGGATCAGTTCTTTGGATTCGATATGAACCTTCGTCGAGAATTTTGTTGACTTTATCCGAGTAATCTTGTTTACTCATTATTACAATTGCGTTGCCTTTGTCCGCTTTTAGATAGTGTACCTGTCTTTGTTTTAGTGATTTGACAGTTTTCTGTTATTGTCGCGCTTAGTGTCATTCTTATTATTTTTTATTATTTTTGTGCAATTCTTTCTAATTTGGGCTTTTGTTGCTTCGTCTTTCCATTTTATACCTGTTTCGATATCTACTACTAGACTTTCGGACGGACATTGTTTTTGTTGAATTGCAAAATTTAGGCCTTTATTTAATAATTTGGTTTCAGATTCTGTGAATTTTTCATTTGTTAGATTATAAACTAACTGTTGTTTGTCAAGTTTACAAGTTAGTTTATTCGTGTTTGAGCTACGTTTGAGAATCATGAATTTTTTGTGAAGTTTTGTAGTTTTTTCTTTTTGTTTATGCTTAGTGACAATTTGAAGGTACACTCACTTTAGTGACAAAACAAACGCCGCGTAGTCACCAAAGAATACCGCCAATAAATAGGTGGGGCTTTCCACACACCTAATCCAGTAGTCAGGCAACTTAAATAATCCTCAAGTCAGATTATACCCTCAGCCAAATCGTATAAAAGGACATAATTTTTTAATATCATTGTGACACAGGCACCAAATTAGCAACAAGCAACATATCTCTGAATCCATATCCCAGAGATAGTTACGATTAGCTAATTCATACTGATGATGACTACATTATAGTCGAAATGCGTATTTATAAAATACAAACAAATGTTCTAGGAATAGGGGCAAAATTTGAAATATAATTTCAAAAAAAAAAACCTAGAGTTCTCTTTGATTATTTTAATAATCTTTAACATTATCCTTGTAAAGATATTTGTAGGGTTTGTAGCTTCCTTAGTAGTGTTTTATAAATGTAGTTATTTATACAAGATGTTAGTATCCGACCGAAATGAATTTTTACAACCGAAAGCTAATGGTAGAGAAGCCCACGATGCTTAATGGTTTTGTACTCGAGCGTCGTAGGACGTAGTGACCTATTGGGTTTTGAACATAAGATGGTAGAAACAAAAAAAAGGTTATATAATGTATACCGTTTCAGCGGTGGGGGGGGGGGCGTCTACAGGCTTTCAAAAATGTAAAAAAAAAACAGTCACATGGAAATACTCGAGCGCGTCAGATATTGATACTGTACATGTCCCACGTGTCTCCGATGGTGGAGGTATGTTAATCTGCCGGTTTGTTTGGTGGGGCAGCCATACGGAAAGGCGAAAAAAAAATTTACTCGAGCGCGTTAGATATTCAGAGGGGGTGTTAAGTGAACCCGAACGAAGCTCCCATCCAAAAGACTGACGATTCGGATGTGACGCAAGCTCGTGGCAGCTTTTTGAAAATGCAAAAATACTCGCCATTTTGAAATACTCGAGCGCGTCAGATTTTCATACAGACGGTTCAGCTTGAGGTCCTGGTCATCCATAATCTGATCCATAATCTGACGATTATTTGGAGGAATTTTCTTAATCTGACGGTTAAAAATAAAATTTTTTTTCATGATTTATTTAATTTTTATATCTTTGAATATGACAAATAAAATGCACGGAAAATAGGATGTAAATAATAAAAAATAACAAATTTTGTTGAAATTTGTAAAAAAAATTCGTGACGCAGAAGCTGCTTCAACTTAGCGAATTTCCTTTGAAAAAGTAAATCACTCTCTAGCGGTCACAATTTTAGTCTGATCAAAATAAAATGTCGTATATGATTTTAGTATTTGCAACGCCAATTTTGTTAATAAATAGTATACTTAAAGGGGAAAGGGAGCATAAAGATAGAAGGAAACACAAAATATAAAATATCTCTCTTAATATTAGAACAATCGAAAAATGCGTAAGAAATAAATTTGTAGAAAATCATGTTTGCTACAATTCATCACCTTATCATTTTTGCTCAAATTCTAATGTGTACAAAGATATTAAGGAATTTAATTTTCAATCTTAAACCGTCAATATTTTTGTGGATATTAGTGTAACAGAATATATTTCCAATATTAAGGCAGATATGTCAAATTTAGTGCTAAACTTTATTGACGATTTTGTTACTTCGGCTTGTGGAAATCGGTAAATTATATTTTTCCTGTTATCCTTCAATTATTTCCTTCAAAATAAAAAAAATTTGACCGCGTTTGAAAATCTCGAGGTGATGTTTTTTTTTTTTGCAAGTTTGTGACCCTCCACTCCGTTATGTCACGCTCAAAACGTCAGACTATTGAAATGCACACTTTTCAGCATGTAATTAACCCACCATACCTTAATCTGACGCGCTCGAGTATTTCCAACTATCGATTTTTTTTTACTATTCTGATCGGCTACCCTTCTCGCGCGGCCTTATATAGAGGGGGTAGATTTAATGGAGGTACTCAAAAGGGTGCAAGGTATCCTCCATATGCTAATCTGCTGCGCTTGAGTAAATCCCAAAATCCCCTATTGGGCTCCCCTACCATAATTTCGGTTCTCATCTTAATTTCGTGCCAAACCGTTACCGAAAATGAAACTTTTTTAAATAGTATTTTTTTTATTCCAAGCCTTCGCCTTTTAATTTCAGCTAGCTTTCACCCATTATGTTTGTCAAAATATAATATTTTATACAGCTTGTAAAAAAAAAATTAAAAAATGTTGACTAATTAATTCTAAAAATTCATAAAAATTTCATCAATATTGGTGGATTCCCTTTTAATATAAATTTGAAGTACATCCCCGCTTCGATGTGATCCGGCCAACTGGTACTAAGTTCTGCCAAAGAATACAGTTGGTTGTGCTGGTAATGGCATTAAATACCGAAATCGAACAGCTATTGTCATCTAGTGGTCAGGATAGGTACTAAAATTTTTCACACACAAATCGTACTTATACGCTTCTATGTATATTGTATTCTTTGGCTATACATATGCTGTTGAGCGTACAATGCATGAAGAATAGATATATTAGGAGAGCGAACGTAATGTTAAAAAAACGGTCAAGAATTGGTGTAACTATCTTTTATCAGTAGGGGTCACTAGTCTCAGTGCCGTACGGAATTTAAATGTTTAAATGTGGGCGCCAAGAAATCACTTTCATTCAGTTAATAAGAAGTCTTAGTTTTATAGATAATAAAAAATTGTTTTCGATTATCAAGTAATAATTAAATAAATATTAATAATAGAGAATTCTTAATAATCTGCAATAAATTAAAAGATGAAGAATCATAGTGATAATTGCAATTAATAATTACAAATATATGTTTACAATACTAACATATATTAGATAAAGAAAGAAGATGACAACCGGTAATTACAGACCACATTCCTTCCGTAAATGCAGACACGCATTCCTAACCTTAAACAACCTTCCACTCATAGATATATAACAGTATATCTATGCTTTCCCTGTACAACATCGTCCCATTTTTTCACATTTATAAAATTAAACAATTTTTATACTTACAATTTTTATTTGTAAGATGTGATAACCGTTGATTTTAATATGTAATAATAATAATAATAATTCCGTACGGGCAGATTCGCACTGCCGCTAGTGGCGAAAATAATAACTATGATCTCTACACGTTTTTGAGGACACAAAAACAGACGAATTGCCCATGTCGTTCAATCTCCTAATATATCTATTCTTCATGGTACAATGCATGAAGAATAGATATATTAGGAGAGCGAACGTAATGTTAAAAAAACGGTCAAGAATTGGTGTAACTATCTTTTATCAGTAGGGGTCACTGGTCTCAGTGCCGTACGGAATTTAAATGTTTAAATGTAGGCGCCAAGAAATCACTTTCATTCAGTTAATGAGAAGTCTTAGTTTCATAGATAATAAAAAATTGTTTTCGATTATCAAGTAATAATTAAATAAATATTAATAATAGAGAATTCTTAATAATCTGCAATAAATTAAAAGATGAAGAATCATAGTGATAATTGCAATTAATAATTACAAATATATGTTTACAATACTAACATATATTAGATAAAGAAAGAAGATGACAACCGGTAATTACAGATCATATTCCTTTCGTAAATGCAGACACGCATTCCTAACCTTAAACAACTTTCCACTCATAGATATATAACAGTATATCTATGCTTTCCCTGTACAATATCGTCCCATTTTTTCACATTTATAAAATTAAACAATTTTTATACTTACAATTTTTATTTGTAAGATGTGATAACCGTTGATTTTAATATGTAATAATAATAATAATTCCGTACGGGCAGATTCGCACTGCCGCTAGTGGCGAAAATAATAACTATGATCTCTACACGTTTTTGAGGACACAAAAACAGACGAATTGCCTATGTCGTTCAATCTCCTAATATATCTATTCTTCATGGTACAATGGGTCACAAAAGGAGCGCCCATCTTTCAAAATTATCCCATGTTATAACTATCTCATGTTATAAAAATGGCCCAAATATTGGTATACTAAAGCCATCTATGTGTACAGCAGAAATAAATGAAGTATGAATATATTTAAATTATATGAGTCATATATATTAAGCGCTACATATGAAACTTTTATGTAGATAAATATTTAAGATTGAAACTTTTATTTTGTGTAAAAATTTAAACAAATGAATGTATAATAATGTGTGTGAAGTTAGCACCGCCATTTTGAAAAACCGAAAAAATAATCATTGTGTTATTTTGTGCTAGGAATGTGCAACGTTGTTTGCCGCAAGCTGATCTTAGAAATTTTGAAAAATGAAGCGAAAATTCGAAAAAAAGTTTTTCAGGCCCACCAACGCCATTTTATGGGAATGAAAAAAAATGGTTGTGCTAGATTTTGCTATTCGATATCGCAATTAGTTTCGTAGAAAATTGTGTTTGAAAAAAAAAACGCAGCACCGCCATTTTGTCGAAATGAAAAAAAAAGCTTGTGCCCGATTGTGTGAAGTTTGTGCTAACTTGTACCGTAAACTGCAATTCGATATAGCAATTAGTTTGGTAGAAAATCGCGTTTAAAAAAAAATCGTAGCACCTCCATTTTGTCGGAATGAAAAAAAATGCTTGTGCTCGATTGTGCTAAGTTTGTGCTAGCTTGTGCCGTAAACCGCGATTCGATATCTCTATTAGTTTCGTAGAAAATTGCGTTTAAAAAAAATCGTAGCACCTCCATTTTGTCGTAATGAAAAAAATGGTTGAGCTCGATTGTGCTAGCTTGTGCTGCAAACCGCATTCCGCTACCGCAATTAGTTTCGTAGAAAATTGCGATTGATTACAAAATATAATTTAACATAGTCTTACCCATATCATTACACGAAACGACATTTTTGATATGTTAAGATTTTTTTTTTCAATCGCGATTTTTCACAAAACTATGGGGTTTGCGGCACAGCTAGCACAACCCTAGCACAACTATTTTTTTTTCATTCCGACGGAATGGCGGTGTTGGGCTATAAAAACGTTTTTATCGAATTTTTGCTTTATTTTTCAAAATTTCTAAGATCGGCTTGCGACACAACGTAGCACATTCCTAGCACAAACTAGCAAAATGAAAATTTTTTTGGTTTTTCAAAATGGCGGTGCTAACTTCACATACATTGTATCATAATAAATATGTCAAAGTTATTTGATTTTATGATTCAGAAATATTTGTCAAATGCGTTTAATTTTCATAATTAAATAGTACGTGAAAGTATTTTTTCCTTTATAATAAAGTTATTAAAATAATTAATTGAAAATTTTCAATTAACATGAGACAATGTATATTTTGTAAAGGGCTAAAAATCGTTTACTAGAGAAGCAAGAAATGCGTTAAAAGAAGAAAATAGCTTCGACACATAAAATTATCAAAGATTTTCAAGAGAAAACTCTTCTCAAAGAAGATTCATTTCCTTTGAATGAATTAAAAAACATTCCTGCGGAGTTGTAAAAAAAAAACTCATTGAAAAATTAAGATTTATTTCTGTTTAATCTTCGCGCCAGTTTGATGTATGATTAGTTCTCGCTAATAAACTCTGTACATATAGATGACTCTAGTGTACGATAATTTGGGCAATTTTTTAAGATTTATGCCATAAGAGGATAACAAAAACATATACAAATTTAGAAAAATTGCAGTTTGTAACAAAAAAATTCCAGAGAAAATAATATAAATGAATTTTTCAAAGTGCGCAGTTTTATTTTTGCTGTGCAGTGTAGACAAACAATATGAAAAAAGTTTATTCCGCCCGGAAACAATAATGTTTTGAAATTATTTAAACAATTTTGCTTTAAAAAAATCTACATATTTGATAGAAAAGATTCATCAAAAAAATCGCAACAGCACAGTTTTTGAAACCAACGCCAATTCTTGCTAGTTAATTTTATATAGGTAAAATTAATACAGGATACACATATATTGATTTCAATGTAATAAACAGAGTAGAAAATTATAAATACTATTGGGATCAAATATATATGGTGAATATAATAATAATTTTAGACTTTTTACACACAACAAAACAATTGTGGGCTTTTACAAAATGTAACAAAATTAACAATTCACATTGGTTAAATATATTTTGAACGGAAGGGTACATGCAAAAATCACAAGTTATCATTTGTAATCGTTTGGTTTATTACAAACAAATCATTGCCGAATTCTAGTAGTGCATATAAACTTTTTTTCATATATCGATAAATACTGTCCATCCTAGACATGTAATTTACTTTAAACATGAGACAAGATTTTTTTCATTGTTAATTCATGGGGCTGTATCTCGAAAACAAAACTCTATTCTTATTTGATTTCTGCGAAGCCAGCACCGCTTCCACGCGACATCGAATTGATAATTATGACTATTTTTGTGCTAATTTTGTACTATAAAAATTTGTTTTCGTTCTTTTCCATATATCTTTTTTTTTTTAATTTTCCTGAACCGCAGACAGTTATTGTATTTTGAAATTACAAATGATAACGAATTTGAATTGGCACCATAATTTTGGATTTATTTTCTAATCGAGAAAAAGAGCTCTTGTTTATAAAACAGTTATACAGAGTGTCCCGTAAGTAGTCGAGTTCCATAAGAGAGTAGGTAGACGATACGATTTTGGAACGAAAAGTCCTGAGACATTTTTTATTAGACGCACCGTTAATTAATTATATATTAATTAAGAAAACTACGTTAAAACCAGCGTTGCAAAAAGTGCATTTTTTTGATCATTCATTTTTGATTAAATTATCTATTTTTGGAATAATGTATTGCTTAAATTTTTCAAATTATTAATTCCTTGAAAAGTGCATTAATTAAATTTTTTTATTTTTTATTAATTTTTTTAATAATACAATAATTAAATTTTTGGAATTATCAATTTTTAGAAAATCGCAAGACATGCACCCCCATAAAACAAAGATCCCACCCCTTAAATTTTACTTTCCTGTTTCTGTGGATACGAGCGACAGATAAAATTCATAGTAGCTTTGGGATACAAGTTATAGTGAGCAGATTTTTTTTAGCATGTCCCAAGCCTGTTAAAAAATCACCAGACATGCGCCTCTATAAAACGAAGATCCAACCCTTCAAATCTCAACTGTTTCATTTAGGTTTGGAACTCAGTAAAAAGTCACTTTCATTAGCGAAAAATAATGAATAAATAAATTCGTTACTACCAGAAGTATTTCTAGCTGGGGGAGTCATTTTCTGGAAAAGTCGTTTTGCTGTAATAAAATCTGTTTCAAAATTTATTATTATCAAATAATTAACTCCAATTTTTCGGTTAAGGATTTTTATTTTTTATTTTTGTCATTTTTTTTGTTTCAAATTTCAAATAATAATTGAACAATCATAATAATGACAATAATAATAATAACAGTTTACCGTCACTTGATTCAGTTTACCGTCACTTGACTATGTCCTTGCGGTAAACTAATCGGGCTCAGCCTTGAATTAAAAAAGTAAAGAGAAATAATAATAATAATAATAATAGGGTTAAAAAGCCTTATTACTCTTATTTACTCTTATTAACTAGTTTCCTTAATTAATAAACAATTAATTACCGGTGCGTTTAATAAAGAAATGTCTCAGGACTTTTCGTTCCAAAATCGTACCCTCTACCTACCCTCTTATGGAACTCGACTACTTACGGGACATCCTGTATATGTATTTAACTAGCTGGCTCGACACACGTTGTCCTGTCCAAAAATCCCATAAAAAAAGCACTTTCAGTTTTCCTAGAAATTTTCAATTTTTCTGGCAACTTTTCCAATTTTTCTTTCCTTAGAAACATTATTCGGACTATCACGAACATTTTTTTAAATTAGCAAAATCGGTCCAACCGTTTTCAAGTGATACGCATCCCAATGAAAAGCATTTAATTTTTATTATTTAGATATCTTCAGAAAAAATATCTTTCAGATTTTTCTAAATTTACTAATTTTTCAAGTAACATATCCAATTTGTTTAATACAAAAACCTAATTTGGACTACTATGAACATTTAAAAAAAATATCCAAATCGGTCCAGTCGTTCTCAAGTTATACGCTTACTAACGAACAGCATTTAATTTTTATTTATATAGATTCCCAGCGCCGACACACAAACGTATTACATGATTAATTCCCAGCAACATCTTAATAGCTTGTTTAACCGTGATATAACTATTTTTATACCCAGTATATGTAAATATACAAGGTATATTAAGTTTAGTCCCTACTTTGTAACGCTTGAAAATATTAATCATTGACAAAAATTCTTCACAAAGGTATTCGTAAAATGGACTAATTCGGCCTTTTCCGCATGTCTGCCCGTCTGTCCATGAATAACTCAAAAACGAAAAGAGATAAAGAGCTGAATTTTGTTTGTGTGTGTTCAGAGCAAAAAGGAAGGTTAAGCTCGTTAATGGGCAAAATCGGAACGTGTTTCCCCTCGCTAGGAGGGGGGGGGGGAAATATACGTAATTGAAACCGTAAGAGAATGAAAGTATTCAAACAATTAACTCAGTTAGTTGTTACATTACTTGTTCTCTTACATTTCTTACATAATATGTAATGGGACATATTATGTTCCACATACTGTCCCACATAATGGGACTACCTGACCAATTATGACCAATTAGTGACCAATTAGATGGTATAATTTGTTTTTCGAAATTCCATGGATGAGGTATTAAAATCTTTTTTGACCTTAAAAAAAATTTAAAACATCAATAAAAAGTTTCCTATCGCTGGCCAAATAATGGGACTACCTGACCAATTAGTGACCAATTAGATGGTATAATATGTTTTTCGAAATTCCATAGATGGGGTGTTAAAAGTTTTCTATAACCTTGAAAAAAATTTAAAACATCGATAAAAAGTTTTCTATCGCTGACCAAATAATGGGACTACCTGACCAATTATGACCAATTAGTGACCAATTAGATGGTACAATTTGTTTTTCGAAATTCCATGGATGGGGTGTTAAAATCTTTATTGACCTTGAAAAAAATTTAAAATATCAATAAAAAGTTTCCTATCGCTGACTAAAAAGTGGGACTACCTGACCAATTATGACCAATTAGTGACCAATTAGATGGTATAATTTGTCTATTGTGATGGTGTAATCTGTTTATAATTAGATGGTATAAGTTGTTGAAATTTCATGGTTGGAGTGTTAAAATCTTTTTTGATCTTGAAAAAAATTTAAAATTCATATATTCGGGGTGAGATGCACCGAATATCCTGTATCTGCTGTAACCCAGAGGTTCGCATTCAAAGATTGTGTGCAGATGGTTCTGCATGGGATAATGTCCGGTGATGAAACCAGTAACCCTACGCAGTTGCATCCTGTTCAGCCTTAGTGCATCGAGAGATAACCTCTTTGTTGAACTCTGAAGCAGTACCTTCCCGAGCTCTTGCCCCGGTATTTTTTCCCCAGTGATCACGGTGTTTTGCATTCGACCACTCGTTGATCACTGTTTACATGCAGTCCTTGGAATTCCTAAAATAGGCTATGGGCCTATGAAGGGCATTCCGACTCCCTTCTTTGCTAAGATATCTGCTTTTTTGTTACCTTCGAAACCACTGTGACCCGGCACCCAGATCAATTTAATATTGTCCCGTTTTGCCAGTTTCAGAATTTCCTGCAGACAATCCTTGACTATCCTTGAGGTGGCCTCAGTTCCAGGCAAGGCTTTTAAAGCAGCTTGACTGTCCGAAAGAATACATTCGTTCTGGTTTATGTAGCCTCTATGTAAGTTCTCACGGACACATGCCAGTATGGCGTAGACTTCTGCTTGGAAGACCGTGCCATATTTCTCCAAGTTGAGACTTATGTTTGCATTAGGTCTCTCACCAGAGATTCCCGCCCCGGTCCCATTTTCAGTTTTGGATCCGTCAGTATACCAAACGATTTCTTTCTTGAGATAGGGTGGTTCTCTTTCTGACTACATGGCTCTATCACATACTACAGTGAAAGGTTTTGTGCCCATTTCAAAGACGGGGTATGAGATAATTTATGTTCCCACGATACTTGCATGTCCAACCTGATTTTAATGAATCCAGTTATTATTGCAAGACATTCTATAGGCGCTGGATCTCACTTTAGCTGTTACTACAATGCTTAGCGGAGGCAGCCCCAGTATGACTTCCATGGCAGCTGTAGGTGTACTGCTCATGGATCCAGTGATGCACAAGCAGGCCAGTCTCTGGATCCTGGACAGCTTTTTGCACGCAGTAATCTGCTTAACTTTTGACCACCACACTAGAGCAGCATAGGTTATAATGGGCCTGACGACTGTTGTGTAAAGACAGTGGATCATTTTGGGTTTTAGACCCCAGACTTTTCCACATGCTCTCTTGCAAAGCATGAGAGAAGATTTGCTCTTATTTGTTATGTATTCTTGATGAGGGTTCCATGTTAGTTTAGAGTCCAACATTACTCCTAAGAACTTGGCTTCCCTTGTGATCTGTAATCTTTCACCGACAAGGATGGGTGGATATGTTATCCAACTTCCTTTTTCATTTGAATGGAATTAGTGCGGTTTTACCAGAGTTTATTTTCAATCCCTGATTGATACACCATTCCTGTGCGAGTCTTAGAGCGTTTTACACAAGCTCCGAGATTGTGCCTTCACTAGGTCCCTGGATTGCAATTACAACGTCGTCCGCGTATTCCTGTGTGTAGTGTCCATTTTGGTTGAGGTTTGTCAGTAAGCTGTTCACTGTCAGGCTCCACGGGAGTGGAGATAAGACACCACCCTGCGGACATCCCTTTGTGGCTCTCACATTAACAGACTCTCCAAGAAGGGAAGTTTGTATTCTTCGTCCTATCAGCATGATTTTATCCACCTGCAAAAGGTTTGTTCTACTCCGCGCCGATCTGCAGAATCAACCATGGAATTGTAAGAATTTTTAGTTAGAAATTCTTCCACATTAGAAATACACATCCTATTTGTCCGCGATAGTACATGAACATTTTACAATAATCCAATCAAATTTGCAATTATGCTGAAGGGTAATGCATATTGCTGGTATGCGTATGACAGGTGTAAGTGCTTGAAATAATTTATATGTATTATAGATTTTCTGATCTACTGTATTGTTGGTTTCATGCATGATGAAATACTTTTTTTTATAATCGTGAATAATGTAATAATCGACGTAACGTTTTTTTATTTTGATTTGGTTATCATTTGTAATAATTCTGTTGTGATTAAAAAGCCATTAATCAATTTAGATAAAGAAAGAAAATAATTTTTTTCCAATTAATTATACCTAATTATTATTGGCTTGTAAATTGGTTTTTAAATAACTTTTTATTGAAAATGAATTGAAATTTAAACAAGTAATGTAACACAACTAACTGAGTTAATTGTTTGAATACACAGTATATACTGAGTTTATGGAAAAATTTTCAAACAAAAGTTGTTTATTTAATAAAGAAGAAGATTTTTTGTTATTAAATTTTTGGTATATCTCTTATGGTTTCAAAGATAGACAGTTTTGCCCATTTTGCCCACGAAACATTTCAGCTCGTTATCTCTTTGCGTTCTTGAGTTATCGTGTCCACGGACAGACGGACATGGGGAAATGGTCGAGTTAGGCCACTTTATGAACACTTATGCCAAACACTCATGCCAACGATCAATATTTTTACGAAGTCGTGATCAAATTTAATATACCTTGTATATTTACATATACTGGGTATTCGGACTAAAGTAATTTTGGATGGTTGAATTTTTATTTTGATACATAGACTGGAACCTAGGTTGTAATATAGGGGTATTTTTTTAGATATAAAGAATTTTGAAATTTCGTCGAATTTTTGGGTCTTGGAATCATGATATCAGTACTTCCATCTTTGGATATTGTTCTATGTTTAATTACGCCTAGTTACTATTAAAACTTTACATTTTAATAATTTAGAATTGCTTCAAAACATTGCATCTTTTCTATTTTCTATTGAATTTTTGTACAGGTCTCAATTCTGAGACTAATTATATCTCTACTGAGGATTTTCACTTCCACAATTAAGACAAATCTAGCGACACCATATATGTTAAAATCTATGAAGCCATTGAGGGTACAGAGCGTGCTAAAAAATAAACATACCCACATACATACATACACACACTAGAAAAACATTACCTTCTCGGGTAGTCAGGTAATAACTATCTTAAAATAGTCAAACAGATAAGTATGAAACAGACGCAGAACATTGTTGCAGCAACATTGAACTCCGCCTTCAAAATATTTTCTATACAGACGTGCAACCAAAATTATGGAACCAAAAATTATTATTTTATGACGCTAGTCATAAAAATTCAATCATTTCTCATCATATCTCTATCTATCTCATTTAATTGGTATAGTTTATTTATTATATACTAGAAATTCAATCACTTGTCATCTTGTCTCTATCTGTCTCATTTAATTTGTATCTAATTTATTTATCTTAGTTTATGTATCTACAGTGACATATCTATAAAACTATAAAAATAATAAAGTATTTAGTTATTAGTATATGCTTATATATATATACTATATATATAAAGTTAAATCTATGTAATAAAACATAAAAAAATATTAGGCAAATATGACATTTTAGAGATAATATGCTGCAATTTCGCTACAGACGACGAATTTGTACAGAAACATTAAACTCCTCCTACAAAATATCAAATAATTTTGATTTTACTGCAATCGTTCAAGGACATGTTTTTTGTTGCTGCAACAGCTATACACACACAGCAACATCCTAGGTTGCTGCATAATGTTGCTGTTCAATGTTCCTCGTTTATAGGCCCTATTAAGTACTTATTTAATTATCGCAAACGTATATGAATTATATAAGAATTCTATTTTTAAAGAATCTTACGGTCTTGTATTTCCTATACACTTTAATATAAATAGGATAAAAAGGATGTCCAAAAATTCACGCAAGATTCGAATTAAATAGAAAACACATTTTTCACAAGCTTTTATTTAACTTGCAATGTTTGTATGTATGTCAGTCAGTATGTTTGTTTAGGTCAAATCTTGCAAGCTGAATTAGAACCACTTCCTCCAGAGTTGAATTTTTAAATCCTACAGAGTTGAGTTTTTAAATGTTGGTTCAGTTCCGATGACAATACATTTTTATGGTAAGCATGACAAGAATCGACAAGTGGGAAAGGGGGTATACAATATGTAACTAGATCTTAAGAATTTAAGAAAAAATTTATGTATTTCATCAGCGCCGGTTTTAGCACTACCAGCGCCCTGGGCGAGATTTCTACGGCGTCCCCTAACTGCAATTCAAACCTATACGAAAAAAGGCAAAGGATATAATGAAATAACCATTCATTAAAAGAAATAACCATTTTAGTTTTCTAGCCTTTCTATCGGCGAACTCTTTTATTAGGTTATCAAAGTCGACGTTTTCAGCAATTTCATTTTCGATTGACAAAGTTGCCAAGTTTGCCAATCTAGATTGATATATTGTCGATTGCAGATAGGCTTTTATCAGATTAAGCTTAGAAAAACTCTTCTTCCCACTAGCAACCGTTACAGGTATAGTCAATAATATTCGTAATGCCATCCATACATTTGGATACAGTTCTTGTAAGTTGCGATCTTTGATAAAATTTTAAACAAAAAAGTAACCACATTTTGATCAGGCAAAAAAGATTTAAGACTTACGAGTTCATCACACAACATACAACCATCTATATCTGATTTAGAGTCTACAGTTAATTTCAATTGGAAATCACCACAGAGTTTGACAAGGTCGGGTTTTTCGGAATCTATTTTATATTGTACAAAAAAGACCATGTTTCCGAGTACTCATTTAAGTGTTCAAATTTTTTATTGATTGAAATTAATGTAGTGTTCAAAAGACAGTTGAAAAATTCAACCTCAAATTTTTTTCTGGAGAAATTATAGGCTCATCGCGGGCAGTTTCACCAGATTGACGCTGTTAACAAATCGAATTCTTATTGTGGCTGTTAACACAGGTTCAATTTCTAGTTCTTCAGTCAATTCCTTCGCAGTTAAAATGGCGCCTTTAAAGCCTGTATATTTCTATATTCTTCTAAGAAAATGCAGCATTTTTTCAACATTTCTGTGCATTTACCGAGTTTCATGTCTGTTAATTGTAGAGATTTACTAACGACATAAGTTTGAAAAAGTATGTCATATCAAACAACCAATGAAACTATGAAGCTGAAATCTTTTAACTGTTCGGCTGAAATAGTTGCCTCATGAGAGACTTGAACATCAGTTTTCTGAGTTTCAATAGCCGAAGTAATTAAAGCGTTATGGATAGCACTAATTTGACAACGGACTGCTTTAACCCTGCTTATTCTTGCTTCCCAACGTGTGTCACTGAGCTTTTTTATAGTATATAATCCCAAGTGATCGGTTACGCCAACTCTTTTTAACTAAAATGTTAAAAAGAGAGATATAATATGTTTCTCTATGGTCGAGGATTCCCGGTAAAATGAACTGCATGCAGTACTCCGATCGAACGGATTGAACACTGCCATTCCATTTTAGTGTTGCCATCATAACGATTTTTTGCTAAATTTAGGGAATTTAAGAGTAAGTAGGTCTCGTTCAAGGAGCGAGGGGATATAAAGGGACGCCGCAGGTCAACAACCAACGGAGCCCTACCCTAACGCCGCTACTGTATTTCATTAAAATTTTACACAAGCACCCCAAGCAAATTGATGAGTTTGATTTAATTTAAAGCTTATTTTCTTCTTTTTAGAGTATTTAAATAAAAAGTTGTTTAAAAAATGTATTTTTACAATTAATCTATTTTCAATTGTATTTTTTATTTATTGAAACATAAGGTACATATGATAAGGTTATGTAAGGAAAAGCACTTTGGGTAAATGACCCCCACTTTTCCCCCAATTTTCCATGACAATTTTGCATAAATGTGGCTGAATTGGTTGATGCAGCGTTGATCTCTCCCTTCAATGCACGGGTGGATGTGTGCTTGATACACTTTTGACTTCAAATAACCCCATAGGAACAAATCCAACGGTGTTAAATCACATGATCCAAGGGGTCAATTCTGATCACCGAAACGAGAGAGTAAACGACTAGGGAATGTCCAGTAATTGGATTGTTTCACGGGCTGTATGGCATGTCACACCGTCTTTTTGAAACCGTATATCCTTTACATCAATATCATCCAATTTAGGCAGAAAGAACTCGGCTATCATGTTGCGATATCGAGCAAAAGTAACAGAAACTGCTTGACCAGCCTCATTTTCGAAAAAGTATTGTCCAATGACGTTTTGGGAATTCTGTTTATAAAAGTCGGCTTCTTGCCTTGATTAACTATATCTTAGCAATAATACAATCAAAGAGGTACTCATCTCTTGCATAGATATAGGCACTTCTTCATGCAGTGTGATGAGCGTTTGCATCGCACCCCGTGATTTGTTGGTGGTTTTTTGTCTCGGAGATAATAAGGTTTATTTACTCTGTTGTTGGTGCTGCAATGGATGCATCTTAAGGAAGGTAGAACGAAGCGATTACCACTCCAGTTTCGTTCCCCATGCCGTATTTAAGTTTTACTATTGTAAGGTCTCTTTGAAAAAATTCTATATGTCCTCCAGCATTTCCTAGTCCAAGAACCTTATGCTTTACAGCCCAAGATTACTAGACTAAGGATAAAAAAATTTCCCTTGCCAGCACATTTTGGCAGAAGACAGCAGAGGCTGCCTTATTACGCTGGAGATTTATTTGCAGCACTTGTAGAGCTGGCATTGATGCCCTCTTGTGCTTTTAGCGGTCTAAGGCTGTACCAAACCCGAGGTATAATTTACACCCTCGGTTTTAGACCGATGTATTTGTTTCCAGCACGATGGTGTGTTCTTAATCGTTCTTCACTCTGTTAATAAGTCGCCATTCTTCGGTTTGCAGGTTTGCATTCTGCGCTCCTAGAGTTTCGATAATTTTATCTCTCTCAACGGAGTTGTAAATTTGGCGAGCATACAGCAGAACTTTTGGTGTATTCATCAGGGTTTTTTAATCCCCGATGATAAGTTCTGCTCCTTCCCATGTCTGATATAAGTACCGGAGCCAGTTTGCAGCTGTTGTGCCTATACATTGCACAACGAGGGCATCCCTTTCCAGGTAACAACCCCGATAGTGTGGGCACTTAATGAGCTCTTGGCTAGTAAGGGTTTGCAGCATCGAAAGTTGTACCTTTTCGGATTCCTCCCGAGTCATTGACCTCAAGATATCCTCGCAGCCTCGGCTGATTCACTTTTTGAGATGATTTTAACCCCAGATGGCCCACGAGTAAATCGGGCCATCTACTGCCTCATCCGCCTCTTTATGGGAGCGAAATTATATAACGGAGTTCGCCAGTTGCTCCAAGGGGATGGTTAACGACAATACTTAACTCTGCTGTCTTAGCCCCTAGACGCAATACCTTGCACCTTATCTTGGGTTTGCATGGTTTCTTAGCCTGGCTCCTCAGAGCCATCAGTGGCCATCATATGGTTATTAGTTATTACTATTAACTAATTTCAGCTTAATAAATAAATAATTAATATTGTATTAATTATTATTCGGGCAACGCCGGGTACTCCAGCTAGTATAAAATATGTAAAAGTAATAAATTTATTTGTTCTGTATTATATATATATATTTTTTTTTTCGATAATATAATTTATACATTCTAAACATTCATTTTATTTTATGAGCATTTAAATTTTATTATTTTTTTAATAATAGAAATGTATAAATGTGTTAAAAAATAATACAGATTAATATTTTTTTTAATTCGTAAAATTTTATTTCATACATGTTATTTTATTATGTGTTTCATGTAGTGATCATTGGTGCATGCATGCAGTAGGTACAAACATAACCATACGAGCTTGGATTTTGGACATTTTAGAAGTTAGCATCCATCTGTTTATGCGTAGTGATAAAGTAGTGCTAAAAAAGAGCATGAGCACGAGCTTTGCTCATTGACGCAAAGAGTTATGAGAACTTCTTCCGTTCGGTGATTTATCATTCGAATTTATATTATAATTACCGAAATCATCTTATTATCCCACATAAATAGTTATTTTAAATAACTTCAATTTTTGTATAAATTGTGCATATTCTTTTACGTTGGAGTCGGTGTCAGCATAGATAAATTCACATAACTTTTGGACACCGCCTCCAAAAATAACAATAATTGTACATATATATTTAAAAATTTTTGCTTAGGTGAACTAAAATTGGCACAAGAATATGCAATTATTTTTTTACTTTTTACTTTTTAGTGCATTTTTTGTTATAGAATATTTTATTTTTGAAGTCGGGTTTCCATTTTGTCAAAATAGGGTTTATTTCTCGCTTTTTAGTGACTTTGAAGTTCTATAACTGATTTTATTTGTCTAAATATGGGTTGACCAACTAATCGACCTACGAACTTTAAGTGCATTTTTTTATAATACATTTTTTTATCCGGTTTTTTTTAAATTTTTAGTGCATTTTTTCATAACAGATTTTCAGTTATTTTTACATGCATTAGGTTTTTTTTTTTGTAAACTTGACTTTCCTCGATTTTCCGGGGATCCCATCATCAGAATGCGATTTGGTGCCAATGGGACCAATGGGAAACCAAACCCTTTAAAACAAAAAAAATAATTCAAAATCGGTTCATAAATGACGGAGTTCTGAGGTGGCACACATAAAAAAAAAATACAGACGAATTGAGAACTATCCTCCTTTTTGAAGTCGGGTTAAAATATTCCAAAACAGAGCGGTTTCGGTTATCATAAAAATGGATGAAAACGGTTAACACAGTATTTTATTAATATTTAATAGTAAATAAAATAAACTAAAGTCGTTCTAACTATAATATAGGTTAAGCTCTAGCGTATGCTTTAATGTAGTCGTTTAGGGTTGCCACCTCAAAATTATGAAAGTCGGGAGATCAACATATGTTCTGTCGATCTTGTCTGGAGATCTGGAGGTCACATATTATTCAGTTAACTGGGCAGTGAAGGATTTACCGGGTAGGCGAAGTAGGTAGCTGTCTAGGGGAGCAAATTTTGATCGATTGCACTATATATACCGTTAATTGGCTGTTCAAAAATATAATTTTTCATTTGAAAGCGTATAAGACTGATACATTCTCGAATCATTTAAAATGATTTTAATGATTTTTATTTATTTATTTTTTGAACTGACATTTATTTTTTTATATACGTTTAAGTATACACAATAATAATATGTTGGAATGATAAGTTAGTTTTTTTTATAAATGACAAGCTAATCAAGCGTGGTGTGGTGGTTAGCGCATTGGACGCGATATCCTGAGGTTCGAGTTCGTTTTCTGGCGGTTTAGAGAGTTATTTTTTCATATTAATAATAATTAATAACAATATTATTTTAATTGTATGATTTCGGGAGCCTCTCGACGAAATCTGGAGAAGTGGCAATCCTATATTCATTTGTTTTGTTGTTTTACGGCAAGGAGCCGCAGTCCATATGTATGCTAGTGGTAATACATAAACATTATAAATAAACTAAGAATACAACAGCGTGATAAAGAGAGCCGATATCATGAAATTTAACGAGAGCCGATTCTCCTTTAGGCTGACTGACTGAAAGTGGACGTCGAACGACATTTTTGGAATACGTAATTAGTAGTATTCTTGCAAAAAATTCAAATTTACCTTTGTCTTATATACAAAAATATAAGATTTAAAACCAGTTTTTCAAATAAAATATCTCGGCTTCGGTTACAGTATCGGTTGTTATTTTGTTATTTAAAACGGTAACGGTTTCGGTCACGGTTACGCAAATTAAACGGTTTTACTCCAGGTGTAATTTGTGACAAAAACATAATTTTGTTTTAAAAATTATTTTTGAATAAATTATGAAATTTTTCGATTTCAAAGGATTGACCTTCCCCTTCACTTGACTCTGTCGTGGTATCTTGCCTCTCTTTAACCTTTAAAGGAGACCCACTGTCGAACCTACAACAGATCCCGATACTCGGCACACAAAAAAAAACACAATTATTAGTAAAGGTTTATTAAATATAAGCAATTGAACAAAACGCACTTAAAAAAAATTAAATAAAACAAAAACTCTATGATTCTCCAAACCTGAAAGATTTGATTTGAACAAAGAAACAGGATTTGAATTTTAATAATTTCCTTTTTATTTCCACAATTAATTAATTATTGAGTCTTCCTCTCTTTTGTTTTCTCGTTTATATTGTTCAAGTAAACTGTTTTTACTCGAACAATCGCTTTTTTAAAACTTTGATTATTTCAATCCGACAATGATAAGTTTAAACTGAACAACGTCAAATTTAAACTGATTTAATCGAACAATGCAAAATTAAAACCTATTTTAAAATCGGTAAATCTCTTCGTTTTTATATGGTCCTGGACTATTCTAGAACAGTGTTTGTTTGCATTAAATAGAAAACATATTGTTTTTTGAAAAGATGTTTTTTTCTTTATAGATGTTTCTCAAATGTTCAGTAACGTTTCAGCCATGGTCGTATTCAAAGAGGTCAGCAAATGACAAAATTTGTTAAAAGTTATAATGAATCGAACGACTCCGAACCTATACAATATAATACCCTGCTTGTCAGTGAGTTAAGACGTAACTCACTGACCCACCAGCTGTGTGTCATATACATTAAATATTTACCGATCTCTTTTTACTTAATCATTATTTACAACTTTAAGTTGTTTACTATTTTAATTATTTTGAACAAAAATAAACATGTATTTATTAATACTTCTTTTCGTAAATAAATTATACTCGGCCTTGCGCACTACCGTGCTCTAGATTTGGTTTAAAAATTTTTTTCAATTTTTGATTTTTTTATATTTAGAACTTTAACGGGCCTAAAATTGTGTTAGGTCCAAAAATTATTCGACATAATTTTCAGCACAACAACTCTTATTAAATCGCAGTATCGCCCTTGGTCTAATTCAAAATGTTGCTGCATATAAATATTCGTTGCGAAATTTTCCAAAGTATAAGCAAACCTATTAATTATTTCGAGCTTTAGATTTTGTAGAAGTCCATTGTAACTTGATGGGTTTTGTAAAAATAAAATTTTGAATTAAAAACTATTTATGTTTTGCGTATCTACTTTATTTAATGATGAATTGACTATTTTTAACCCGACTTCAAAAAAGGAGGATGGTTCTCAATTCGTCTGTATTTTTTTTTATTTTTTAATGTGTGTCCCCTCAGAACTCCGTCATTTATGAACCGATTTTGAATTTTTGTTTTTTTGTTTTAAAGGGTTTGGTTTCCCATTGGTCCCATTGTCACCAAATCGCATTCTGATGAGGGGATCTCCGGGAAATCGACAAAAATCCTCATTTTATATGTGATAACCGATTTCTGCGAATTTTTTTTTTTTTTTGAAAGGGTATACTCATTCCTAATGGGAAAATAAGAAAATTTTTTTAAAATCGACTTCAAAAAAAATTTTTACAAAAAAAAAAAGACCCCAAAAAAAAAATTTTACAAAAAAAACCAAATTCCTTGTAAAAAAAACTGAAAATCTGTTATAAAAAAATGCAATAAAAATTATACAAAAAAAAAAACGGATAAAAAAAAAGTGTTATAAAAAATCTCTACCCATATTTAGACAAATAAAATCAGTTATAGAACTTCAAAGTCACTAAAAAGCGAGAAATAAAACCTATTTTGACAAAATGGAAACCCGACTTCTAAAATCAAATATTCTATAACAAAAGATGCACTAAAAAGTGAAAAAATAATTGCATATTCTTGTGCCAACTTAAATATATATGTACAATTATTGTTATTTTTGGAGGCGGTGTCCAAAAGATATGTGAATTTCTCTATGGTGACACCGCCTCCAAAAATAACAATAATTGTACATATATATTTAAAATTTTTTGTACAAGAATATAAAATTATTTTTTTACTTTTTAGTGCATCTTTTGTTATAGAATATTTGATTTTAGAAGTCGGGTTTCCATTTTGTCAAAATAGGTTTTATTTTAAGTTCTAGTGATTTTAATTAAGAAATTTGAATTTTCACACAAGCAAACGTCTATATTATACTTTAGGTTGGAGTTTGTAAAAAGGCATAAAAAGGCATGGGTCATAAAAAACATACACATGAATTCAAACGTAATTGTTTTTACAAATAATGTTGATGTTAATAAATAATGTCAAATAATATAACCAAAAACATGATTATTAAAACAATGCCAGTAAAATAATTAATTATAACTGAAAAGAAATTATAGTATGATTATTGATATTTTTGAATATAACTATTATATGAATGGTATAAATTTACCCTTTATTATAACATTAACCTCCTATTGTTTGATGTTTTGAAATAGATAATAAGACAACAATTGTATCAGGAATGATGAACAGACATGAATCAATCTATGATTAATTATATGTTGTCATCCCCTGTATTCAATTCAATAATTTCAATTAATATTGGATGATATATTTATTATGTTCAATATTTGTAACAATAATATAAAAGTTTAAGAAACTAAAACCTGTCTACGAAAAATCATGAAACTGAAGATACCAATAAAATTGATTTCATATATTTTGAAAAAGGCTAAACTGTACAAAAATACTCAACGAATTGAAGAAGTAATTAAAGTATACTTTGTATCTAAAATTGTTCTTAAACTTTTCTTCTTTCTCTTACCGTTTTCGGGACAGAACCTCCCCCTGGCGAGTGGAAGGGATATTATATTTTTTTGCCAGAAGCCTTCTCGACTACTCGCAAAACAATACCGACACCGTTTGACCGATCACCATGAAACTTTGGGGAGTTATATTCATCGTGAAGCTGTTATTAGGCGTGCCGAATAAAGTGTTTTAGTGGAGAATTTTACTTTATTATTTTAATATGAGCAAAAGAGCTGCTGAAAGTCATCGAATTTTACTGGTGTGAAAAATGGATCCTTTATGACAATCCCAAGAGCAGAAAGGCGTAAAAGAGCAGAAAGAATATCGTACCCAGATCAAACCTATATAATTTTATCAATTGCTGACCCCTGTAAATACGACCATGGCTGAAATGTGACTGAATATTCTAAAAGAGTCTATAAAAAATATGTTTTCAAAAAACAATATTTTCTATTTGGTAATTCGACCTCTGCGAGGCATGAACGTCAACGGTAAAGCCTCATGAACTTATCGGTTGCTGGTCGATACCTACAGGACGTATAGTTGATGCGCAGCGTGTATTTGTTTACAAAGCCTTTTTTGAGTTCGTCGGATTTTGTTATTGTTAAAAATGACTGAAAGATCAGATCAACGAATTTGCATCAAATTATATTTCAAACATAGAAAAGTGTGAGTTCGGAAACGATGCAGAAGGCCTTTGGGGATGAGTGTATGGGCAAAACACAAATAAAAGAGTGGAATTATCGTTCAAAAGTGGCCACCTTCGACGACAACAACACCGAATAATATCAAGCGCGTGCGACTGGAGATTGAAGAAGATCGATGTTTGACTGTGCGCGAATTAGAAGTTGATCTTGGAATACCAAAAACTACAATTTGGGAAATTTTAACTTCAAATTTAGAAAGTGGAAGCGGTGGGAAATCTCATCGAATCCATGTATATGTAACAAAGCACACCATATCACCATACCATATCATATAGACAGCGATAGATACATTGTTTCTAGATTGGGTGTATTTTAAAATACAATCAGTATAAGCACCTTTATTCAAGTAAAATAACGTAAAAATAGGGAATATGCATGAACATTTTTTTTCACATTTATTTTCAGAATATGATAATACTGTTAATACTGTAATAATATTTAAAAACGAAATTAAAATCCGACAAATATCAAGGAAGCTATAAGCTTTTAAAGATTATTATCTGTCTCTTTCTTGCAAAAATACTAAAAACGGAGTTTTACGTGTATTTTAAATGGTGAAAGTGTAATATGACGTCACATAACATATCAAGAGGGCTATAACCTTCTTTGTCTAATCGGGAATTTCAATCATTCATATCTCGCTTATTTTTAAAGTTATTTAAAAAATAATTTTACCTTGATATTTATCAAGTAAACATGCTTCAATTCAAGTGAAAAAAAATTTTCATGCATATTCCCTATTGTGCAATAAAAAAAAAAAGAAATTAAGATTCATATTAGGATGATTGATTATTGATTGGTTTCAAAGCTTGTGATTTTTTAAATTTAAGCTGGGGTCTAAATTGGTGGTCACATACGTCACTGAAATAAATTTTTATGAACATATTATGATAAGATTATAATACACTAGCTGAATTCCCCGGCGTTGCCCGTGGAACTCCAAGATTTCCTCCATCACTTTTGGTGTCGACAGCGTACTACTGAATTATTCAACTTTATTAATTTTTACCGACACTTCCGCTATCAGAATTAAAATGTTATTTGGCTTCCCAGAACCTCCACCTTTTACACCTCGGGTTACATTATTGGAGTTTTAGTAAGGATCCCTAATTTTTTTGAAAATATAATATATCCTACCCGGGGATAGTGTACCTTCCCAATGGTGAAAGAATTTTTTTAATCGGTCCAGTAGTTTCAGAGCCTATTCAATGCAAACAAACAAACAACAAACAATTAAATCTTTCCTCTTTATAATATTAGTATAGATAAGGTTTATACAGTTAGATATCACAAGTAATTATATAAAATGTTGTGCGATCAGTATTTTGATTGGACGTATTTTGTTATATTTTGTGAACCATCTGCCTATCTAAAACGTACTGCCAATGTAACATTTCACATCACTTCACTGATAGTCGATAAAAAGTTTAATTTTTAAAAAATTGAAGTGAAAAAGTTTCATAATACATAAATAGATCATTAATTTTCGTAACAATTTTAATGAAGTTATTAACCATAACTTGAATATAAACACAAAATATAATAGAATAGCCGACTCATTTTAAAACAAAACAATATCATCATATATGCTAAAAGTTGATTTTCATTTATTATTTTTGACGTAATAATAATATTCTTTTGTTTTAAATGATAAATGTACACAAAGTAAACACAATGTAAACTTTGAAAATTTTCCTTTTTGGTTTTTGTTGTTGTTGCATATTTACGTTTGGGACACGCCCCTGATTAAGTATCAAGATTCTGTCGCCCAAAAATCTGGTCTCAATTTCTTTAAACTAATATTTTTCGCGTAGCTCAATGACCGCATATATTTACCCAAATAGAGTTTGTTAAGCTATTTTGGGTCACTTTAAACAAAAAAGGTCTCTTTTCATTTCTTCGTGTTATAAATAATTAAATGTTTGAAAAACCGCACAGCTGCTTTCATAACTGAAAAAAAATAATAAAATTTTTGAGTTTACCAAAATTCTAAAATTATCTTTGATGAACATAACTTATTAACAAAATCCTGAAGAGTAATTACAGATTATTTTATTCTGAAGCTTTGGTTTTCGACTGTCAAAAAGACACGCATTTAAAACTAATTTTTTATTTAACCCGAATGACTTTAATCCCAATGGTTTTTTAGGGTATTGTGGGTTATTTTAAACAAGAAAGATCTCTTTTTTTTGTAAACTTGACTGTTTCTGAGTTGGTCGCTAAAACGTATGAAAAACGTATATACATGCGTTTCTCATTTATAACTAAGATACTGTTGCCTAATTAGGCCCGGCTCCTGATAAAGCCCAGTTATGAAAAGTATTTATTGTAATTGTTGAATTAATTCGAAATATCCAACATATATAGATAGATATATTGTAGCCGCTGCCCTGGACTACAATTTGGCCATAAGGTCAATTGTGATGCCTAAGGATGTGAGGATGTGAGTGGAGTAGAAGGAATTTTTGTGTGTAGACTTGAAATTGGTAGAATGTGCGGCTGCAGCCGACTCTGATAGGAACTATGCTGATATTCATCTGGAGTTCGTGAAGGAAACTGCAGAAAACCTTCACAAGCATAGTCGGTTATTTCGGTCTTGTCCATACGCCGACAGTTTAGTCAATTAACCGCCCGTTTTTTTCTTAATAATTGACAAACTGTCGATGTCGGGAGTCGAACCCATAACCTCCCAGTTCCAAGTAGACATAACGCGTCAGACATAACGCCTTAGACCGCTCGGCTACTTGGACGGTGTCCAACATATAAGCTGAAATATTATTCCAATTAAGGCCCAAGACTGATTTCGATATTTAAAAAAAAATATTTAGATATTTTTTGACCTTTTTAATTTGATCTTTGATTTGAAAGGTTTTTAAAATATAATGATAATTTTTTGTTTTAATGCAGTTTTGTATTTTTAGATCTAACAAGGCCCAGCCTATTTTTGACTGAATTGTTGAGCGAAGTAAATTAATATTAAAGAAGAAAATATTTATTTTAATGAGTATTTAGTGAATTTTATTTGATAATGTTTGATAATTTTGATTTGACCTTTGATTTGGCAAAGGTTTTTAATGGATTTTATTGAGAGATCCAGCCCCAAGAAAGGCCCACAACCGAGGTTTTTAAAATTATCATTTTTTCAAGGAAATATAATAAATTGTGATGATTTTTCTCAAACATCGGTTGCATAAATAAACAATGTTTACTAAATGTCTATTTATTTTTGTTTATTATGCAATTTTACGTTTTTATAATTTTGCAAAAACTGGACCTTATTAGGCACCAGTACCTTATAAAATGGTTAATGAAAAATGACAAGATACCTTTTTTGTTCAAAATTACCCAAAATACATATTGGGATCAAAATGTTAAATAATTCGGGTTAAATAAAAAATTAGTTTCAAAAACATATCTTTATGACAGTTGAAAACCAAAGCTTCAGAATAAAATATCCTGTAATTACTCTTCAAGATTTTGTTAATAAGTAATTTTCAAAGATTATTTTAGAATTTTAGTAAACTCAAAAATTTTATTTTTTAATATTGTTTTTCAGCCTTTAAACATTTAATTATTTATAACTCGGAAACGCTTTTACGAAAAAATCATGAGAGACCTTTTTCTTTAAAGTGGCCCAAAATAACTTAAAACAAAAAGTAAATTAAAACAAATTTGGACCAGATTTTTGAGCGACAAAATCGTGATCCATATTTATGGGTATGCCACAAACGTAAATATGTAAAATAAATCGAAGGAGGAAATTTTCTGAATAAATACGAGGTTTTTACCTTGCCTACTTGATTCTGTAATAATATAATATATTTGTATCATTTATCTATTATTGGAATTGAATTGAATAAGGATAGAAAAGAATCAACCAGCCAAAACTTTTTGCAAAGAAATTGTGTAATATAATGTGTTTATTGTGTTTCTTATCATGGTGTGAAGGAAAACTTATTATTACATATTAAAACAAGTTTGTGTGTTTTTTATATACACGATGTATACAGGGTGAATTGAACCTGTCGCATATTAGCACACGCCTCCACTTCCTTCCACGGTCCTCCTATTCTTCAACAACGTCTAATAGAAATCGATAAATTGAAACAAAACGAAGACCACTCGTGATTGGCTCCAAGACATGGTAAAAACCAAAGCGTTCAAAACAATGTGCGCATAAATAATCAAATCCGAATCAAAGCACCGAAGGACAACAAATATACGGGGTAGTATATTAGGGGAACGTATATTTCATTAATAAAATAATATTTATGTTAAATTATAATTTTAGAGCTCAGTTAATGTAGCCCCACATATATTTTTTTTGTTATTTTTTACTTTTTATTATTTATCATTAATTGTTCGTCATTTTTTCTTTATTGTTCGACCTTAAAAATTGTTTATTCGTTTTTTATTTATTTAATTTATTTTATGTGGGGGTAAATTAGTTGAGCTCTAAAATTATAATTTAATATAAATATTATTTTATTCATGAAATATGCATGTTCCCCTAATATACTACACCGTATAGCTGTTGTCCATCGGTACTGTGGTTCACGGATTTGATTATTTATGCGCACATTGTTTTGAATCCATCGGTGTTTACCATGTCTTTGAGCCAATCACGATTGGTCTTCGTTTTGTTTCAATTTATCGATTTCTATTGGATGTTGTTGAAGAATGGAAGGATCGTGGAAGGAAGTGGAGGCGTGTATTAATATGCGGCAGGTTCAATTCACCCTGTATAATAATTTTAAGTACTGCACCTGAAAATTTCTGCAAGGTAGTGTTTTTACTCCAAAAACTACCCGAATAAACGATGTTTTGATTTCGTAGACATGTTACAGTGACCTTAATTTGACCTTGACCTTCTATATTATTTGAGGGCTAACTTGTTTTTTCTTTAAATAGGAATCCCTAAAATTACATTCACAGGTTAATGAGAGTCATTCGGTGGACAACTCATGTTTTTCAAATGATAATTCCTAAATTGTTCAAATTAATACCTTATTACCGTCTGTACATCTTTTTTTTTATCTTTATATGACCTATAAATGACTTGTGGAGGTAACTTTCACTTATGATATGAATATGTACGTCGTGATCTCCAATTCTCTTGTAAGAAAACCAATTTGGTTCGATAATTATTCCTTGCTTCCTTACGAATTGAATGCAACTGGAAATCTTGAATTTGCTTCTAACGAGATCGCCACTTGATTTTTTCGTATTAAATACAAGAAACGCAGCCCTAAAATTTCGGTTACTTAACTTTTGACTGTATTGTTTTCGACATAAAAAATTTTATTTGCTTTGAGTAATTGCTTTATTTAAATCGTATGTTGTTTGAGTTATAATACTTTTTAATAAATCAACTTGAATATTTATTTATTTAAACGATGAAAATTAACACATTACAACAATAATAAAAATGTAACAAAATTTGAACATAGTAACGAATCAAAATTTAGTTAACAAAGAAATGTTATCAAGACTAAATGAATACAAAAATGATTATCCTGCAAAAATACTAAGAGAAATAATATTATTTATTTTATGAAATGTATTTGATTTTAGCATGGGAATAAGTAATGTCAGCAAAATCTATGTGAATGAATGAAAACATTATAACAAAATTTAAACATAGTAGGTAACTAGAATTTAGGTATCCTTAATATATAGTTTCTCCTGATCAAGTAATGGTATGGAGGAGAGGTCCAAGTGCTTTACAAAGAGTGAGAAAATGAATATAAATTTATGTTTCTCTTTAGAAAATTAATGAGGATTTATAAATTTAGCCCTCTATAATAGTTTGTCCTTAAAAAGTGATGATATGGAAGAGAAAACCAAGTTCTTTACCAAGTTCTTTGCTAATAGACCTTTACTCTAGGATATTCAGAATAATCGGATTCAAATTGCACTATGGCACTTGTGAACATAAGTAAGAATATAATATTTCTGATTTTATTGCTCAACCGTTAAACAAAAAATTTACTAAAAAATGAAGGGATTTTTCAATACTAGTTTAGAAAAAAATTATCAATATACTCGAAACACACGATAACTGAATAACGAAAAAAGATAGCTAGCTGAAATTTTGTGTCTTAGAGTTAAAAAGCGACGTTTAAATTCGTATTGACTGTAAATGGGAAAAAACGACTCATGTAGTCTTCCGTTAGATGAGAAATAGTTTAAACAAAAAAATTTTCTGTTTTAAAAATAATCAACTTTTGTTTGAAATTAGTGGATAATTACACTTGATTACAAAAGCATATTTGTATATAGTAACTTCATACAATACTTTGTATATTTATAAATTTGTACGTGTGTACAATAAACAGTTCACGCATTAATAATGTATTGAGTATTTATAAGGTATTTAAGCAATAAACTCAGTTGGTTATTATTTTCGTTTGTTTTTTAAAGTAGTCAATTATTCGTAAACTATTAGAAAAATGTCAAATATTTGCCAGTTTCAAAAAGAATAAAAACTCCAACAAATCGAAAACCATGCATCTTCGATCCCTTTATGGATCCAAATTTAAATTTGCTGAAGCATAACCTCTTTCATAGTTTCATGGAAAATATAACTTTAGGATCAAAAGTTATTTTAATCATTTTGACACTATTTTTATTTAATTTTCAATGTCTTTTTTTAACGAATTTCCTGAAAGGAAATATTAGCGAATTTTCTGAAAGGAAATAGAGCTATTGGTCTCGTACCGACTTCAAAATTTTGCAAAAATTTTTGCAAATGTCCATCGATCCTACCTAGTAGATGTCGAAAATCACCATCTGTAAAATTTATATATATATATATCGTCTGTAATCACTCTAGCGGTCACAATTTTGATCTGATTGGAATGGAATTTGGTATTTGTGGCGCTTTTAGGATTCAAATGGTCAAGTTCGTTAATGGCTAAAATCGAACAAGGGAAAAGGGGGGTTTAAAGGGAGAGGGAAACACAAAATTTGACATATCTCCCTTAATATTCGAAAAAACGAAAAATTTAAAAGAAATAAAGTTGTAGGTACTAAGTTTTACTGTAATTTTGTTTCTTATCATTTTTTCTGTTATCCTAATATTTACAGAAATATTGACGGTTAAAGATTGAAAATTAAATTCCTCAATAACTCTGTACACGTTAGAGTTTGAGCAAAAATGATAAGGTGATGAATTGTAGCAAACTTGATTTTCTACAACTTTACTTCTTACGCATTTTTCGATTGTTCTAATATTAAGAGAGATATTTTATATTTTGTGTTTTCTTCTTTTTTTATGCCCCCATTCCCCTTGACGTATGTCATTTATTAATAAAATTGGCCATGCAAATACTAAAGTCATAAACGACATTTCATTTTGATCAGACTAAAGTTGTGACCGCTAGAAAGTGATTTATGTATTTTAAGGAAATTCGCTAAGTTGAAGCAGCTCCTGCGTAACGAATTTTTTTTGTGTCTATACGGCCAATAGCTATCAACAAAAAAATAGACAGTTATACAATGCGAAAATCAAATAATTTAGAATGCTTTATCTAGAATATATACTCGTATATTTACAATACAAGAAAGGCACAGACAGTAATTGTTAGTTATTGTACGGAATCATTACAACAACAAAAATACATTGGTTTGAACATCAGAACCATTGGTTTTTACTTCACATGGCGCAAGAAAACAAACGAAAGGAAAGAAAATGTTGAATTTGATATATATATATATATATATATATATATATATATATATATATATATATATATATATATATTATATTTTCAGAAAATATAAATCACGTTAAAGATTTAACTGTCATTTCAAATCAAGCGGTAGTTGTTCTATTTTATACTGATGCAGTTATATGGTTGGTTGTTCAATAAGAATATGTAACAAGTTTTCATATGTACTGGGAAATGCAATTTATACATACCACCACGTATGAATGAAGTAAATCTTGTTTATTTCGAATATATTTTTATCGATACCTACTACCCTCAGAAATTATATGTCTGATCAATAAAAGATATTTAAAACTTTCTTTAATACAAGCATTTCATACTATTTTTCGCAGTTCTCCTTTATTTTTAAGTAAACCACTTAGCAATGCCACGTAGTGCCATGTTTAGATTTACAGGTTTAATATTTACTTCAAAACAACTAAAAATAACAACTGAGTTAATTGCTTAAATTGCTCTGCAAGTCAGCACGGTAGAAGACACACCTTTTGCAGGTGGATTAACTCTATGCTGATAGGTAGAAGAACACAAACTTACTTTTTTGGCGAGTCTGTCACTGTGAGTGCCACTTAAGGGTGTCCGCCGTGTGGAATCTTATCTTCTGTGGAATCTCACAGTGAACAGCTTACTGACGAACCTCAACCACACGAACCTCAATAATTACACAGGAATGATGTGTCAACGACGAATTAAGAATTAACCCTGGTAAAACTACACTAATTCCATTCACACGAAAAAAGAAGATGGATAAAATAAAACCACCCATATTTTTCGGTGAAAGAGTACAGATCGCAAGGGAAATCTAATTCTTAAATTATAATATTAATTATATTCCTAACGAACTTATTATTTATATTCTTAACTAATATGGAACCCTCATCTGGAATACATAACAAATAAGAGAAAATCTTCTCTCATGCTCTGCAAAAGAGCATGTGGAAAAATCTGGGGTCTATAACCCAAAATGATCCACTCGCTGTACATAACAGTTTTTTTTTGTGGCAAGGGGGAAAAATCTTCAAAAAGACACCGCCAAAGTCCACAACAGTAGTTAAGCCAATTATAACCTATGCTGCTCTAGTAGGTGGCCAAAGGTTAATCAAATAACGGCATGCTCAAAGCTGTCCAGAATCCAGAGATGGCCAGTTTATGCGTTACTTGAGCAATGAACAGCACACCCACAGCTACCATGGAAATCGTACTAGGGCTGACTCCGCTAAACATTGTAATAATAGCTAAAGCGAGATCCAGCGCCTATAGACTGTCTTGCAATAATAACTGGATTATAAAAAAAATCAGGTTGGACAAGCAAGAATTGTGGGAACATCAATCATCACAGGCATAGTTTTTGTAAATGGGCACAGATATACTTCCCAAAATATACTTCTTCTCAAAACCTTTCACTGTCGTCCGTGATTGGGATATGTGGATGGAAGGAGAACCACCCTACTCAAGAAAAGAATCGTTTGGTATACAGACGGCTCCAAAAGTGGAGAAGGACCGGACAGGAATTTTCGGTTAAAGATCCAAGGCAAACATAAGCATCAACTTGGGGAAATATGCCAGTCTTTCAGGCAGAAGTCTACGCAATAATAATAATAATAATAATAATAATTTATTTATTTTTTCTTAATAATTACTGTTTAGGCCTAAATCTTTCGATATAAAAAAAAACTGTAATATTTTAGCGGACTGTATAAAATGTTATTTTTTGTGAAAAGAACTAAGATAATCCAAAATTAAAGATATCATAAGATTGGCTTACCAATGCCGGTGCCGGCCTTATTTCTCCAATGCCGATGCCGCACGCGTTGTAAGATAATTACCTATAGGTTGGATAGAATAGGAAAAAGCGGGAAGTTAGTTATCCTACCACGTGGATGCAGAATCTTTAGCTGGTGTTAAATATTAAAATGTTTGTTAATTTTGGATTATTTATTCACTATGTCAAATTGTGGACCGTACAATATCACTTTTAAACTAAAAACTTTTATTTGAACGAGAACTATTAACTCTATACTATATTTACCGAACTAATAATCGACTTATTGCTCCCAGACCAGAAAAAAAAAACACACAAAAAACAACTTGTTTTTAATGCGCAGAATTAACTAAAATTATGTAAACTAAATTTAATAATTCTCAAAACGACAGGGTTGTATCAAGCCTTTAACGAAGGCCCAAACAATTACAATTATATAGAACAAACATGTCATTTGTTTTTTGTATTTTGGATGAGCAACCGTTCGGTATTTACCTTACAAATTTGAACTGAAGGTTAATATATAAATAATAAACATATATTCAGTATACATTATACATTAACTCCATGTATACGTTAAATAGCTGATTGTCATGTTTAATAAAGTTTTTAGCTCCAAGAAGAGTTAGGTAATATTTGGTTTGGATTACCAAGTTGTAAATTATAGCCCCGGTTGTAAAACACCGGTTTAGACAAATTTATAAAAAAAAAAAATAAATAAGTACACTCTCGTTCAAAAAATTGAATCAATCTGAATTGTTAAGTTTCGTAAAATCCATAAAATTCCTCACTTATGTTACGCTCTGTATAACGTATAAAATTACTATTATATTCACCAAACATATTTGATCCTAATAGTATCAACTAATCGTGTGTATTTTGTTTATTGTATTGATATCAATATGTGCATCAAAAACTGTTCTATCACAATTTTTTTTCCAGTTCTTTCTACATGTAAAAAAATGTTCTTAATATACTAATTTTAGACTTTTGTCCTCTAAAAATTTTTTAAACATTGTTATTTTTGAACGGAATAAACTTTTTTCATATTGTTTGGCTACATTCAAACATAAAAGCTTTTGAGGTATTTTGCCCAAATATGGTCCGATTTTGCCCATTCACGAACTTGACCTTAATTTTAAGCTCAAAAACACACATACAAAATTTCGGCTCGCTATCTATTTTCGTTTTTGAATTGTCGTGTTCCCAGGCGGACAGCCGTTACAAAGTCGGAAGTAAACTTAATATACCCTGGTATATATTATATACCGAGTATAAAAAAGTATTGTTATTATTGTTTTCTTATATTATTTGAGTTGCTTGAGGAACTCATTTGTCTAGTATATGCATGTTGGCAAAGATATTTCTCAGCAGTTGAAATGAAACTGGTACCATTCTTGTAAATTTCTTCTTTTATGGTTTCTATGCCGTGGATCTTGTTGTAGATGTCAATTGTCATACATTGTGGTCCAGCTCTACCAATGGTTAACATAGTTTGGGGTATAATGCATTTGGCACTTTGCCTCAATTGGTATTTAATACTAAAGTGAATATTTTGCCTAAAATATACAGTTTTCCTTTAAATAAATTTAGTTAATTCTAGGATGTAGATGGATGGAAATGTTTAAAATATTAACTATAAGCTCCAAAAGCCTTGCCTGCAACTGAAGTCACCTCAGGGATAGTAAATGATTTTCTAGATGAATTACTGGAGCTGGCAAAACAGAACAATGATAAATTGAACTGGATACCAGGTCACAGTGGTTTTAAAGGAAACGAAAAAGAAGAGATCTTAGCAATGAAAGGAGTTTGAATACCCTTCATAGGCCCAGAGACTATTTTTGGAATTCCAAAGGCAGCATGTAAACAAGTGATCAACGAGTGGATGAATGTTAAACATTGTGATCACTGGGGAAATATACCGCTGCAAAAACTCGGGTAAATACTGTTTTGGAATTTTGGAATGCGTTCTAGAGGCTATTCTTCGATGTACTGAACCTGAACAGGATACAAATTCGAAGGTTACCGGATTCATCACCAGACAAATCACCACACATTATAAGTTACGTAAGCATCTACACACAGTAGGGCTCCATAACGGATCCATTATGCGCAGACTGTACGGCGAGGTGGAGGAAGCATCCACCCACTTAATTACTGCGATTCTCTCGGAAACAGCAGATATAAGATATTTAGTGCATCTCACCCTGAATATACGAACCTTCAAGAAAACTTGATAAGCAAGCTCCTGGCTATTGTCAAACTATACTTGATAAGCAAGCTATTGTGGGAGAGGCGAATCTAGTCAGACTGAAGTGAAAGGGGGTGCACAATGGGCCATAAAGTCGAAATGCAATACAAAAGTTGTTAATTTATAAAAGGAACATTTTTTGTTTTTAAATTATTTTTATTCTTACGGTTTCAAAGATTGATATTTACCCCACCCATACAACTGCGGAAAGTTGCCGGATTCATCACCGGACACTATCGTCTGCGGAAGAATCTGCACACAGTGGGGCTCCATAACGGATCCATTATGTGCAGATTATGCGGCGAGGAAGAAGAAATATCCAGAAACATCATCTTTAACTGCGAATCTCTCGGATACAACAGATACAAGATATTCGGTGGATCTCACCCCGAATATATGAACCTTCAAGAAAATCTGATAAGCGAGCTTCTGGCTATTGCCAAGATATGGGAGAAGCGAATCTCGCCAGACTGAAGTAGAAGGGGGAGCACAATGGGCCAAAAGGTCGAAGTAGAGTCCTTTTTATACCCCAAGATATATCTATCTATCTTAGGAAAATTAAATGAGATACGATTCAAAAATCAATTATATTTGCTTCAAACGTGCGAGTAACTAATTTTGTTCTTATTGTAACTTCACCAACTCTTAAGCTAGAAAACTGACCAACAAATCATTTTGAAGATCTCTCAACGTACTTCAAGTAGTGTGCTCTAAGTTTTCCTGAGTAAGTTTCATTTTTTTCGTTATTCAAACAAAATATTTGACATGGATGTAGAGATACGGCGAGAGAGGGTTCATGGTTATAAAACGATCAAAGCTCCAATAATGTAACACAAAAAATGAAATACAGAGTTTCGTATAAATGACAAATATGAAAAATGTAGATGAATGAGGGTAAATCTGTGTGCTCCCTCAAACTTTTTCAAAGTTCATTGGAATACGGGAGAGAATGTATCATTTCCCAAAGAAAATAGGCGTAATTTCTCACAAAACAACAAAATAATGCTAAAAATTTCCGAATTAGAAAAAATCGATAAATTTTGCAAAGCTGAATTTCGGAAACTGTACGTTCCACAAAGACGGTTTTGACCTCACATTGTATCAAATTTTGTTTACTTTGGAAACGTACTCTATAGTTATCATCGATAAATTAGTCCTTCAGGGTTACAGTTGCCAAATGCTGAAAAATGGTAAACAATTTTGTAGTTTTTTTGATTTTTGAGAAGGTTGTGTTCGGCGTATGAGGTCAAAAACGTGGATTATTCCTTGGGCCAACATCATAAATAACTCATCTTAAATCAGAACTACCGAATTTAGCGCGAGGTATCCCATATGCCAAACGACAAGGTTACTGTACTATCAAGTATGTTTTTTGTTGTGTTTATTACTAGGGTAATGTTCTAGTTTACCCCTTTAGAAGTTGAATTTAAAAAAAGCTTCAAAACACATGTCTAATTATTTTTTCTTAAGATAATGTATGATCAGTTTCAATTCCAAAGCTCTATATTACACAATACGTTAATATTTCACCGTATAAACTTTGATGTACCATTTTTCCTTGTTGAGGGTTGAAATTCGAAAATCTCAAGACACGAACACATTTAATTATGTGTTTGATGAGTTTATTCCTTATCGACAAACGTTTCATATTGATATAAAAGTCATATTTTTGACACTTATGGACTTTGACCTCCTTTCTCATTTCATTAGGAACTGAATTTCCAAAAACCCTTTCTTAGTGGATACTAGAGGTAGAGGTAGATTGTAAAGGCTGCCCTGGACGGGCTACACTTCGACCATAAGGTCCATTGTGATGCCTTAGGATGTGAGGATGTGAGTGGAGTGGAAAGAATTTGTGAGTAGACTAGGAATTGGTAGGATATGCGGCTGCAGCCGACTCTGATAGGAACTATGCCGATATTCATCTGGAGTTCGTGAAGGAAACTGCAGAAAACCTTCTCAAGCATATCCGGTTACTTCGTTCTTGTCCATACGCCGACAGTTTAGTCAATTAACCGCCCCTTTTTTTTTGTTTAATAATTGACAAACTGCCGACGTCGGGATTCGAACCCATAACCTTCCAGTTTCCAAGTGACAATATTCTCACTTCCCAGAATAAAACTGTTTTGAAAACAAAGTCACTCAACTGACGTTTTTATGTGTTTTTAAGTAGGTTCGCATTAGTTTCAGGAAAAAAATATTAAATTAAGATACTCTCCCACAAGTTGGCCCATTTTACTCCAAAAATCAGTTTTTTTGGAGTAATTTTATAATAGTGTTAAACTAATAAAATTTTGATTTTTGTAGGCATATTGGAATAAGACTAGCATAAAAGTGGAAAATCAAAAATAGATATAAGGTAAGTTATTTTAATTATTTTACAATAGTAAATTTTTGGGAAACAGGTGACATAATTCTTTGAGAAACTTTCACACAAGCGTTATATATAAAAAAACTGAATAAATTGAATAAAAGTCTTGCATCAAACCTGAATTATAGCATCTGTATAGATTGTATCCAGATTGTAGTAGTAGATTTTAAATTTTATAAAGTTTGGATGAAGTATTTCAACTCATTAAGTTTACTTTTAAAAATTGGACTCTTATACAAGAACTCCGATAATGTTGATAAAATAAGGGGAAAGCAGATTTACATTTCTTCGGAAAAAACTATAAAACAATGATTGCTATTTAATCATGTTATAACTTTAGTAATTGAACTCGCTCTGCTCGCAAGGGGGTTCCCCCCTTGACCTTTTCGCTCCACGTCACAGAAAATAACATTACATGAATTGTAAAAAAAGTTGAAAAAAATACTTACCAAAAAGTACTTACCATTAGAGAATTAATGGGGGGTGGGGAGGAATTTTTAGGGTTTCTTTGGGGGGGGGATAATTTTTTTGGGTGGGTGGGTTTAGGATTGGGGGGTTTAGGGGGACTGCGCATAGATAAGTCTCACATTACGATTTTCAAGATGTAGCGATGAAAAAAATTAGGTTTGCGAAATCACCTGTTAATTTGCAGTTATTCTGCGTTGAATGCAAAAAACCGTATCTTTCTAGCATGTAAAGTCGTAAATGGGTGATTTTTGGGGGCGTTTCAAGAGGATGGAAATGAAAAATTAAAGTTTATCGAATAACCCCATTAGTTTGAAGAAATTACCCACCAAATGCAAAAAACCTCATCTTTCTACCATGAATAGTAGTTAAATGAGTAGTTTAGGGGGTTGTTTTCCCATTTTTTTAGCGGGTGATGATGAAAAATTTTAAATTTTTCTGATTACCTTCTTAATTTGTAGCTATTAGGCGTCGAATGCAAGAAAACCGTTTCTTTCTAGCATGTCAAGAAGTGGGCTAGGTTTTATATAGATGAGGTGTCAGTCAGCTTCTCTATCAGCTTTATAGTATATTAGATACTTTTCATCTGAATGTTTAACCTCATTAGCCTAAAATGCCTTACATTTCCGTCTTCACTAGATTTCGTATTCAATTACTTGTAAGCGGGGCTAATAAGAGACGGTAATAGTAACGGCTGTATCTAAACTAATTTTGATGTTCTTGCAGAAGGAATTACGAAGTAGACGATTTACGTTCACTAAGTATTATATTAGAGATAGGCTGAAAAATAATTGGAGCCAGACGAATAACATTTTTTGGAATCATCTAAATGTACGAAAATGGGCATGTAAATTTTCAGCCGTACAGAATATTTAATGTATTATTTCAATAGCAAAAAAGTAGACAGAAAAATGTTGTGTATATCAATTTTTTGGAAAGAAGTTCATGTAAATTTGGTCAAATAACTAGTGGAACAAGATTATGCTGTCTAAATCTCAAGGTATTTATAGGAGCAACATATAAGTTCTTCATTTGCTCATGCTGCAGTCTCCACTGTTTAATCACTTCAGTTTATCACAGTAGCACAAAGTACTAAATTTGCTTACATAGACTGGAACATATTTTATGAACTAGCCTTTCTATGTGACTGTCATCTTTAAATATAGGTCCATTTATTTGACGTCATACAATGGAGACTGATGATAAATGACTTCTAGGAAGGACTTCTTGTTGACTTCTAGGAAGATATTATATCTGATCATGTTCTTGAACAGCCTTTATCTTTTCGACGATATAAAATTTTTGAATACTAGTAGGCTGCCAAAGAAACACAGCATTCATTCTCAGAATAGTTTCAAAGGTAATAAAAATTCGTTACGCAGGAGCTGCTTCAACTTAGCGAATTTCCTTAGAATAAATAAATCACAATTTTAGATCAAAATGAAATATCGTATATGTTTTTATTATTTGCAAGGCCAATTTTATTAATAAATGACATACGCCAAAGGGAAAGGGGGACATAAAGAAAGAAGAAAACACAAAATATAAAATATCTCTCTTAATATTAGAACAATCGAAAAAAGCGTAAGGAATAAAGTTGAAGAAAATCATGTTTGCTACAATTCATCACCTCATCATTTTTGCTTAAACTCTAATGTGTACAGAGAAATAAAGGAATTTTATTTTCAACCTTAAACCGTCAATATTTCTGTAAATATTGGTGTAACAGAAAAAATAATAAGAAACAAAATTACAGTAAAACTTAGTACCTACAACTTTACTTCTTATAAATTTTTCGATTTTTCGAATATTAAGGGAGACATGTCAAATTTTGTGTTTCCCTCACCCTTTAAACCCCCCTTTCCTCTTGTCCGATTTTACCCATTAACGAACTTGACCTTTTGAATACCAAAAGCGTCTCAAATACCACATTTCATGCCAATCAAATTAAAATTGTGACTGCTAGAGTTTTATATATATATATATATATATATATATATATATATATATATATATATATATATTTATATATATATTTATATATATATATTTATATATGTATATATATATATATATATATATATATATATAAACAACAGATTTTTTAAAGATATATAAACTGAAGAAACGAAAGTGAGCGGAACAAAATTTGAAATTAATACCACACAGCCTCAATATATAAAGTCTGTTTATAGAACAAATAACCTTCCTAAAGAGGTTTGGGATTGGGGCGTTAAAAAGAGTCTCGAATGTTCTTTCTTACGAGAGCTATTACAGACGATTAGAAAATTGGAATATTTCGTTTATTATAAGAAAAATTTTGAGTATGCAATCATGCTGCGTTTTTGAAGTTAAATGAGAAAACTGAAATTATTATCGATTTCGATTGAATGTATTACAATGAATCACCTTCAAATCTCTACTCTCTATACTTATAAGCGGGATTAATACTCTTTATATATCTCCATATCTCTACCAGTGATTTTCGACAAAAAATAAGATATTCTATATTTAATTTATTAATATAAGTTAATATAAGTTATTTACGTTTTTAGTTTTAAAATATGTGGAAAAAAATATTTTATCCCCACTAAAAACCCACCTATTTTTAAGTATGGTTTACTGAATATATGTGCACACATAAATATGTATATATATATATATATCTATATATATCTCTGCCACCAGTTATTGTCTAAAAAAAAAGAAGATATTCTGTATTTAATTTATAGTAGGGGAGCCCACGAGGCTAAATGGGGATTTACTCGAGCGTCGTAGAGACCTATTGGGATGCAAAGCTTAGATAATAAGAAGAAAAAAATGTTATATGATATATACCTTTACATCGGTGGGGGAAGCGGCTATAGATTTTTAAATATGTAAAAAAAAACTGTTGCATGGACATCCTCGAGCGCGTCAGATATTGATAGCATCAATGTCCTACGTATTTTTAATAATGTACGTATGTTAATCTGATCGTTTGCATGATGGGGGTGGTTGTATTTAAGGGTTGAAAATGAAAAAAAAAAAATTAATCGAGCGCGTCAGATTTTCTAAGGGAGTGTTAAGTGCACCAAAAAAAAGCTCTCATTCACTAATCTGACGATTTCGATGGGACGCAAACTCGCGGCCATTATCATAATGTGCAAAAAAAATTCGCCATTTTGAAATACTCAAGCGCGTCAGATTAAGATATATATGGTTCATCTTTATGTTCTAAACGTACTGTCTCATAATCTGACGATTATCTAGAGGGATTTGCCTGATCTGACAAAAAAAAATTAGAAAAACGGTTCACCTTAAAGGCCATCCCTGCAACTTCCCGCTAATTCCATTCCTGGGTGCTTAAAATTGTACTTATGACATTTCTGAGCTCAAAATATAATTTATGTGATATTTTGAGCTCGCTGAGTTCAAAGAAATAATATTTCTATGCATTTGAGCTCTCCCAGCTCGAAAGTCTGATAGAAGTTTCATAGAACACTATTTTTGGAATTTTCAAACCGCAATAACTTTTGAATGGATCAACCAATTTTCACGCGGTTGGCGCAATTCGACGCAGTTTTATCATCCTCATAAGTAATTTTGCAATTTTAATTGACCGAGCCACAAATTTCGGAGTAATCCCGAAAAAACACTTTTTCGGGTTTCTTTCGTTCACGATATCTCTCGAACGAATCAACCGCTTTTGACCAGCTTGGTGGCGATCGACGTGGTTTTTCAAGCTCAAAGGCGGATTAGTTTTTGAAGTTGATCGATAAAGCCGGTTAAAAGTTATTCCAAAAAAACCACTTTCAAGCTCAGGAAATAGCATGCAAATAAATAAGTGTATGCTTTTTTAGTAGAATACATGTATTTATAAAAAAATTACTTAAAAAAAAGCTTAAAACAATTTAATGTTTTATAATTAATTGATTAATGATTAATTAATCATCATCTTCATCCGTAGAATCATCTTCCTCTTCTGGCTCAATTTCATCCTCAGATTGCGTATCTGTAACAAAAAATTATTAAAATATTTAACAATATTTTTTTTATGAACAACGTGTTTTTTTAATTATTGAAGAAAAGAAATACCTGATTCTGGAGTATCTTCAAGAATATCAGGTGTTATGACTACATCTTCGTACGCTTTCGGCAATTGGTCACCTGCAAACCAGTTCATTTTAAATTTCTCGTCGACAATTTTCCATCCATAGTCCGTTGGTAAAAGATCAGTAATTTTTGCATTATGGGCATTACTCCATAAGCATGCAATGAATTTTGTGCGTAACACTTGCTGGAGTAACTCCGATTCACAGGGTGGCAAGTTGCACGCATCGTAATTCCGGACACTCAAGGAGAAGGGTTGCGACTTGTCTTTTACTTTGTATGTCCTATTGAAGATGACAATCCTGGCTTGATTGACATCATCTAACTTTTTTAACCCATACAAGTGGCAAGTAAAAGACTGTATAATGTTAAAAGAATCCTGCACATTATGCTCCTTTGATCCCAAATCCAGAAATGCGTCTTGAAAAATTTCTGAATTCATTAATAGTTGCAAAGGTTTCTTTTTCCCTCGTCGGTACAATGCTGGGTTGAAATCGCAACCAGTGAATGCATGCAAAGCTGGAAGCGCTTTCGAAATTTTTGAACCTAATTTTTTGTAGAGAGCGGATACGTCGATGCATCGGCGGGCATTGCCAACTCCAAGATCCATCCAAACTTCTACTCTTGCTTGCAGGTGTTCCATATTTGCTAACATGATGACCACTATATCAGTATCAGAAGTTCTGACAGTAATGGTAGAATCTTCATTTTGTTGGCAAGCAACAAATGCTATCTTCGTATCCGCTTCTTCGTGATCAGGGCATGACAACTCATTATTAATGATGCGTGTTACTTTATTATCAGTAACCGAATATTCATAACACAAATCATGTATTATGTAAATTACCTTACTACCGATAATCGTTGCCATCTCCTGATCAGCCCAATGATCGATCAAAAACTTGACAATAGCTTCTTTAAACTTTATATTTTTTAAGTCTTTCGTAAATTCTGCTGTTCGTGTTTGTTGAGGACCGGAAATGTGGAATTCCTTGTCATCTACACTACCTCGAAGAGAATGCTCATAATCCTTGATAGAGGGTGTGAAGTAGCGATCGAATACAATAGCAACTTTACTTGCAGCGTTATTGACAAGGCATTGTAATATTTTCTTTGACACACCTCCAAAACTACGGGGCATTTCTTTAAAAGTATTTAAAAAAAAGAAGCCATCTATAATTACAAGGTCAACTTGGGGTGGCGGTTGCTCCATATCTTCAACTTGTTTCTCTAGCTCGTGAATTAGTACTGACTTATCAGTCTTGTTTAAAGAACCATCTATATGGCACAGTGATAACGGCATAGGAGTTATGGGAAAACAAAGTACTTTCTCCAAGTCTATACTCGTGTCAAGAGATAGAGCTAATAACCGTCCGAATAAATCCCGCTGCAATGTAACTTCGTGCACTTTTTCACCAATTTTCATTTTTTTTTTCTTCTTGAGGCTTGCAAAACTTAGCACCTTATTTTTTTTTATTGGCTGGTGAAACCTGTCTGAATTTAAATTACATTCCATTATGAATTGATCGCGCAGAAATGTTCCTCCAGACACTGTATTTAGTAAACAGTTTGTAATTTCTAGAGAAGCAGCTTGCCCCGTTGAAATGTTAAACAACAGATCCTTATCAATTGAAGAAGAGAATGGATTGATGGTCTGCAGGACACTGTTCGAAAAAGCTTCAATTTGGATGTGTTGTTTTTTCATTCGATCTGGGTGTAGATCGGCAGCAATATCATGGTAGTTTCTGTCAAGCCCTGCACGAGTAAGCACATGAGATATGATTCTTGTTCGCGCTCCATGATTTTTAGCCCAACGTTGTCTAGCAGAAATTGAATTTGTGAGGTTAACAATTCCAGTAAGACGACGAGCAGCATCACCATTTATCGTCTGCTCTAGCGTTAAATCCACAGGAATTCGTGAGAAAGGCTTGCTGGTTCTTCTGATTCCAAACGAACCCTTAGCCATTTCAGATCGGAGGCCTGGATGTGTGTTATCTACATGTTGCAGTAAATTTATGTAGTACACTAGCCATCGACTATAGTTTGGTTGATTGTAATAGAAGAATAAGCTGACGAATTTCGCAATGGTATATATGTACAATTCTAAATCTCCAACTCTAATACTTTTAATGAATAAGTGGTAAAGATTTATAAAATCGATGTACATTGCGTAAAATTGCGCCGTTCTTCCGTGCTTGCCGTCTAATGTGTCTTCTGTGTATTCTTCATAAGATTGAATGAGACGTTGTGTTTCTGCATGCTGAACTTGAGGAGAGACATCTTCATGAGCCAAAAATGTGGTGAGATATTCGAACACTGATTCGTCAACTGTCAATTGTTTGTTTTCCAAAAATGCTTCGAAATGTAATTGTTGCAATGCCAACGCCACGAGAGAATGCAACCGTTTACATCTGTTATAATTTTTTCCGCTAATAAAACCTGACACTGAACCATTAGCGATCAATTCACATTCAGTCATGATATTGCTCAGTCCACAATCTTCAATAAAAGTACCAACTGCATTAAAAAAAGCCAATTCAATATGAAAGGCCCCTAAATGAATAAAAATGTTATCAAAGCTTGGAGATTCTTGTGCTTGAATACAATAACTAGTGCGAGCAATAGCTAGATCATAGGTGATCTGGATGTAGGGAGCTTGACACTCATTTGCAATATCTTGACTCAATTCTAGAGTTTTCAAAACAGTTGAATGGTTGGTGGGAGATTCATTAATTGGAGTAAGATATGAAACTTTTTGAACTCGTGACTCGTCAATCAAAATCTTACTGTGAAATCCTACCCACATTGGAACATTCGATATTTTATACTTATGTAATAACATCCACGTAACGTCCAGCTGTTTCGACATACTCAAATTGTCTGGAGCTTTATTAAGCTCTGAGATGTCTAGCTGACTCCAGGTGGTAATTTTTAACTTCTTAGTAAATGGATGCATTTCAAAAGTAACTTCTTCAAAAGCCCTGCGTTTTCTTTTTTTTGTTTTTGGAGTAGTAATGGAAAATTCTGGAAAACTACCATGCACAATCTCATCGATTGTTGAATTTTCATTTGCAGAAGGGCTAGGAGATTCCAATGACACCGGATCCGGATTCTGCACGATATCCTGAAAAATTATTCCCACCGTATCATGCAAAGTATCTTTGCCGTTGAGGGTTTCTACGAAGCGGTCGAAATTGTCGAATGCGACACCAGTATTCAAGTCCGGGCGACGTTGAATATCTTCAGGACATACGTGATCACTATTTACCGTTGAAAATGTCAGCTCAGTCTCTAGCTCTTCCAAAGTTGTGTAAGAGCAACAGTGCCCATATTTTGAAAGTATATTAACAACTTTCTTACTGTTGCATAAGCTCTTTACTGCTAGACCTAGGGTAATTTGCTTCGAAGTTTTAATTTTGTGACCAAAAGCTGCATAAATCAGATCTTGCCCAATGGAAAAAATAGAAAGTTCTTTTTTTTTTTTTCTATTTTCCCGTGCTTTTTGGGATAGATGAGAAACATCACCACAAATGAAAGATTCCAAAAAACAATGAAGAAGCTCTGGCACGTAATCGCACTCTCCCAATATCAAATCTTCAGCTGTACAATTTTCAGGCAATTCTCTTCTGGTTGAGTTAAGAATTTCTTCACGAAGTTGTGTTGCAACTGAACGGATGGTTTCTTTTACTGCCATCGTTTTAAATAAATCCGTGTAAGTTAAAACAGAGGCGGAGAATGGAGCAAGAAACTTTTTTTTTTCAGCGTAAATTATTTTTATCTTATTGTCAAAAGTTTCCATCAATTTTCTTTCCAAGTGACGGTCTGAGAACGAAGAAATATTGATGGAATTAGATAGTAAACTGCATTGCTGCTCTAACAATTTTTGATATTCTTTTTTTACGAAATCAAAAAACAAACATTCACTATTCTTGACCACTGTTTCTTCTAACATTTCACAAAGAATAGTATACGCAGTATTGGTAACTTTTTTTTTCCTCAGAAATTCGCTATTATCATCCTTATAAATATCGCGTAAATATTGATCCTTGCAACATTTATGGTAGGGAATTTTGGTATCATCAGAGAAAGAACTGAGCTTTTCCAACATTTTTACATCATTTTGTTCGGTGGCCGCGCTTTTCAAATTCTCAATAGTTTTTAATCTATTGACAGCTAAACGAACTTCACGACCATGATGCCGTTTACGCTGTTTTTGGCAAATGAAGCACGTTTGTGATGCTGAATCCACATGAGCGACAGGCTCATCTGTACTGAATGAATTATTGGAATCCTGAAAGCCTTCCTGAACGTTGCTCGACTCTCCCGCTCTGAAAATTTTATAACAATAATTTAAGTATAACATAAAATAAAAATATTGGTTAAAAAATTTCAAATTCGATAGAAATACCATTTAATATGAAATAAATTATTTATATTAATAATCAACTGTAAAAAATGGTCAATTAAATATTTTAGTTTTTATGCAACTTGATAATAATTTTTTTTAAATTAATATTTTCTCAAAAATAATAGTAATTTCATGAATTAAAATATTTGAACAAAAATATAAATATTGTAGTACCTATATAATATTATATTTAGGTATCTATTTATTGAGTTCATAAATTTTTAATACAGACTTAATCATTTTGTTTATCGAATATACTAATTCTATCCATATTTTTTTAAATTTATATTATAGAAGATTTTAATAATTTTCCGGAACTTTGTTGGAAGCAATATCTAGTTTCGTACTACAATATTTGTCTTTTAATTCATGTAATTAACATTATTTTAAAATAAATATTAATTAAAAAGATATTATCACTAAGTTAAATAATAAATAGTGAACTATTTTATAAGAAACATATATGTTAAATAAATAATTAATGATACTAAAGTTAGCCGACGTTTTTAATTTTTTGATTTTATTTTTAATAATTAAATTATAACAAAAAAATATTTTTTAAAAATTGCACTTACAGTTTTAGAAGTTTTTTTACAAGTGAAATTTTTTTTTATTTTTTTGTAATCATTTTTTCCATAAAAAAAAATTCTAAAAATTTTTATATGTCAGCTAACTTAATTTTCATATTAATTTAAATATTTTATAATTATCGATTATAAACTATTGATACTTTGCAGCTCCAAAATTAGTTGATTTAGAAAAATCTTAAATAATATTGAATTAAATTCATATGATAATTAATAATTTTATATGTGCCAATATTTTATTATGTGCCAAAGAAGTACAACTTCTAACGCGTGTACATGAGTACACACACCATTTTTTTTTTATATAAAAGTTTAACTAAATAATTTTTTTCAATGAAAAAAATTTTCTATAAATACTTATGAGACTGAAGTTAACAGACACTTGACAATTGTTTGATTTTTCTTTAAAAATAAACTAGACATAGAAAATTATTTATAAAAATCTCATTTATAATTTTTCAGAGCTTCTAAAAATGAAGTTTTTAAATAAAATTATCTTCCTAAAATTTTTTTGTTAAGAAAATTCTAAAAATTATCAGATGTCTCTCAATTTCAGTATTATAAATATTTAATAAATGAAGTCATATTAGCACTTACTCGTCTGTCGATGTACCAGCAACCTCAGTAGACAAGGAATCAACAGTACCATGTGCTTCGGAACACTCTCCAGAATCAGGAGCATGTGTTTCGGAGCTATTTCCCGAAACTTCCGGTGTATTGTCATGTTCCACTACACTTTGATCTTGTAAATACTGAAAGTCTCGCGGTATTTTAATTGCAGTAAATAATTTATAGCACTGTGCGTGATATAAATCATTTAATGATGATTCCATCGATAATTGGAGGTTATCATATGTTCCTCGAGACTTTCGGATAACCGGCTTGCTCCGACGATATTCCAAAATATTTACACATTTCTTTAATGTTTCTACCGTAAATTTGATTGTTTTTTGTAAGGTACTTTCACCACAAAAAAAATTTAGCTACGCTCGAGAATGTCGAGATGACGTTTTTTTTTTACAACTTTGTTGCCCTCCCCTTTTTTTACGTCACTCTCAAATTGTCAGATTAGTGGAATATACACTTTTTAGGATGTAATTAACTCACCCTACCTTAATCTGACGCGCTCGAGAATTTCTGATGGTCAATTTTTTTTTACTAATCTGATCCTGTATCCTTCACGGGCGGCCTTATATATGGGCCTCATGTTTTGTGGAGGTACTTAACCGGGTACAAGGTATCCCCCTGTATATTAATCTGCCGCGCTTTAGTAAATCCCGAAATCCCCGCTTGGGCTCCCCTACTATTACGTTAGTAGTAGTAGGAATGGGGAGGCCGAAGCCTCGCAAGTAGGCCTTTCAAGACCCTTTCTTAACCGACTCCTAAGAAACCTACTCTCTCATTCTCTTCCATTCTCTACCACATCTGGTCCATTTTCTTTAGCCTTGTGTTGTCGAACGCACCTATCTGCTATGCGAATGACAGGACAGAGGTCCACTTTTGTTGTTTTACCGATTCATTGCCCTCACCGCAGTGTCTTATATCCACATCAAGATGACCTCTTTTGCCAATCTATCCAGCTTGATTTTGCGCATACGTGGAGATGTTATTTTAGCGGAGCAGATTACGTTATGGGCAGCATGGCTGTCTGAACAGATATAGACCCAACGCTCAGTGCAAACCACTACTTCCTCCATATTTGCCACTGAGAGTATGGCATAAACCTCTGTTTGAAAAATAGTAGCGCATCGTCTTGGCACAAATCTGGCTCTAACGTTTCTATTTTTCACGTATACTCCGGCCTTTGATTGACCCTCTCCAACTTGGTATAGTATACTATACTAGAAATAGTATAGTATACTAGAAAGTCTTGTGGGTAGCTCAAAGTCTCTTCCATCTACTCTTCTTTATCCGGGTTAACCTGCCTGCTAATGACGATCTTACCCAACTGACGAGAGAAGCGTGTGACCCTCCCATATGCAAGTTTGCGCAGATCGTCTCAACTGTTGCCTTATTAAAAGTCTTTTCTAAGTCAAAAATAAACGGCAGGGCAAACTCTTTGGAACGAAGTGCTCTTTCTTTCTCGTAACTGCTGCGTGGAGAGCAATATCGATCGATCTACCACACCTGTAGGCGTGTTAGTTCTTATGGAATGGGTACTCTTTTAGAGCCCTTACCATTACATAATAGTCTCTAAAGTTTGAAAAAGAATGGATGTCAAACTAATTGGTTTGCATAATTTTGCTTCAACGTAATCTCTTTTCCCGGATTTGGGTATAAAGACCACAATTTTTTTCACGTTTTCGGCTAAAAGTACATTCTATACCATGTTTCTTCACTTAGTTCTAAAAAAAAGAAATATTCATATTTAGCATTTTTGAAGTTTAAAGATCAAATTTAGTTATTGATTCACGACTTCTAAGTTTTACGACTTTTAAGCATCGATGGAGCTATTAATTTACTTTTTATAAAGATTATCAATGATAACCAAAGTGAACCTTAGGATTCTTAAATAAAATTTCAAAAACTGACCCTCCTCTTCAATTCCTAGATCAATTATTTGTCTTATAAAAATTTATTTCAATAACAATATGGTGACCATCATTAACATTAGTTAGTCGTAGTTTTTCTCTGGGGAGATTGTTACTGGTTACTGGTTACTGGTGCTTGTAATGTGAGGCGGTTACTAAATTAGCTACGAGGAACATGGGTACTGAGGATCACTACTTTGTAGTCGAAATAATAGATCTAGGTATAGGGGTAATTTTTGAAATTTTAGTCTATCTTTTATCTTATAATATATGTACACTCCCGTTCAAAAAAAAATGAACAGACCTGAAATGTTAATTTTTTTACATTTCATAAAACTCCTGACTTTTGTAACTCTCTGTATATTATTTATTTATAAACAAAGATAAGGAGTCTATTTTTTAAATGTGAAAAAAGAAATGGAAGTTATATATTTTTTTTTTATGTAAACAAAAACATTTACTACAAGAATAATCAAAATTGTGAGAGACTGATTCGGTTCAGGTCTGTTCATTTTTTTTTGAATGGGAGTGTATGTTACCTACACAATTGTAGGTGTATACTCATCAAATATTTGTCTACTAAAAATAACTGTGAAAAGAGTGCAATAAATAATATCATGAACACATGAATGCATTACCAATCTTCTTCGTTTTATATTTTCTGATATTTAAAGAAAAATATTGAAAGAAATAAACGAATAAACTTTTTTTATTTATTCCTTTTCGCATGCATTTATACAGTGAAACTCGAATAACACCATTTTTAAATAAAGTGTAATATTAGTTTCTTTTAAGAAAGTGTTAAAACCATCGAAAAAAATATTAATATGATTATTTTCAATTTCAATAGAATTCCTAACTGCTATCAAGTTGGTGTCCGGTAAATAAAAAATTAAACAGAATCCAAAGTATCAAGTTTAATCTCGTGGAAATTATGTATTCGACGCACAGGTCATTTTAACACCACATCCCAATTCTCCCCCATGGTTGATCAATATAACAAGTCAGATATATATATATATATATATATATATATATATATATATATATATATATATATATATATATATATATATCTGACTTGTTATATTGATCGAGAGAGAGAGACCAATTAACAAAATCTTTTGACAGATACATGGTTTGAATTCTTTGATATTTTACTAATTAAGGTTTGTGTGAAACTGGAAGGGGTAAGTAAGGGTGGGGAGTTTGTCCTATACTAAATGCATTGATATATCATCCATTGCCAACTCTAGATAAGTAAAAATTTTGCAATTAAATCGATTCAAATAATTTAATTTTTGTAAAAAAATTTATATTTGAAAAAAAAAAAATTGTTTAAAAATTAAATCCTAAATTTCATTTCTTCGCAGAGTTTTAATAGTTAAAAATATGTTCTTATGTATTTCAAAAAAATTGCATGGTGATAAAACTAGATGAAATGAAATAAATCTAGATAAAAATATATATAACTAAAAATAAATCTAAATAAAAATAAATAAAACTAGATTTAGAACATTTTTCGATCTACAAATTTAATTATCTCAGAAACCAAAAACAGGATTCATTTGAAATTAGGTCCAGGTATTTATAAGACTTTGATAATTATTATGACAGTTTTTCACAACACGGGCATTTCTGGTTGTCGAGATATATATTTTTGTATTCATGTTTTTACCGACGAGTTCATTTAAAAAAAATCCAATAGTTTCATCATGTTATAAATAAATTTTAGTCACGTTTTAAAAAAGTGAAAATTATGATCGCGTTTGAAAGTTTTTTCGTTATTAATTTTGAATAAAAATGTTCGACGGTACTGAAGAGTAAACAAGTAATGTAACAACTAACTGAGTTAATTGTTTGAATACCCAGTATATACTGAGTTGTATATACTTTGTATTGTTAATATTTCTGCCTATTCAATGTGTATAAAATATGAATTATCAAAAAATCAGCACTGTTGCTGATTTCATTCAGAAGATATTTCGGGGTCAAATTATCTATGATATTTCCAGTAGTAATAGCACTGTAAGTAAGAAGGCCAAATGTCCCTTAAACTCGACCTTGCACACTACCGTGCTCTAGATTTGTAAATGTTTGTTTTGTGTTAATAATTAATATTGAAACAGTAAAAAATGTTCATGCATTTAAAAAAATTGATATTAACGTTCTTGCGATTTTTATATATTTAAATATTGAGTTATATCTTTGAGTTAAACAACGCAACCGACTGTTAACGCAAAGCGTTGGTCAACGCGAGCCGTTAGGCGACGCGAAAAGAAAGTCAACGCGAAGATTTAGAAAATTAACGTACAGCGTTGGTAAACGTAAAGCGTTGGTAAACGCAAAGCTTTAACCAACGCGAAACGTTAGCTAAAGCGAACCGTAAGTCAGCCAACGCAAAGCGTTGGTCAATGAGAAGCGTAAGTATATAGAAAGTGTTAGGTCAACGTGAAGGGTTAGTAAATCAAAGCGAAACGTAAGCTAAAGAAAACCGTAAGCCAGCCAACGCGAAGCGTTGGTCAATGAGAAGCGTTAATTATTCAAAGTGAATCGTCCGTGATTCTACGCGATGCGTGATTTCATGCGAATGGTAAATGCTTAAAGTAAGCGTGAAAACTTAGTCAAATGGTAGCGATAGTTAACGCGAAGTGTTAGCACGCGTAAGTTAAACAATGCGAAGAGTTAGCCGACAATCGATACTCAAGTCAATCGATACTCAGTACTAGCTAACGAGAGGAAGTTATCGCGGAGCGTATGCAATTTAACGCAGAGCGTAAGCAAGTTAACGCGAAGCGCTGGTAAATCAACACATAGCGTTAGCAAACGCAAAGCGTTAACCAACGTGGAACACAAGCTAAAGCAAACCGTTAGCCATCCAACGCGAAGCGTTGATCAATGAGAAGCGTTAGTCAATAGGAAGTGTTAGATCAACGCGAAGCGTTAGTAAATCAACGCAAAGCGATGGTAACAAATAAGCTAAAGTGAACCGTAAGCCAGCCAACGCGAAGCATTGGTAAATGAGTGACGTTAGTCAATAGGAAGCGTTAGGTCAACGCGAAGCGTTGGTAAACGCGAAACGTGAACTTAAGCGAATCGCAATTCAGCCAACGCGAAGCGTTGGTCAATGAGAAGCGTTAGTTATCCAAAGCGGAGCGTCAGAGATTCGCGAAGCGTAATTTCACGCGAATCGTTAACCAACGAGAAACGTAAGCTCAAGGGAACCATAAATCGGCCAACGCGAAAGGTCAATGTTGGTCAATGGGAAGGGTTGGTCAATGAGAAGCGTTCGTCAATAGGAAGTGTTAGGTCAACGCCAAGCGTTAGTAAATCAACACGAGGCGTTGGTATACGCAATGCGTTTACCAACGTGAAACGTAAGCTAAATGGAACCATAAGTAAGCCAACGCGAAGCGTTGGTTACTGAGATGCGTTAGTTATTCAAAGCGAAGCGCCGATGATTTTCTTTGGTGATTCGCGAAGCGCGGTTTTACGCGAATCGTAAAATCATCGTTTGTAAACGCTAAGCGTTAACCATCGCGAAACGTAAGCTTAAGTAAACCGTAAGGCATCCAAGCGTTGGTCATGAAAAGCGTTAGTCAATAGAAAGCGTAAGGTCAACGCGAAGCGTTAGATAATCAACGCGAAGCGTTAGTTAATCAACGCGAAGCATTAGTTAGTAAACGCGAAGCGCTAGTTAATCAACGCGAAGCGTCAGTTAATCAACGCGAAGCGTTAGATAATCATCGCGAAGCGTTAGTTAATCAACGCGAAGCGTTAGTTAGTCAACACGAAGCGTTAGTTAATCAACGCGAAGCGTTAGATAATCAACGCGAAGCGTTAGTTAATCAACGTGAAGCGTAAGTTAGTCAACACGAAGCGTTAGTTAATCATCGCGAGGCGTTAGTTTATCATTGCGAAGCGGTAGATAATCAATGCGAAGCGTTAGTTAATCAACACGAAGCATTAGATAATCAACGCGAAGCGTTAGATAATCAACGCGAAGCGTTAGTTAATCAACGCGAAGCATTAGTTAGTAAACGCGAAGCGCTAGTTAATCAACGCGAAGCGTTAGTTAATCAACGCGAAGCGTTAGATAATCATCGCGAAGCGTTAGTTAATCAACGCGAAGCGTTAGTTAGTCAACACGAAGCGTTAGTTAATCAACGCGAAGCGTTAGTTAATCAACGCGAAGCGTTAGATAATCAACGCGAAGCGTTAGTTAATCAACGTGAAGCGTAAGTTAGTCAACACGAAGCGTTAGTTAATCATCGCGAGGCGTTAGTTAATCATCGCGAAGCGGTAGATAATCAATGCGAAGCGTTGGTTAATCAACGCGAAGCGTTAGTTAATCAACCTGAAGCGTTAGTTAATCAACGCGAAGCGTTAGTTAATCAACGCGAAGCGTGAGATAATCAACGCGAAGCGTTAGTTAATCAACGCGATGCGTTAGTTAGTCAACGCGAACCGATAGTAAGTCAACGCGAAGCGATAGTTAATCAACGCGAAGTGTTAGTTAATCAACACGAAGCGTTAGTTCATCAAAGCGAAGCGTTAGTTAATCAACGCGAAGCGTTAGATAATCAACGCGAAGCGTTAGTTAGTCAACGCGAAGCGTTAGTTAATCAACGCGAAGCCTCAGTTAATCAACACGAAGCCTTAGTTATTCAACTTGTAGCGTTAGTTAATCAACGCGAAGCGTTAGTTAATCAACGCCAAGCGTTAGCTAATCAACGCGAAGCGTTAGATAATCAACGCGAAGCGTTAGTTAATCAACGCGAAGCGTTAGCTAATCAACGCGAAGCGTTAGATAATCAACGCGAAGCGTTAGTTAATCAAAGCGAAGCGTTAGTTAGTCAACGCGAAGCGATAGTTAATCAACGCGAAGCGTTAGTTAATCAACGCGAAGCGTTAGTTAATCAACGCGAAGCGTTAGTTTATCAACGCGAAGCGTTAGTTAATTAACGCGAAGCGATAGTTAATCAATGCGAAGCGTTGGTTTATCAACGCAAAGCGTTAGTTTATCAACGCAAAGCGTTTGTAAACGCAAATCGAAATGTAAGCTTAAGCGAACCGTAAATCACCCAACGCGAAGCGTAGCTTAATGAGAAGCGTAAGTCAATAGGAAGCGTTAGGTCAACGCGAAGCGTTAGCAAAGCGTTTACTAACGCGAAGCATAAGCTGCAGCGAACAATCAGTCAGCCAACGCGAAGCGTTGGTCAATTAGAAGCGTTAGTTATGCAAAGCGAAGCGTCATTGATGCGCGAAACGTTATGCCAAGCGAATAATTAACCTACACAAAGCGTTAACCAACGCGAAACGTAAGCTGAAGCGAACCGTAAGTCAACCAACGCGAAGCGTTGGTCAATGAGAAGCATTAGTTATTCAAAGTGAATCGTCCGTGATTGGCTTTGTTGATTCGCGAAGCGTGATTTCACGCGAATCATTTACCAACGCGAAATGTTAGCTATAATGAAACGTAAGTCAGCAAAGCGTTGGTCAATGAGAAGCGTCAGTCAATAGGAAGCGTTAGGTCAACGCGATGCGTTTGTTAATCAACGCAAAGCGTTGGTCCACGCAAACCGTAAGTCAGCCAACGCGAAGCGTTGGCCGATGAGAAGCATTAGTCAATAGGAAGTGTTAGGTCAACACGAAGCTTTGGTAAACGCAATGCGTTTACTAACGCGAAACGTAAGCTAAAGCGAACCGCAAGTCAGCCAACGCGAAGCGTTGTTTAATGCGTAGCGTTAGTTATTCAAAGCAAAGCGTCGGTGATTCGCGAAGCGTAAACAATTCAAAGCGTTAACCAACGCGAAACGTAAGCTAAAACGAGCCGCAAGTCAGCCAACGCGAAGCGTTGGTCAATGAGAACCGTTAGTCAGTAAGATGTGTTAGGTCAAGGCTTTGCATTTACCAACGCGAAACGTAAGTTACAGCGAACCGTATTCAAAGCGAAGCGTCAATGAGAAGTGTAAGTCAACAGAAAGTGTAAGGTCAACGCTTAGCGTTAGTTAATCAACGCGAAGCAATAGCCGATGCTGCGTTAGAATACAAATATATGTTGATATATATATATATATATATATATATATATATATATATATATATATATATATATATATATAAATATATATATATATATATATATATTTATATGTATATATATATATATATATATTTATATTTATATGTATATATATATATATATATTAATATATATATATATATATATATTTATATATATATATATATATATATATATATATATATATATATATATATATATATATATATATGTACATTATATATAGATAATGAGAGAGACCAACTATTTCTTTGAAAAGGAAAATCACTTACACCTTGAACTTATATATTCACCTGGTTTACAAAACTAAAATAAACATAAAAACAATACTATTTGATGTATGTTATGTTTGTACATGTGAGGTCAAATTTTGAGAAAACTATTGAGTTTATGAAAAAATGTTGCAAACAAAAGATGTTTATTTTAAAGAGAAGAAAATTTTTTTTCATTAAAATTTTTTTCTACCTCTTACGGTTTCAAAGATATATTTTTTCCCCTCTGGCGGGGGGAAACACTTTCCGATTTTGCTCATTAACGAATTTGACCTTAATTTTTTGGTCTAGAACACACACAAAAATTATCAACTCGTTTTCTCTTTTCGTTTTTGAGTTATCGACTAGACAGACAGACAGATTGACGGACGGGCATGTGAAAATGGCCGAATTAGGCCATTTTATGAATATCATTGTAAAGCATTTTTGTCAAGGATTAATATTTTCAAGCGTTACAAAGTCGGGACTAAACTTTATATACCTTGTATATTTACAAATATACTGGGTGCAAAAATAGTATGTACGGTTGTTATGTATACCTATGGGTCCATGGAGACCATGCCTTCATTCGCCTATTAATTGTATTTTTCATTTTTTTTCAACTTTGAGGACAAATTTTGTGAAAACTATTGAGTTTATGACAAAATTTTTCAAACAAAAGTTGTTTATTTTAAAGAGAAGAAGATTTTTTGTTGACAAATTTTTTTCTATCTCCTACGGTTTCAAAAACATAATTTTCCCCCCCTGGCCGGGGGAAACACTTTCCGATTTTGCCCATTAACGAACTTGACCTTAATTTTTTGGTCTAGAACACACACAAAAATTTTCAGCTGGTTATCTCTTTTCGTTCTTCAGTTATCGTGTTCACAGACGGACAGACGAATAAGGCCGAATTAGGCCATTTTATGAATACCTTTGTGAAGCATTTTTGTCAAGGATTAATATTTTCAAGCGTTACATAGACGGGACTAAATATAATATACCTTGTATATTTACATATACAGGATATAAAAATAGTATGTATAGTTGTTATGTATACCTACGGGTCCATGGAGACGATGCCTTCATTCGCCTGTCAATTGTATTTCTCATTTTTTCAATTTTGAGGACAAATTTTGATAAAACTGTTGAGTTTATGAAAAAAGTTTTCAAACAAAAGTTGTTTATTTCAAAGAGAAGAAGATTTTTTGTTAACAAATTTTTTTTCTATCTCCTACGGTTTCAAAGATATAATTTTTCCCCCCTAGCGGGGAGAAACACGTTCCGATTTTGCCCATTAACGAACTTGACCTTACTTTTTTGGTCAAGAATACACAAAAAAATTTTCAGCTCGATATGTCTTTTCGTTTTTGAGTTATCGGCTTCACAGACGGACAGACGGACGGACGGACATGTGAAAAAGGCCGAATTAGGCCATTTTATGAATACCTTTGTGAAGCATTTTTGTCAAGGATTAATATTTTCAAGCGTTACAAAGTCGGGACTAAACTTAATATACCTTGTATATTTACAAATATACTGGGTATAAAAATGAATAAACCTATTAACCTACCCACCTCTAAATTGTAGGTAGGCAAAGGTTGATTACGTTCAGTTCTGAGTGAGAGGTAGGAAGAGAGGTAGAGTAAATACAGGGTACTTACCAATTATTATTTCTTTCTTTTGTTAATTAAAACATTTTCTGAAAAAAAATTAATACCAACCCTTTTTTATGGTCATACATAAAAAACATTGAACATACAATATTGAATACATACTCTGGAATTCTGGGCTGGGCATAAAATGTACCTTTTTAATATATTTGTGTATGAATAAAATATAACTGTTAAATAGAAATAAATCTTTTGATCTTTTACCGATTGACCGTTATAATTAAATAGGTAACTTTTTGACTTCGAGAAATTTTTTTGATGGTTTAGTTTTTTGAAAATTCCGAATAATTTTCCTAAACTATTACACATGGGAGAACTAATAAACAATTATTTACCTGATTTAATTATTTTTTCTTGGTAGGGGATGGTTAGTGTCATCGGAATTTGATGAAACTGGATACAATAAACATGCCAATGATAAGGCTGGGGGGGGGGGGGATAATTTGTTATTGAGTTCTCAATGATTAAATTGTACATAAAGTGGGAATTTTATATTTGCTTACTCAACCATTCGTGTTAGTGAAAATTATTTTTCGCATAATTTCTTTAAAAAAATAAAATAAAAGTAGTGATTTAGTTAATTTTACAATTTAATAATCGATTTAAAGATTTCGAAAATATAAATGTAATGAGAAAATTTTAATAGAAAATTTAAAATTCCCGCTTTAATAGAAATTTTTCTCAAATTTTTTCCGGATTCCAATGATTGCGCGTTTTTAAACGAAATGATTACCCTTCCAACAAAGTATAATTTATTAGGAGCCATGAACACGAGCACTAAAAGTATTTGGGAAATCGTCGCAGAAAACTCATCTTCGTTTGAATATCCGGAATTATTAAATATAAATGAATAAAAAACTTAGTAGTTGTTATTGTTCGCATCTTTTTATCTATGTGAATCGGGAATTTCACATATGAAACATATAAAATCAAATAAATTATTGGGCAATAATTGGTAGGACACCTTGTATTGAAACATCGTTCCGTCTTACTTCAAAATATACCTTTTTTGCATATTCTCACTCAACTTATGGAGAGTCCAGTTGCTCTGAAGAGCAATCCATGTCCATCTCTGCTCTAAATTGCAAAGTAGAAGCAAAACGTTAAATTACAAACTTGTTTCTTTTTAGAATAGTCACAAGGTTTGTTTGAATTTATTTCGAGATCTAAATGACTCTTTAATAGAATATGATAGATTGATACGACAATCAAATTGGTATCTTAAAGTTCATACAAATTTTCAACTCCATGTGAATGTTTCCTAATAGTGGAGTCAATAAGAGTTTTTACTTAGGAATACTCAGAAACAGCACCGATTTTAAAGTTTTTTTAAAAAATGTTTGTTTTTATATATTATTTGAAATCAGAAATATATTGGCGGGCGAATTTACCCATGGGGTGGATGCCACTCCATTTCAATGGCGAAAATATTTAAATTTAAAATGACCTCACAAATTAATTTTAATTTTAAGCAGAAAACGTCCTATACAGTTTTTCTGCAAGGTTTATAGCTTCTGGGTTCTTTACAGTCGAGTTTGCCAATTTTTCGTCGAAAAACACATATTTAGTAACCAGTGATCCTAAAAACACCTGCAATTAAAAAAAAAAATGAAAATGAGAGTTCATACATAAAATATATTTATTATTGAATGCATAAAACAAAAATTACAATTTTTGAAATTACCATTCGTAAAATTTTATTTCGACCGCTGGAATATTGCTGATTTCAAATAGTAGGGTATAACAAATATTTAAAAAAAATTTTCATCGAAATCTGAACTGTTTCTGAGAATACCGAACATTCAATGATTTATAAGCTTTATTGACTCCACTATAAGCTGAAGGTGTATTTTGACTATATTATTGTGCAGTAATAAATTTAGTAGAAACGAATAGATTTTCTTCAATTTATAAATCACGTACTTGCCTAATTGGCTATTGATTATGTCATATTGAAAGGAACTAAGACGTTCACGGGTTTTTTTTATTGCAGGAATCGGTCAATGGGTCATTTAAGAAGAAAAAACCGCCGCGGAGTGCTATTAAATTAGAAGGTGGAAATTGGAGTAAGGGGTGGAAATGCACCCTTTTCAGTTTTATCAATATATCTCGCAAACAAAGCAAAACTTCGATATATTTTATATGAAACTATTTGTGGAGAATTGAATTTCCCATCGAAATGGGATATTTAAAACATTTAAAACATTTTTTATGCCAAAAATGTTGAAACAAAGAGAAAAAAATTCGTTACGCAGGAGCTGCGTCAACTTAGCAAATTTCTTTAGAATACATAAATCACTCTCTAGCGGTCATAATTTTAGTGTGATCAAAATGAAATATAATATCTGATATGACTTTAGTATTTGCAACAATAGTTGCATTTCCTTTGGAGGATATTCGCTAAAAATAAAATTTATTAGTAGTCAAAATAAATCGATGTATAATGATTATAGTTTATAGTTACTATGGAAACGACAAGCAAAATTTTTTACAATAAATATATTTCATATATTTGTGTCAAACACAAAATATTTAATATCTCTCTTAATATTAGAATAATCGAAAAATGTATAAGGAGTAAAGTTGTGGAAAATCAAGTTTGCTACAATTCATTACATGATCATTTTTCTCAAACACTAATGTGAACAGAGATATTTAGAATTTTAACTTTCAATCTTTAATTGTAAATATTTCTGTAAATATTAGTGTAAATTGCAATAAAATTGCAGTAAAATTTAGTACCTACAACTTAACTCCTGATAAATTTTTCGATTTTTCAAATTTTAAGGGAGATAGTCAAATTTTGTTTTTCCCCTCCCTCTAAACCCCATTTCCCCTCCTCCGATTTTACCCATTAACGAACTTGACCTTTAGAATACCAAAAGCGACCCAAATACCCAATTTCATTCCAATCGGAATAAAAGTGTGACCGCTAGAGAGTCTACAGACATTTAAAAAAAGTACATATGTTGTATACATATATGTATATATATATATATATATACATATATATATATATATTTATATATATATATATATATATATATATATATATATATATATATATATATATATATGTATATATATATAAATGTATACATATATATACAAATTTTAGCAGTTAGTGATTTTTAACATCTAATAGGTAGGATCGATGGACATTTGAAGAAATTTTTACGAAATTCCAACATTGTTGCAAAAACAATAGCTGCTTTTCCTTTGGAGGTTTATTTCCTTTGAAATTCGCTAAAAAAAGGCAAAATTTAGATTTTTTTTGTTTTTTTGTTTTTTAGCTTATTTGCCAATAACTTTTTTGGGGACAGAGATAGGTATAGGAATTGCTTTGAAGAGAAAAAAGTATATAAAATTTCCTTTAAAATGCTGAGTTGAAATTTTTTTGGTTAAAAATTACTCGAAATATGGCCACATAGTGAAAACAATTTATATAAGTCTGATTTATCCAACCAAATGAGAATGAAAACAATATCTGTATAAGAGGGATAAAAATAAAAAGAAAAGCTATGTTCGAGTAGCCATATTTCGCTCAATTTTGTAATAAAAAATTTAAAAAAATTTTATTTACTTTTTTCGCTACACGGTAATGCTTATACCTATCTCTGACCTCAAAAAAGTAATAGGCAAATAAGCTAAAAAACAAAACAAAAACGAAATTTTGACTTTTTTTTTCTTTTTGTTTCAACATTTTTGGCATAAATATGCCATTTCGATGGGAAATTCAATTCTCTACAAATAGTTTCATATAAAATATACCGAAATTTTACTCCGTTTGTGAGATATATTGATAAAACTGAAAACGGTGCATTTTCATCTCTAACTGTAATTTCCACCCTCTAATTTAATAGCACTCCACGGGTTTTTCTTCTTAAATGACCCATTGACCGATTCCTGGAATAAAAACCCGTGAATGTCTTATGCCCTGTTTTTAGGACATAATCAATAGCCTAAATATGCGAATTATTGTTGAGAATTCATTTTTTAGAAGTTTTACTATATTAAAATACATAGATACAAACAACTACCTACTGTATATAGTGAGATAGATCTCAAAGTCATACACATTCTTCTTTGCTATATCCTTAGGAGATACAATGACATACATTTGATACTAGGGTATGAGTAGTTAATCTCCTTTCGTTTATATTACTTTATATATATTTACCTTTGAGTTTTTGTTTTGTTAGTTTTATTTTTCAACCTAAAGGTATCTCAATTTTTATTTATCTTTTCTCTATGGTTGTCTTTGTACATAACTATTTTTTGAACTAACACTTTTTTCAAGCATGATTAAGTGTCATGATTTGAAATAAAATTTATATTAAAAGAAATACTTTTGAAAACCAAGTTTGATTACGTGTCAAGGTAAACGTTTTTTTCTTTGTCAAAAGGAGTTGTCTTGTCTTATATTAATTTTACACATGTCGGTAGCTGAAAATGGTACTTTATTAGATGGAGTAAGTTTGTTTTTTAAAAAAGTATCCAATTTATAGTGTTTTCTTTGACTGAGATTGTCTTCTGCTCATGAAGAGCCGACAGTGGCCGTTTCGTGTAATCCGGAGGTTATAACGCGCCATGGGCCATTTAAAAATTGGAATTTAATTTTGCTATAAAATTATATATACTTTGAAATTAAACATGGAACACAACATCGTTCAAATGGCTGCCATGGCTAGCTCTACAGTAGATTGTTTGGGCCTCTATTTTGTCAATGGCAACTTCAATTGCATGTTTCAAGTCGTCAATCGTCTCTGGATGGTTAGCGTAATACTTGTCCTTAACGGCTCCCCAAAAGAAAAAAGCCAGCGGAGTCATATCGCAGCTTTGAGGGGGAAATTGACATCAGAATTTCGGCTGATTATGCGATTTTCGAAAACATTGCGCAAAAGATTGATTGTTGCGTTGGCTGTGTGGCACGTTCCACCGTCCTGTTGAAACCAAATGTTGTCTATGTCATCCTCTTCAGTTTTGCAAAACAGAAAATCGCTTAGCATGGCGCGGTAGCGATCGCCATTCACTGTAACGGCGTTTCCTTCCTCCCTTTCAAAGAAAAATGGCCCAATAATGACGCCAGACCAAAATCCGCACAAGGTAGTCACTCGTTGTTGATGCATTGGTTTCTCCACGATGACGCCCCAGATACGACAGTTTTGCTTATTGACGTATTCTCCGAGGTGGAAATGAGCTTCATCTGAAAACATGATTTTTTGGGAAAAATGCTCATCTTCGATCAAGCGGTCTTTGGCCCATTGAGAGAACCGAAAACGCACCGGATGGTCATGTGGCTTCAGCTCTTGTACTAATTGGACTTTGTACGCACTCATACCAAGGTTTTTATGCAAAATTCTTCTCAAAGAAGTGCGTGAAATATTAAATTCTTAAGAACGACGCAACGAGTTAATGTTGATGGTTGTTCACGCATACTCTGAGCAACAGCAGCGATGTTTTCGGTTGAGCGCCCTGGACGAGTACGTACACGGGTTTTTTTTATCCAACAACGATCCAGTTTCATGAACTCGTTTCACAAATTGATCCAAAAACTGCGTTTTTGGCACATCCTTTTTGTCAAATTTTTTCGTAAATTTCTTACAGTTTGAGTAAAAGACTCACCAATTTGGAAATAAGTTTTTAATATTTCCCAACGTTGTTCAAGCGAAAAACGACCCATTTCGAACAAAAAACTAACTTTCTGTCACATCGAAACTGTCATCAAACCTTCCAACATCAAAATAACCTATAGTTCAAATTCCAAACGTTAGATGGCCCACCCTGTACATAGAACATTGTTGTGTTAAAAGCTTAGTTTTGTCAGAAGTACGAATAAGATGAAAAGAGGCCTGTAACAAAAATTTTTTGTGAGAGGTATCTATTAGGAACTGATCCAAATTGACATTTAAGAGCATAGGGAGTGGGGGATGTTGTTGGTTGAGTTACTTCACTCTTTGACAAGTTAAAAATTTTTTGCAACATAAATTAAAAAAGTTTTTTTCCGTTAACGTTTTCTCTGTACTAATGTTTACTATGCTTTCATTAGTCACATAACATTCGCATGTTGTACCTGACGCTGTAGTTATAATTGCAATAACTAACTAATTGTAGAACTAACTGAATACACAGTTTATATTTATACATTTGATTGTAAACTTTTATTTAAGTTGAGATGTTCAATCATGGCTCTTCAATCTTGACGAACATGACGGCAGGAAATTTTATTATAGAGATCATAAAATCGGGTGGTACTAATTCAAATTTATAATAGTGATCGAATGAGGTGTCGGCATATTTCAAATAACCAATAATACACCTTGCTGGTTTATAGCTCAAAACTGGCTAAAAGTTTGGGTGGGATTTTGTCTATTGAAAGTGTGCATAACCCAGTTTTCAGATAAAACGAATCTTGGATGGTTCAGGCAACTATTAAGTCAATACAAATAAGAATGATATGAAAAGGTTGACATTTACGTCAGAGTCGTTTTTGGTGTAGCGGTTAGCAGAGGCCTGAGGTTCGATTCCTGGTTGACGAGTTAATTTTTTCATATCAGTATTTAATTAAAAATTCAATGACATTTGTCTATATAGTATACGCTAGTCTCCTACAGTTTGTCTTACGTAACCGAAATGGAATTTGGACAAACACCGTATTGTTAACGCTTAAGTAAATACACAAATAAATATATATGAACTATTAAGTCGTATATATCAAAACTAGTACTACAGAGAGGTGTAATATTTGAAAGAATTGTGCTAATTGTGCTAATAAAAGCATGCTACTTGAGTGAACATATACTATATATTAAACATTGACTTGTATATTAAACAACATTGAATTGTAGGAAGCTATTGAAAGAGGATCAAATATTGGTTTATCAGATTAGTCGAAAATTTTCCATATGCTTATGACTGATACGAAGTGAGATATCTAGTTTTTGCGTGTATTGTTTGGCTAAAATGTAATTTCATTTCAATTCATTATTGATATTTTTCCTACTTATCACCTCTTGAACAAATTATTAAACAATAATTGTTGTAATGATTAGTACAAACACACTTACGTATCATATACTTCATGCATTGTATCTAAAATACCTGGAATACAGGTAATTGTTGTTATGCATTCTTGATGACATTTTACTGACTTATATTGGGTTTTACGTATATTTTTTTTGTATTGAAATTAGTATGCATATATAAGTATATTCAAATGTATAATGTCGGTAACTGTATAATGTATACTACAAAAACATTTGTTACGTGGTAGCTGTGTTATTATATATTTTTAGAAAAGTTGTAATTGAAATTATTGCCGACTGAGAATTAATTACATCAATATCTCGACGTTTCGTTAGCAATAATCTAACATTTTCAAGGGAGTATAACATCTATATTTTAAATGACGAAAAACATAACAAAACAAGAGCAACAAATGATCATTTATCTAATAATTGTGCGCCCAAATTAATACAATATCTTATAAAATATATAAATTAATAAATATATCTTTTGATTCAAAAATATTCGGACAAAAAGGAGAAAAAACACGGAAACAATGGTACGCTTTCCTTTGTTTATTCAAACTAGTTTCTTTTTTAACCAAAAACCTATCTCTCTCACTCTTCCTCTCTCTCTTTATATATATATATATATATATATATATATATATATATATATATATATATATGTAGATAAATATATGAATATATATATATATATGTAGATAAATATATATATATATATATATATATATATGTCGGAGTTTCATAATTGGGAGTATAATCGTTTGAACCAGTATATATGTTGTCAGGCATTGTTGTTTTTATAAAATACAAACACTTACCAATTTCCAATAGCACACTGAAAACTGAATTTTCACAATCACTCACTAGTCTCCAATAATACCCGGTGTCCCGCACTTTCACAATCAGTAATTACAAATAGTTGGTTCAATCTACGACACAGTAAGTTGGCTCCAGTTAACAATACAGATACAACACGAATAATACTAACAAATGCCATACCACGGTTATCTCATCAATAAACATAATTAATTATACTAGTCCAAAAGGGCTACCAACAATCCAAACGCTATCTCCATGTGACCTTTCAGCAGAGTTCAGTTGATACTAATACGCAACTGCACGATACGGTCTGTACTGGGGCGCTGTCCTCTCAGAACTGATCTTTTCTTGATCTCCGTAAAAGTTATTGAAAAAACGATCATTCTACTACTACCCCTACGTTATGGTATAACATCAAAAAAGATCTCTTTTCATTCGTACCGTACAATTTGCGTCTAAGTAGAGACCGCATGTCCCGTCCAACCGAACCCTTACTTACTGTGTTAATTGATAATCTTAAAGGAATTATTCTTTATTGCACTTATAATAGACAATTTATTTTATTCTAAGAATGTATAAGTATCGATAATATCTAATTTCCGGGCCTCTATGTCTGGCGGATCCTTTTATGTCGGACATACTGTAATAAATAAATCCTTTTCTTAAAAAATAGTTTTATAGCACTTATAAATGTAAGTGTTTAAAATCTCCAAATGTGAATTTGTCCTTTGCCCAAATTCAACCTCCGACATATATATATTGTTGTATCCCAAATTAGATACCACTTGTGAAAGCGGTTTGAATTCGGCTATTCGGTGTCACCAAGGTAGTTGATGAGTTCAACTCCATAAACAAATTGCATTTACAGTTGTTCTAAATGATGCCGTCCAACGTTCGTTGTCCAATTGACTTCATTCAACATATTAGTAAATTTAAGTTACTAAAGATTGTCCCAAAGAAGTCGTCCAATGTAGTTTGTACCAATTGACTTCGTTCAAAAGAAATCGTCCAAACGTAGTTTGTCCAAATTGACTTCGTAAAAAATACTTTCGGAAAATTTAATGTAGCGCACAGTTTGAAATTATAATACTGTATTTAATTTTAAATTGAAAGTTTTTTATTAAAAAAATTAATAATAAAATATATTACAAAGTTTTGACAATAATTATGCTGATTCGAAATAATATTGTATATTCAACTGTTACTAAAAAAAATTCTGATTTGATTTGATTTAACATAGACTTTTTAATTAATTGCGGGATCAGCAATAAGTACCATCCTGTCACGTTGTAGTCGATATCCATAAATCTCGTGATCTCGACAATATATATATATATATATATATATATATATATATATATATATATATATATATATATATTGCTAACAAGATAGACAGATAAACGGGCATCGAGGTGGTTCCATAAGTATTTCGTATTCCCAATTTTGGCACTTGACACTAAAAAAACCGTGAAGGTCGAATCAAATTCGCTCAATCAGGATTTCGTACTCAAACATTTATCAAGAAATCAGACTGAAAAATTATAAATCTTCGAATCCAATATTTTGCAGGGTGTGGAACTCTTCTCATCAAATTTATACTAAAAATGTATAATCTTTGGCATGCGTGCGACGTAAAGATGTAACATAGAATTTTTCAAATTTTGATACCACATCGTTTTCGATGAAAGGTATGTGACACTCAGGCGGGAGGATCCAAGAATGATCTATAAAGTTTCCTGTTTTTACATTAAGAAAGACGAAATCCTCAAAAATAGAAATTTTATGAATTTCTCGTGGAACCCATTCAACTTGATTTGATTAAGAGTTCAGCATATTTGTCTCCTCCCACAATATGTCTTTGGCATAAGTTCTTAGCCTTGACTATTTATTCCGAACAGTGGCGTAGCGTGCCTTGGCGGGGCCGCATATAAAAATTTGTTTGGGGGCCCTTATGAAGGGTAAAGATTTCTCACAAAAGAAAAAAAAATGTTTGCATTAACTTAAAAGAAATATTTATTCATCATAATTATCTATCTGTCACTTTTTCCAAAATTTTTACAAACAATAGGGAATATGTATGAAAATTTTTCTTCATTTGAATTCAAGCATGTTTACTTGACAAATAAGAAGATAAAATTACTTTTTAAATAACTTTAAAAATAAGCGAGATATGAATGATTAAAATTTCCGATTAGACAAAGAGGGCGATAGCCCTGTTGATATGTTATGTGACGTCATATTACACTTTCACCATTTAAAATACACGTAAAACTCTGTTATTAGTATTTTTGCAAGAAAGAGACAGATAATAATCTTTAAAAGCTTATAGCTTCCTTGATATGTGTCGGATTTTAATATCGTTTTTAAATATTATTACAGTATTTTCATATTCTGAAAATAAATGTGAAAAAAAAAATTCATGCATATTCCCTATTCAAATTAAATATACACTCTTCTTGCCTTTTTTTCGGCAAACTGATTTATCAAATCATATATAGCTGATGATGACTTTAGTTTTTCTAAAGGTTCTGCCTCTATGGACAATAGTGACAGGTTTGACAGGCGTTCATGTCCCATCGAAGTTCTTAGGTAATTTTTTTTGACTTTTGTCATTTCTGTAATAAAAAAAAATTTAGGAAGTTTTTATTAATTTTTGCTTACGCACGTCGAGGGCCCCCGTGGCCCGAGGGTCCCGTATAATTGATACGGCCGATACGGCGGTAGCTACGCCCCTGATTCCGAATAAATTTCTTTTTACTATACATTAACAATGGTGTAGATTCTCCACTTTATGTTGTCACTTACATTTCTATACTTACTAAAACTATTATATTCTAACTTTGAAGTTTTTCTTTTTATTATTTCTCGATGACAATCAACGGAAGAGTTTGCCAAGGGTGTGTACACCTTCTTCATATGTGTTATATTTCTTGTGTAAGTATAACTTGTTGGACGGCGGAGAATTTGTGTAATAGAGTTTAATTAGATTCTTGATATAAAAGTACGTATGCATATAAAGCTGGCTCCACTATTTTTCATTTTCGATTCAAATAAAAATTTTGAGAGCTGCTACGCGAAGTTGACATTCAAAATAGAGAAAAATTGTGCGCCTATTCTTCATTTGAAAGTTGTTTCGGTATCTTCACATACATTTGAAAAATGTTATTTCTGATTAACATACAAAAGAATATGTTCTTTTTGAAAGCGGATCTTGGATGTTTTTTGTTTATTTTTCATGGGTGTAGATGCTGTAATATTACAAGACCGAAACTCTTTCGCAGCAAAATAGTTTAGATACCAGTATACTTTAACTAGTCCAGTATGCTTCCGCTACACCAAAGACGATTGTGACGTAATAGCCAACTTTTTCATATTATTCTAATTTTTGTACCCAGTATATTTGTAAATATACAAGGTATATTAAGTTTAGTCCCGACTTTGTAACGCTTGAAAATATTAATCCTTGACAAAAATGCTTCAAAAAGGTATTCATAAAATGGCCTAATTCGGCCATTTTCACATGTCCGTCCGTCCATCCGTCCGTCTGTGAAACCGATAAATCAAGAACGAAAAGAGATAACGAGCTGAAAATTTTTGTGTGTGTTCTAGAGCAAAAAAGTAAGGTCAAGTTCGTTAATGGGCAAAATCGGAACATGTTTCCCCCCGCTATGAGCGGGGGAAATATCCGTCTTTGAAACCGTAAGAGATAGAAAAAAATTTTTGAGACAAAAAAATCTTCTTCTTTTTAAAATAATCATCTTTTGTTTGAAAAATTTTTCCATAAACTCAATAGTTTTTTCATAATTTGTGCAGAAAGAGCAAATAAAAAGGGGGAATTACACATCTTTGAAACCGTAAGAGTCAGAAAAAAAATTTATTAACAAAAAATCTTCTTCTCTTTATAATAAACAACTTTTGTTTGAAACACTTTTTCATAAACTCAATAGTTTTTTCCAAATCTGTTCTCAAAGTTGAAAAAAATGATAAATACAATTGATAAGCGAATGAAGGCATGGTCTCCATGTACAAACGGGCACATGACAAACATAACATACATCAAATAGTATTGTTTTTATGTTTATTTCAGTTTTTTTAACCATAAGGTCAAAGATTAAGTGATTTTCCTTTTCAAAGAAGTAGTTGGTCTCGTACAGATGTCAAAATTTTGCAAAAATTTTATTCAAAGGTCCATCGATCCTATCAAAAATCATCAAAAAAATTTATATAGATATAAATAAATAAATATATATATGTATATATATATATATACATATATATATATATATATATTTATATATATATATATATTTATATATATATACATATATTTATATATATATATATAATATATATACATATATTTATATATATATATACATATATATATATATATATATATATATATATATAAATATATGTATATATATATAAATATACATATATATATATACATATATAGCTAAGCGACGTTAGTTATTCAACGCTAATATATATACATATGCATATATATATATAAATATATGTATATATATATATAAATATACATATATTTATATATATATATACATATATATATATATATATATATATATATAAATATATGTATATATATATAAATATACATATATATATATATACATATATATATATATATATATATATATATATATATATATATATATATATATATATATATATATATGTATATTTATATATATATATACATATATTTATATATATATATGCATATGTATATATATTAGCGTTGAATAACTAACGTCGCTTAGCTTAACAACTCGCTAAGCTTAACAAAGCTTAGCGTTGAGTTGCCTACGCTTCGCGTTAACTAGTGCTTCGTGTTGATTGACGCTACGCGTGAAATCACGCTTCGCGTTGAATCACTGACGCTTCGCTTTCATTAACTAACGCTTCGTGTTGACCTAACGCTTCCTATTGACCAACGCTTCGCGTTGGGTGACTAACGGTTCGCTTTAGCTTGCGTGATGCGACGGTTAACGCTTTGCGTTTACCAAGGCAATGGTTTGAATTACTAACGCTTTGCGTTGGCTGACTTATAGTTCGCTTTAGCTTACGTTTCGAGTTGGTTCACGCTTTTCGTTGGTTACCGATTCAAGTTAAATCACGCTTCGCGATATCACTGGCGCTTCGCTTTGCATAACTAACACTTTTCAATGATCAACGCTTCGCGTTGGCTGACATACGACTCGCTTAAGCATACAGTTCGCGTTGGTTTACGCTTTGCGTTGTTTAACAATTCGCGTGAAATCACGCTTCGCGAATCAACGACGCTTCGCTTTGAATAACTAACGCTTCTCATTAACCACGGTTCCCGTTGATTAACGCATTGCGTTGTTTAACGATTGGCGTGAAATGACGCTAATCACCGACACTTTGCTTTGATTAACTAACGCTTCGCATTAACCAACGCTTCGCGTTGGCTGACTTACGGTTTGTTTTAGCTAACATCTCGTGTTTGTAAACGCTTTGCGTTTACCAACGCTTTGCGTTGATTAGCTAGTGCTTTGCGTTGACATAACGCTTCCTATTGACTAGCGCTTCTCATTGACCAACGCTTCGCGTTGGCTGACTTACGCCTCGATTAATCTTACGGGTCACATTGGTAAATGCCTTGCGTTAACCAACGCTATGCTAACGCTTCGCGTTGGCTATTTACTACCGCTTCGCGTTGGCTAACTTTTGGTTAGCTTAAGATTACGTTTTGCGTTGGTTCAAGCTTTTCGTTGATTAACGATTCCGAACACTGACGCTTAGCTTTGGATAACTAACGCTTCTCATTGGCCAACGCTTCTCGTTGGCTGACTTACGGTTCACTTTAGCTTACGTTTCGAGTTAACCTAACACTTCCTATAGACTAACGCTTTTCATTGACCAACGCTTCGCGTTGGCTGACTTACGGTTCGCTTTAGCTTTCGTTTCGCGTCGGTAAACGCTTTGCGTTGATTAACATAGCCGCTTCGCGAATCACCGGCGCTTCGCTTTGACAACTAACGCTTCTCATTAACCAACGCTTCGCGTTGGCTGACTTACAGTTCACTTTAGCTTACGTTTCATGTTGGTTAGCTTTTTGCGTTTAACAACGCTTCGCGTTGACCTTACACTTCCTATTGACTAACGCTTCTAATTGACCAACGCTTCGCGTTGGCTCACTTAAGGCATGCGTAAGGTTACGCTTTGCGATGGTTAACGCTTTGCGTTGTTTAATGATTCGCGTGAAATCACGCTTCGCGAATCATGGACGCTTCGGATTTGAATAACTAACGCTTCTCATTAACCAACGCTTCGCGTTGGCCGACTAACGGTTTATTTTAGCTTACGTTTCACGTCGGCTAGCTCTTCACGTTGTATAACTCACGCGTGCGTTCGCTTCGCGTTAACTATCGTTATGATTTGACTAATTTTTCACGCTTACTTTAATCATTAACGATTCGCGTGAAATCACGCTTCGCGTTGAATCAGCGACGATTCGTTGTCACGTAGTTCACGGCTTTGTGTTGACCTAACGCTTCCTATTGACAAGCGCTTTTCATTGACCAACACTTCGCGTTGGCTGACTTACGGCTCGCTTTATCTTACGGTTCGCGTTGGTTAACGCTTTGCGTTGATTAACGATTCGCGTGAAATCACGCTTCGCGGATCACCGATGCTTCGCTTTGAATAACTAACGCTTTTCATTGACCAACGCTTCGCGTTATCTGACAAACGGCTAGCTTAAGCTTACGGTTCGCGTTGGTAAACGCTTTGCGTTGTTTAACGATTTGAATGAATTCACGCTTCGCGAATCACCGACGCTTCGCTTTGAATAACTTACGCTTCTCATTAACCAACGCGTCGCGTTGGCTGGTTTACGGGTCGCTTAATCTTACGGTTCGCCTTGGTTAACGCTTTGCGTTGTTTAATGATTCGCGTGAAATCACGGACGCTTCGCTTTGAATAACTAATGCTTCTCATTAACCAACGCTTCGCGTTGGCAGATTTACAGCTTGTTTTAGATTACGTTTGTCGTTTGTAAACGCTTTGCGTTGATTAACTAACACTTTGCGTTGACCTAACGCTTCCTATTGACTAGCGCTTCTCATTGACCAACGCTTCGCGTTGGCTGATTTACGGCTCTCTTTATCTTACGGGTCACTTTGGTAAACGCCTTGCGTTAACCAACGCTATGCTAACGCTCCGCGTTGGCTAACTTTTGGCTAGCTTAAGATTACGTTTTGCGTTGGTTCAAGCTTTTCGTTGATTAACGATTCCGAACCCTGACGCTTCGCTTTGGATAACTAACGCTTTTCATTGACCAACGCTTCGCGTTGGCTGACTTACGTTTCGCTTTAGCTTTCATTTCGCGTCGGTAAACGCTTTTCGTTTTCCAACGCTTCGCGTTGACCTAACGCTTCCTATTGACTAACGCTTCCCATTGCGCCAACGCGTCGCGTTGGCTGATTTACGGGTTGCTTAAGCTTACGGTTCGCCTTGGTTAACGCTTTGCGTTGTTTAATGATTCGCGTGAAATCACGCTTCGCAAATCACGGACACTTCGCTTCGCATAACTAATGCTTCTCATTAACCAACGCTTCGCGTTGGCAGATTTAGAGTTTGTTTTAGCTTACGTTTGGCGTTTGTAAACGCTTTGCGTTGATTAACTAACACTTTGCGTTGACCTAACGCTTCCTATTGACTAGCGCTTCTCGTTGACTATTGACTAGCGCTTCGCGTTGGCTGATTTACGGCTCGCTTAATCTGACGGTCTGCGTTGGTTAACGTTCTGCGTTGATTAACGTTTCGCGTGACGTCGAGCTTCGCGAATCACCGATGCTTCGCTTTGAATAACTAACGTTTCTCACTAACCAACGCTTCGCGTTGACTGACTTACGGATCGCTTTAGCTTACGTTTCGCGGTTAGCGCTTTGCGTTTACCAACGCTTTACGTTTACCAACACTTTCCGTTGATTTACTAAAGCTTTGCGTTGACTAACTTTTCGCGTCGCCTAACGGCTCGTTTTAAACAACGCTTTGCGTTAACAGCCGCTTCGCGTTGATTTACTCAATTATATAACTCAATATTTAAATATATAAAAATCGCAAGAACATTAATATAAATTTTTTTAAATGCAAGAACATTTTTACTGTCTCAAGAAAAATTATTAACAGAAAACAAACATTTACAAATAATTCATATTTTATAAACATTGAATAGGCAGAAATATTCACAATTCAAACATTGATATACAACTCAGTATATACTGGGTATTCAAACAATTAACTCAGTTAGTTGTTACATTACTTGTTTATTTATTTAGACAGTATTACTTCTGTTGAAGTGATTTTATTTATTTAATATTTGTTTATTTGTGTATACTTTCGCGTCAACATAACGATGTTTGTCCAAATTCCTTTCGGTTACGTATGACAAACTGTAGAAGACTTTAGCGTAAACTCCGACAAATTTCATTGTCATTGAATTTTTAATTAAATTAAATTAAATACTGTTGACGCGAAAGTATACACAAATAAACAAATATTAAATAAATAAAATCAGAAGCAATACTGTCTAAATAAATAAAAAATTAGAATAATATGAAAAAGTTGGCTATTACGTCACAATCGTCTTTGGTGTAGCGGAAGCATACTGGACTAGTTATCCAGAGGCCCGAGGTTCGATTCCTGGTTGACGAGTTAATTTTTTCATATCAGTATTTAACCAGTATACTTTAGTTTAGAAAATTTATTCAATAATGACTGACCCACATGGGTGAGCATTTTCATATTACCTTCTTTAGAGTAGTATGTGCTCTGTAATGTACACTTTAACGTTGTGTACAAATGGTCCCAAGTAGGGAGTTAATATCAAATCATCGCCTCTAATTATACACTAGCTAAATTTGTCGGGTAGTAACAAAAGTACGTTTCTCGTATCCATCTTATCTTGGCCTTGCCTAGTATAGTTTCTTTCATAAATAGTTTGTAGTTTGCAAAGTTTGATTGTTTAATGCCATTTATAGCCAGCTTGTCAGATTTACAGTTCCCCGAAATATCTCTATGGACCGGCATCTATAGTAGTTGCACATTGAGCCTTGGTGACAACATAAAGAAGACCTGCAATCCAATGTTACTCTGGAGAACAGGTATTCCAATTTAAATTGGGAATATGAATGATAAATATATAGATAGATAGATATATCCTGGAGTCTAAAAAGGACTTCACTTCGGCCTTACGGTCCATTGTGCTCACCCTCCTACTACAGTCTGACAAGACTCGTGTCTTCCATATTTTGGCAAAAGCCAGGAGTTTGATGACCAGATCTTCCTGAAGGTTCATATATTCGGGATGAGATGCACCGATTATCTTGTATCTGCTGTAACCTAGAGGTTCGCAGTAAAATATAATGTGGCTGGATGTTTCTTCCTTCTCGCCACACAATCTGCACATAATGAACCCGTTATGTAGTCCCATAATGCCCGGTAATGAATCCGGTAACTTTCTTCAGTTGCATCCTGCCCAGCTTCAGTGCATCGAGAGATAGCCTCTTGGTTGCACTCTGAAGCAGTACCTTCCCAAGCTCTTGTCGCGGTACTTTTTCCCAGTGATCACGGTGTTTAGCATTTGACTACTCGTTGATCTCTTGTTTACATGCAGTCCTTGGAATTCCTTAAATAGGCTCTGGGCCTAAACAGGGCATTCCGACTCCCTTCTTTGCTTAGGTATCTGCTTTTTCATTTCCTTCGAAATCACTGTGACCCGGTACTCAGATCAATTTAACATTGTCCCGTTTTGCCAGCTCCAGCAGTACCTCCAGATAACCCATGACTATCCCTAGGATGACCTCAGTTCCAGACAAGGCTTTTAGAGCACATTGGCTGTCCGAGAGAATACATTCTTTCTGGTTTATGTAGCCTCTACGTAGGTTCTCTTGCTTGAAAGACTGTGGCATATTTTTCCAAGTCGAGGCTTATGTTTGCTTTGGGTCTCTCACCGTAGAGTCCGGTCCGGGTCCCTTCCTCAGTTTTGGATCCGTCTGTATACCAGACGATTCCCTACTTGAGATAGGGTGGTTCTCCTTCCATCCACATGTCCCGTCACATACTATATTGAAAGGTTTTGACACGGAGTATGTTTTGGGAAGCACATCTGTGTCCATTTCGAAAACGGGATTTGAGATAATTGATGTTCCCACGACCCTTGTGTGTTCAACCTGATTTTTTTGTAATCGAGTTATTATTGCAAGATAGTCCATAGGCGCTGGATGTCGCTTTAGCAATTATTACAATGTTTAGCGGAGTCAGCCCTAGTATGATTTCCATGGTAGCTGTGGGTGTACTGCTCATGGATCTAATAATGCGCAAACAGGCCAGTCTTTGCATCCTGGATAGCTTTGTGCATGCTGTTATGAGATTAACCTTTGGCCATTACACTAGAGCTGCATAGGTTATAATTGGCCAAAATAGTGTAGTGTACAGAAAGTGGATCATTTTGGGTTTTAGACGCCATATTTTTCCACATGCTCTCTTGCAAAGCATGAGAGAAGATTTGCTCTTATTTATTATGTATTTCAGATGAGGGTTTCGTGTTAGATTAGAGTCTAACAACACTCCTAAGAATTTGGTTTTCCTTGTGATCTGTAGTCTTTCATCGAAGAGGATGGGTGGTTTTATTTTATCCACCTTCCTTTTTCATGTGAATGTAATTAGTGTGGTCTTAGAAGGGTTTATTTTTAAGACCTCGTTGATACACCATTACTGTGTGAATCTTAGAGCGTTTTGCAGAAGCTCCGAGATTGTACTTTCACAGGGTCCTTGGATTGCAATTATAATGTCGTCCGCATATCTCTGGGTGTAGTATCCTTCAGGTTTAGGCTCGTCAGTAAGTAAGTCGGACATATTCAATAAAATGTCCAAGTATATGTGGTGGAAAAATAAACAAAAAGACTGGGAAAGTATAAACAAGCACATATTTACAAAACAATGTTATTTTTGGTAATGCTAAAATTTATACTAACAACTGTACCGTCAAATAATAGGTTCTATTATTATTGCCAGATGTGCTTATATACAGGATGAGTCGAACCAAGTGGATAATAGCACACACCTACACTACCTTCCACGATTCTCCCATTTTTCTACAACATCCAATAGAATACAATACATTATAACAAAACGGAGACCACCCAAAGACATGATATAAGCCACATCCAAAAACCCTTGAAAAACATATATACGATATGGATTACCAGGGTAACATGTATTAAGACAAAAACAAAAATTAGTTTTTATTCTTGTATTATGATATTTATATATACATACGTATCTACTCTTGTATTCAAATTTGTATTAAAAGTGTAGAAACGTATATATATATATATATATAAATATCATAATACAAGAATAATAACGAATTTTTGTTTTTGTCTTAATACATGTTACCCTGATAATCCATATCGTATATTTGTTTTTCAAGAGTTCCCCGGGCCCGGATTCGAATATTTATACGCACATAGGTTTGATAGCGTTGTTTGAGCCGCCTGGTTTATTTTTGTGCGCACATTGATTTGAGTGTTTTGGTTGTGGCTTATATCATGTCTTTGGGTGGTCTCCGTTTTGTTATAATGTATTGTATTCTATTGGATATTGTAGAAAAATGGGAGAATCGTGGAAGGAAGTGGAGGTGTGTGCTATTATCCATTTAGTTCGACTCACCCTGTATATTGGTCTTTATAATTTGAAAACATTTTGATAATGAACATTCAGAAATATATCTACGCAACTAGGCTAGGTGCTATACCTAATTAGTGTTAGTATATAAGTGTTTTTAGAATTATGGTTTTTATGTGGTTTTATCATAATATGGTTCGAGGGTACACTCGTACGAGTAGCTTTTTAGTGTATGTGCTATTTAGTTATAGCAACAGGTAAATACTAGAATATATTATTATACTCTCTATTTTAACGAGTGTGAGTAAAACCTTGACAGTTGTATAATACCACTAGTTCTATTAATTTACCATCCCTTAAACCATTTACCATCCTTTTTCGACAAATTTTGCCCAATTTTTTCACAGGCTAAAAATAACGTTTTCTAATAAATACTGAGATTTAAGAATTTTTGACCCTTTAGAACGCGAGATAATTAATATCAAAGTAATCATTCTCTCTCACTCTCTCTCTCATTAGAAGCATGTAAAACTTCATGCCCGCCGAGCTATTATCTGTTGTATTAGAAAAAATACTCGACAGAATTAAAATATAAACTAGGAGAGTAAAGCTAAATATTTATTATATAAATTTAAAAAAAATCGTGTATTATTATTTTGTTTTTGAAATATAAAAGTTTAAAATTTTTATTTTTCTTCAACGTAACATTATTTTCTATATGCGAACAGTATTTTTGTCTATGTGTTATACATGTGTGTTTATGTATTTGTGCTATAATAAAATCAAACCGGTTTTTTTTCTTAATTATATAACACAATGCTGGAACGTCCTTAAGAGTGTGTGACCTACGAGATAATCGATTATCCATAAAAAACTATTATATAAAGCCAGATGGAGGTACATACATTTACAACTAAGGAGACATTTATATATTTGTATATATATATATATATATATATATATATATATATATATATATATATATATATATATATATATATATGTAGAAAAATTTCTGTATTTGCAATAAAGCTGACATTGATTGACAGCATAAATTTTACATAAATTACAAAATAATTAAAATAAAGTGAATATGATAAATAAATTAAAGAAATTAAAAGAATGCAAAGACATAAAATTTAAATATACAGACACAACGTACAAAATATGTAGGACAACATAAAATTATTAATGTAAAACTTCATATTCTTAAATTGCTCTGCGTGAGAGATAGGTAAAATATTTTTCACAGTGTTTATTTGATGTTTTTTTACCGGTTTTGTCCTCTATTATTCTAACACAAAATAAAAAATTTCATTATTTTTTTCCTTGTTTAAATTTGAAAGTAGATACTGCAAGCGTAAAGGTTTATAGGCTGAACATTGTAAAAAGAAAAAGAAGTGTCTTAATGTTTCGGGACACTTAACCTCTGTTTCCATTTATACTGTATTTTAATCTTATTTACTATAATAACTATACAAGTATACACAATATGCTTAATAAAGAAATAAAAATAGTGGGGGTACTCTTTAGTCATTAGTGTGTCTGTTGTGTATGCTTGCTGGACTGTTTTGTACTGCATTAACATGTAATGAGAGTGAGTTATTTATGTTCATTGTTGTCTTCATAAGCTTAGCATTACTTCTAACAATTGAAAATTCTTTTTTTACTATCCATTATTATTTGTATGTGGAATGGTTGAAAATAAATGATAGTATGTATTCTATTAACGGTATAACATAAAACATCATTCCACACAAATTAAAAGAAAACCCCAAAAACAAAAAAAGTAGAATTCCGACAAAAAAAAAGTTAAACCAGCGGTTCGAATATTCGGGTATTTTCTAGGACTTGAGGAGAAATATTCGCACAATTGTCCACAATTCTTTTCCTTAATTGTTGCAAATTTTCAGGCCTATTCCACGAATATCTGTGTTTTGAGAAAACCCCACAAAAATTAGTCGTTAGGAGATAGATCTGGCGATCTGGCTGGCCACTTGAAGATTCCAAAACCACTCATAAGACGTTCCTGGAAAGTTTGCTCCAGGAACAGCCTTACTATCATGGCATTGTGTGCAGGGTAATCATCTTGTTGGAACCCTACCGATTCCAGTCTAAGTTAGGAAGAGCTCTAACAGTTCGCAAAATATTATTTCATAACAAACTCAAATATTTTTGAGAATCTAAAGATCCGTCAATGAAGAATGGTCCTATAACATGGTCACCCACTATTCCAGTCCAGACATTCAGTTACAGTATATATGTGTATGTATGGTTTTATAGTAAATATTTTATTTATTTATTTAACCTTGAGTCTCTATTAGAAATGCTTTTGAAAACGGTCTGTATATATTACTGTTGGCATACAACTTAACCATTTGTAACCCTGAGACTCTCAGTTGATTCGCTAATTTTACTTTATTAAAATTTATATTCATTTTAATATAATTGTCATTTTCCTGTATAATTAGCTGGTATAAAGGACAATAGCTGGGTTCTAAGATTATGATTTTATCGGTATCAGAACAGTCCCTTTAATATCTTTCTAAAATATATTCCAGATTATCCTTTATTTTCGGAGGGTATGTGCTAAATTTCGTTAAATTGAATTAAGACTTTGGTGTGTGTCTCACTCTAAAATAGCAACGAGTAACATATTAACATATTTTCGATTCCATATCTCGTAGACAATTACGATTAGCTAATTCATACTGATGATGACTACTTTGTAGTCGAAAAACGTATTTATAAAATACAAATAATTTATCTAGGAATTGGGGAAAATTTTGAAGTTGAATGTTTTAACATGGATTTAAAATATTCAGTTGGATAAAAACGAGATTAAAAACATATTTTGGAAATATGTTAATACGTGTGTCATTCTAAATAATCTCCGAGTGTGTAGCCGCGGGTTATTTAAGCTAAAAGAGCGTCGTGATATCTTAATGTAGGTAATCTACAGAACTTCTAATTTAAAACTATGCTAATAGTTACGTCTCGTTAAAATTTAAATCATCAACTATCTATGATTATCTATAAACTTGTTACATTTTTTAGTCCGGTCATTATATACATTTGGAAATGCAAGTGAACCGAGAAAACTGATTTTTGGATATTTGATGGGAGGGGAAGGCCTTAGAAAAGCTTTACTATAAATTTTCGACCAAGATTTTCTATGTGCATTCCCCGCCATCTTGAAATAACTGTTAAATTTTGTTTTTTTGTAATAACTCGGCTCTCCGTCGAAATACTAAAATTGCGATAGGATACTTTTCTGTTGTTTTTTTTACGTTCTACAATTTAGGTCGTATACATTTTTCGCCTACCGTTCATCGTTGTTGAGATATCGCACGAGAAAGTCAAAAATTCAGGTAGTGAAACTTGTTTTTTGCTGTTTTCTTCTTTCCCGTGATAGATATCGAAAAATGTCTATTATCAAACTTGTAAAGCATGTTATTACCTGCAATGTCATTTTTTAATTTTTTTAGACGAAAATTACGACGTCTGGCGCGCAGTCAGTAGCATTCCAGTCAGTTGTCTCGAGTCTTTTGGAGCGAAAATGGGCGATTGTGTTATTTGAAAATAACCTCTGATTAAAGACATTTATCAAATCTGAAGACGGGGCAGATCGCAAAAAAGTGTAAGGAGGTAAAAGAAGCAAAGGCTAGAAATACCTTTTGCTGAGATCGCCTCAATCACATAGATGTGCATTGCACTGTGGGAATATCCTGAGGTCAAAGTGACTCAAGAACAATCCGAAAAGGTGCAACTCTCGATGGTGCAACACTAGCCAAGAGCTCGTTGGGGATCCAAAGTATCGGGGTTGTTACCTGAACAGGAATACCTTATTTTGCAATGCATAGGCGCAACAGACTCATGTTGAACGGTCCTAACATCATACCATGGGATGGAGCGGAACTTATCGTCGGGAATGTAAAAACCTTGATGAATACATCAAAAGTTCTGCTATATGCTCTCCCAATTTACTACTCTGTTGAGCCAGATAAAATTATCGAAACTCTAGGAGCGCAGAATGCAAACCTGCGCACCAAAGAGTGGCGCCCTATCTCAAGAAAGGAATCGTTTGATATGCAGGCGGCCCTAAAACTGGGGAAGGGCCGGGCGTTAATTTACGGAAAAAGACCAAAGGCAAACTTAAGCCTTAACTTGGGGAAATATGCCGCAGTTTTCCGGCAGAAATCTACGCCATACTGGCTTGCGTATACGAGAATCTAGGTAAAGGCTTCATAAATCAGAAAGTATATATTTTCTCGGACGGCCAAGCTCCTCTAAAAGTCTGCAACTGGAAGTCACTTCAAGGGTCAGGGATTGTCTAAAGAAACTACTGGAGCTGGCAAAACGGAACAATGTTAAATTGATCTGGATACCAGGTTATAGTGGTTTCGACGGTAAACGAGAAAGCAGATACCTTAGCAAAGAAGGGAGTCGGAATACCCTTAATGGGCCCAGAGCCTATTTCCGGAATTACCTGTTAGAAAGTTCGCTTAGTATTTTATTTCCATATGTATTAATCTGTACATACGTAACATCGTTCATACTGTTGTTTGATAAAATTATATTTTTGTGAACCGAAAATGAATACTAGTAATCCGAGTCATTATAGTTAGAAACTCTTTTTATTTATAACATAAATTAAAATGTAAAATGCAATCAATGTATTTTTTAGCTCGATGCGAACCATAGTTTTTCGATTTTCCAGTCAACCTTGTAGCCAAATAAGTTGTGAAAGTCAGTGTGGTGTTTTGGCGACTTTGTATAATAAATGTGCATCATATCGTTATGGACTAAGTGATTATTAGGGCATTATTCATAAAGCCCAGACAGTTTAAAAAATGCCCAATATGAGTAGGTAATAAGATAAAACAATTCAATTGACCTGGCTTTATGAATAACGTTCGTCACTTATTGGACAGAGTAATAAAAAGATGTATTTTATTAAATTATTTAATGTTGTCATTCATTATTATTATAAAATCAGTATGGCAGGTAAGTACAAATACTATATTTAAGTAACAAATCATATAAAACGAATATAGAAACTTTTAGCGAATTTCCTGAAATAGAGGAAATAGAGCTATTGGTCTCGTACCGAATTCAAAATTTTGAAAAAATTTTTGCAAATGTCCACCGATCCTACCTAATAGACGTCGAAAAGCACCATCTGTAAAATATATATATATATATATGTATGTATGTATATAATCACTATAATCACTATAGCGGTCACAATTTTGATCTGATTGGAATTAAATTTGGTATTTGAGACGATTTTGGTATTCAAAAGGTCAAGTTTGTTAATGGGTAAAAGCGAACAAAGGGAAAGGGGGGTTTAGAGGGAGGGGGGAACACACAATTTGACATATCTTCCTTAATATTCGAAAAATCGTAAAATTTATAAGAAGTAAAGTTGTAGGTACTAAGTTTTACTGTAATTTTGTTTCTTATCATTTTTTTCTGTTACCCTAATATTTACAGAAATATTGACGTTTTAAGATTGAAAATTAAATTCTTCAATATCTCTGTACATATTAGAGTTTGAGCAAAAATGATGAGGTGATGAATTGTAGCAAACATGATTTTCTACAACTTTATATCTAACGCATTTTATTTTTCGATTGTTCTAATATTAAGAGAGATATTTTATATTTTGTGTTTTCTTCTTTTTTTATGCCCCTATTTTCCCTTGACGTATGTTATTTATTAATAAAATTGGCCTTGCAAATACTAAAATCATATACGGCATTTCATTTTTATCAGAGTAAAATTGTGACCACTAGAAAATGATTTATATATTTTAAGGAAATTCGCTAAGTTGAAGCAGCTCCTGCGTAACGAATTTTTGTTTGTTTTTGTTTCCTTTTTTTCTATTATCAGTTCTAAAAAGAACTATAAATGGAACTACTGGCTAAAAATGGCTTGAAAATATATATATATATATTAGTAACAGGTTTTACTAAATATTTTATAATTGAAATGACATGCACGTTTTTTGTTTAAAAAGAAAAAAAAAGTAAATTAAATTAAAAAAATTTTTTATGAAATCAAAAGCCTGGTTTTATTGCTTTTAAAAATTATTAGAATTCAATTTCTTTTTCAACAATTTTTTTATATTTTTTAACTTGATCTGAATCGAACAAAAGTTAATTATATACTTTTAACCGAATCAAACAACAGTCGATTTTAAACTTTGATACTAATCAGATAATAGTCGATTTTAAACTGATTTGAATCAACACTGGTCACCGGTTTATATACCCGTCAAAGATTGGACAATATATTTTCGCATGGGGGCTTCTAGAATATTTTAGTTTATCAACAACAATGGACGCAATCGGAGTGTTAAGATTATTTATAAAATTAATTAAAAATTATAATACCTCTCCGAGGTTTGAACCATAATCACACTCCGTTTGGTTGATATTTAACTACCGACTTAATGAACTCGGCCAGTGTGAATTCAAAATCTATACACAATTTTGCAATACATAAGCATGCTTATTCTGATTACTTAATCTTGTTTTTACAAAATTATTTATTTGTGTATCTATTTATGTTATTTATCAAAAACATTCAATTTGTATTTGTATTTGCCGCAAGTTGTATCCTAGCTCTAATGCTCTGGCCTGTGGCTCGTCCACACTAGGTACATCTCGTCGTCTTCCATCACCTCCATGCCTTTGATCCCCCAATCGATCTGGAAGTTGTTGGCCGAACACCTCGTTCCCCTCACTCAATCTTCCCAGATTCCCATTGGCGGCGGTCCTCGCACTGGCCGGCTTCAGGAGACTTCCATGTAACTTCGTGGGAGGCACTGTATCCAAAACATATATTCCATCTGGTAAACTCCTCGGCACTCTGTAAGACCCTTTCCATTTCGGTGCCAATCCACTATGTACACCCTCCACCTTACTGCTGAATACTTGATTTCGCATCCAGGCGGACTCTCCAGGTTGATAACTGAGTCCCGTTTCCACTTGGTTGTTCTCCTCGGCATGGGCCAACATTGTTTGCCGAGCTATCTCAACATTCTGTTGACGTCCTTGGCCTCTCTCGTTAACCCATTCTTCAATATTTTGAGGCTCTTCTTCGACTTGTATCTGCCAATCCCCAGGCTTTTTCATTTCTGCCCCCAGTAACAATTGGGCAGGCGAAAAACTAGTTGTTCTATTTACTCGGTTTCGTATCGCAAATAATGATTTGTGTAGTTGTTGATCCCAATTCTTGTGTGCTTGATCCAACAAATGTAATCGCAACAACTTTTTTAATTCTTGGTTCTGGCGTTCCGTGGGGTTGGCTCTTGGATGGTATATTGGCGTTTTCCAAATTTCTGTATGCCATTCTCTATTCACTGCTTTCCATTCTTTTGATCTGAATTGGGGACTATTATCACTAAGTACTGCTTTAGGATATCCATAACGACTAAATACTTCGTCTTTCAGTACTTGGGCTATCTTCGAGGTCGACGTGGCCCCCAATGGAAATGCTTCGATCCATCTAGTGAAAAGATCAGTCACGACCAATATATTCGTTTTTCCACGTGATGTGCGTGGGTATGGACCCATAAAGTCGATGCTGACTACCTCCCATGGTGAAGTAGGTCTTCGACTTCTCATTGTTGAACTTGGTTTCTTGTTCAGTGGCTTCACTCTAGCACACGTATCACACCCTTTCACATATCTTCGTATGTCATCTTGCATCCCATACCAATAGACGCGGTTACGGATTTGACGATACGTTTCTCTCCTTCCAGGGTGTGCTGCTTCATCACTATCGTGGTATTTTCTAAGAAAACCAAGTCGGCGTTGTTCGGGAACCACTGGCACTTCTTGTACCATCTGTTGACTATGGTACCAGAGGATCCCGTCAGCTACTGTGTAATTAGCTCGTGTGCTGTCCACTCGTCGACGTAGATTACTTCTCAGTGGACTATTGTGATCAATGATATATCTTCTGATGGCAGTCACATCACGTTCTTAATCCTGCCATCGTCGAATATCATCAAGTGTGGGTGTTTACACTTCCATGACCTTGAGGGTTATCGGTGTTTTTGCCCTCTTTTCAATCACTCACTCCGGAATGTCCTCCACTTCTTCATCTTCAGCCTTGCCCTGTGGCTGTCTGGACAAGGAGTCGGCGGCTTGATTATCTTTTCCGGGGACGTGAATTATTTCAAAATCATAAGCTCCCAATGTCAATGCCCATCTTGTCAATTTGGCTCGACTATCTTTCGTCTTGTTTAACCATTGGAGCGCTGCATGATCTGTGTATAATTTGAAGTGTCTTCCTTCCAGATATCCTCGAAACTTCCTCAATGTCCAGAATATCGAGAGGCATTCCTTTTCTGTCGTGGCGTACATTCTTTCTGTGGGTCCAAGCTTCTTGCTGGCATAATTTATAATTCTTCGTGTTCTACCATCATCTTCCGTTTGAAAAAAAATTGCACCCAGTCCGACGTCATAAGCATCCGTATTTAAACAAAACGTCTTCTTAAAATCAGGATGTGCTAGTTTCGGTGCATTTCTCTTTCTGATGCAATGTTAGCAGCGCCACTTTATGTTCTTCTTGAGCATTTCGCTTAGAGGTGCAGCTAAGGGTGATTGCTTATAGCTTCGTTCATGTCATCCTCTCTGTCAATGCCGTCTTCGCTCAATATGTGTCCCAGGTATTTGACTTTGTTGCTGCCAATGACACATTTGCTTGGTTTACAAGTTAATCCATGTTGTTCTAGTCTTTCGAGTACTAGATCCAGGTGGTGTAAATGTTCCTTGACTGATCGAATGTAGATTAGTATGTCATTCAGGTAAACTTGGCAGAAATCTTCGATGTATCCAGATAAAACTTCGTTCATTAAACTCTGGAACGTAGCTGAAGCATTCTTCAGTCCAAACGGCATGACGCGAAATTGATAGAGACCTCTTGGGGTGGTAAATGCTGTGTACTTTTCCGATTGTGGCTTCATCTCAATTTGCCAATAACCAGTTTGAAGATCCAATGTAGAAAATGTTTTGGCTCCATTGACTTTTCTCAACATCTCTTGCAGATCTGGAATCGGAAACGCATTGCTCTTTGTGATATCGTTCAATTTTCTATAATCGACGCACAATCGAAAGGTCCCATCCTTCTTCTTCGGTAATACGACGGGTGCGGCCCAAGGCGATGTGGATGGTTCTATAATGCCATCGCCTTCCATTTCTTCAATCATCTCTTCCAATACCCGTTGTTTTTCATTGTTGTACGGGTATGGCCATAACTTAATGGGGAAATTCTGCGTAATCTCAATTTTATGTGTGATCGTTTTTGTCCTTCCAACTTTGCCGAAAACGCTGGGATGTCGCCAAATGACATCTTTTAACTGCTCTTGGTTCACAAGGAGTTTAATTTGTAACTCGCCCAATGCGTTGTTAATTGTTGCCACTTCTCTATGGGCTCCATCTGGTTTTCTCCATGTAATGCGGACTCTCTTATCACACCCCAAGTAAATTATACCACTCCGGTAATCGATGCTCACACCATTTTTTGTTAAAAATTCATGACCAAGTATTAAGTGATTCCGTAGGCCAGGTACAACCATTACTTCAACATTGAACTTCATTCTTGATATCATCACATCCATGCACATTTTCCCAAGAATCTTGAAAGTATTATTGCTTGAGGCTCCACTCCCTGTACTATCTCTTACAGGGTGCCATTTACCAATCATTCTTGCCAATTCTTCATTTATGAAATTGTGTGATGCTTGACTATCGATCCGTGCCAATATTGATCTACCACGCACGTCAACTTACACAATTGGCCCATTCTGGTGTGAGTTCTTGGTCTCCATTGTTGTTAAATAAACCGGTAATTTTTATATTTTTCAACACAATGTCAAACTTTGAATTACTTGTACAAATGCCAACTTTAACTTAATCTTTAATTTGATCTGAATCGAACAATAGTTAATTATATACTTTTAACCGAATCAAACAACAGTCGATTTTAAACTTTGAAACTAATCAGACAATAGTCGATTTTAAACTGATTTGAATCAACACTGGTCACCGGTTTATATACCTGTCAAAGATCTTTGTTTGAACATGGTTGTTTTTTTGAATAAATATTTTTTTTTTGGACAATATATTTTCGCATGGAGGCTTCTAGAATATTTTATTTTATCAACAATCATGGACGTAATCGGAGTGTTCAGATTATTTATAAAATTAATTAAAAATTATCATACCTCTCCGAGGTTTGAACCATAATCACAACCCGCTTGGTTGATATTTAACTACCGACTTAATGAACAGGGCCAGTGTGAATCTATACAAAATTTTACAATTCATAAGCATGCTTATTCTGTTTACTTAATCTTGTTTTTACAAAATTATTTATTTGTGTATCTATTTATGTTATTTATCAAAAACATTCAATTTGTATGACTTTTGATTTTTTTAATAAATTAAATTATATCTGATAATTTTTTTTTCAATTTAAAAAAAAAAAGAAAAACTTTAAATCAAAAGCAATTATTATTTACTTTTCAATTTTCGACTAAAAAAAACTTAGTTTAAGAAAAAAATAAATCGAACTACATTATTTTCTTTTTATACTTAGAGAAAAAAACTCCTTCTTCGAGAAAAATATCGTTTTCTTAAATATTTTTCGCAACATCTTACTTAATATTCTTCTATTTCATAATTAAAATGTGTGTTGGATCCAGAAAAAATATTCTCAATATTTTAACTAAACAACAAGTTTAGTTGTTTTCTTTTGGTTCAGATGAGTTTTCGCCATGTAAGTCTTCTGTCTAGGTGCAACCCCTAGTATTTTACTTCATTAGCTTGTGGAAAACTGACATTGTTCATACATACAACTGGACAAGTTTCTCTCCGCATGGTAAACATGACTTGAACGGATTTCGATTCTTTAACTTGTATGCGCCATTTTTGTAACCAATGTTGTAGAAGGAAAAGGAACTAAAAAGCAAACTACATTATTTCGATGTAATAACACTTCTTACTATATAATCAACGGGTCGTATTTCAGGATTGTAAGTTCTATAAAATTTATAATATGAAACGATTCAGCTTTAAGATAAATCACACTTATAAAATTAAATTAAAACGTTACATAAATTAAATAGCAAACAAAAATTATTTTATATAATAACAGTATAAGGTACCTACTATAAAATCAATGGCACAAAAATAAAATAAAAACAATCTCAGTTTTGAAAGTAATCAGGCTTATGATTTTCGAATATAAAATAAAATAAGGGATAAGTAACTGATTTGGAGGTTTTCTTTATTAGAACAATTACCACTTTGATGGTCTTTTGAGTTGCACGTTTACAACCACATCGACTGTACCCTTGACCTCCACATTTAGACGACATTCGGAAAAGAATACACACTCTCTTAGTAAGGATTTTTTGAAATAAATTTCGATTTATACTTATTTTATAAATACGTATTTCGACTACAAAGTAGTCATCATCAGTATGAATTAGCTAATTGTAATTATTCTCCGAGGAGATGTTACTTGTTGCTAATTTGGTGACGGTCTGCACAACGGTCTGCTTGTTGTTGTTGTGAATCATTTTATGTAATCACAGAAATGATTCCAAGTTAACTTTTTATTAAATAAAAATTTTAATTTTAAATCTTTCTTTCTTTTTTTTTTATATATTTTATTTTCAGCAAAAAAGTCAAATTAAAACTTTATGTGAGGTAAAATTTAAAAAAAAAAAAAAATCAGATCAATAAAAACCATTAACATTCACCCCAGTTGAACTCTCTTCTTTTCAAATCAAAACCCGTAGTGAGTACAACCCAAAAATTTTAAATTTTCAGGGTGATAACAAAACGAACGAGCATTGGGTGAAAAGTGACCAAAAAAACAAAACGTTACAACTGTATGAAAAACAAAACGTTACATGATTAATAGTTTTTCTAAATCTTCCTCTGAATTGATATCAACGTGAGCTTCTTGGGGTATAGAATAATTTTTTAGCTCAGTTTTTAACTTTGTCCCAAATATGGCTTGGTATGGAATACAGTTTATGCCCGTGTGATTAGCTATATTTTTCATTAACTGCACGAAACGTAATCCTTCTGACCATTTTTTTGTTATTGTTACCATCCAACCACGAACTAAGCATGTTTTCTATATCTTGATTTGAGCATTTTACTGACCGTTGACTCGGTTGAGTATCTCGGTTTCCATGCACTATTTTTAACTCAGACCACATGTTACAAACTTCTTGAATAGTTTTGTTTTTAAATATTTCACCTTAATGTACGTAAGACCTAATGACACTATCTGGAACAACCAACTTTTCTATTTCTTCAATAATCATAACGTCAAATCTTCGTAAACGCTGATAATGGTTTTTTATTTGATACTGTACACTTAGAAGATTTGACTTTTTTAATCATACCTGTATAACTTATGCTGGTGAAATCTGAATATTTGACCTTTCAACGAAATCAACTCATTTAATCTTTCATTAAATCGACGATTCATGTCAATTACTTTTGATTTATCCATGTTGAAATACTGTACATGTTGAAATTTTGTACTTTGACATCTCAAAAACAAAAACGTGTTCACTGCGCAAGGCATAACTCAGCACCAATCAGGTGCGGTCTTAGAATAGCATCTAAAGTCGGGCCAACATATATAAGTAGCGTAAATCCAAGATAGATTGTGAAACTGTAACCAAATTAGTAACAAGTAACATATCCTGCGACAATATAAGAGTAATTTTAATAAGAGTAAAATTAACAGGAATAAATGTGAATTTAGGAAATTTTAACAAGAGCAATTTCAATATAATAGAAAATTTATTATATTTTAAATCTAGTATATTTTAATCTAGTTAATTTTCTATTTATTTTTATTTTTGCCTATTGATCTCGACTTTATATCTATTTCTAATTGTCAAAGAGTAAAGTACGACTAGCTAATTTATACTGATGATGACTACATTTTAGTCGAAATACGTATTTATAATACAAAAAACTGATCTAGGTAAAGGGGGCGAATTTGAAATTTTATTTCAAAAACCTAGAGTTCTCACTAATAATCATTCGATAATATAATGTTTAAAGGTGTCAGGTTAAATGAAATAATAAAACTTAATAGTGCAATACTAAATCAAAACATTTATTTATTGCTTTTAAAACAAACACCTAAAGAATACATTGAATACGATAACTTAAACAAAACATTAGATAATGTGACACGCTATTGACATATAATATCCACAATGAGATAAACATTATTAACATCCCAAACATATCACGTCATATAAAACAAGAAACTATCGAATCCATCTTAGCATATTTAATACCAAATAATAAAAAAATGAAACTTATAACAGGAGATTTAATACATCCTAGTAGGGGATATGTATCCTGTAATGCATTATCATTACATCCTGGTATTACACGCACACACCAAGAAATAAAAAATAAATGTTTTTGGAAAAGGATTAAACAAGACATAGAAAAATACGTCAAAAACTTGCCAAATGACCAAGGACCCTCACGTTAGAAAAACACCAATGGTGATAAAAATCACTGCCAATGACTTCAATGATTCAGTCTTTCTGGACATCATACATCATTATCAAAAATGGTAACAGGTACATCCCAACTATACAGGATGAACTAACTAAATTCGTACAAGCGTATTCTATTCCTGAGGCAACGTCCGAAATGCACCATCCACTTATAGAAACCACCAGAAATACTGCTATGTATTTGGTTTTCCAAATGCCATACTGACAGCCAAGGAATCTAACTCCTGAACAAACTGTTTAAAGAACTAACAAAATTATTAGAAATAAAACACAAGGTAACAACCCCCTACCATCCTCACACGAATGGCTCACTAGAACCATCGTATTCTACAATCAAAAAATTAGTCTACAATAATCAAGTTCTTATATTGACAACAATCCCAAAACTTCGAATGAACTAGTGTACCTGTTGGTCTATAGTCACAACACCTACATTGATCGCTCTACAAACAAAACTCCGTATACTTTAGTTTTCGGCAAAAATCCCCAAATTCCTCGAGCTATCGAAAAACCGAAAGAAAAATCTACCTACCAAAACCTTACGCAAGATGTCATGAAACGAGCAAAAGACATTGGTGACGCAGCAAAAAATAATTTAATGAAATCAAAACATCAAAACAATTAATATTACGAGAAAATACAAAAATGAAAACATTTGAAATCGACCAATTAGTGTTATTACAAAATGCAATTCGACGAAAGTCACATTTTAATAAAAAAACTCGAACAAAGCTTCTCAGAGCCACATAAAATAGTTCAAAACCATCCAAATAACAATATCACTACCATCCAAATAAAAAATAAGCTCAAAATATACCACTACAACCTACTGAAACCTTATCAGATGCAGACTTGGTTAGGGATAATATTAGTGATGATCAGGATGTCACTAACGCGAGCGAAGGAAACCAATTATAAAATACCACCAATCAATAAAATTTCAGGTATATTTTATTTAAATTTAAAAAATGTGTGATAGTCGCTAATCAATACATATCACTAATCCATTATTATAATCTCACTTCTCGACATAAAATGCTAGAACTTTCATCTAAATATTATTCCGAATCTCTATCCTTTTGTAGTTTAGTCACAGAAAATGATGGCAGTACTTGTAGAAGATAGATTTACGAGATAAGTTAGATCAAATAGATAATCTCCACGTATTGTTAAATATTAACAAAAGAGGCTCCAATAATATTGTAAGTTGCCCTATCAAATGGCTCTTCGGGATTCCCGACGCAGACGATGCAACGTTTTATCAAAGTTCAATTGAAACATTAATAAACGATCAGAAACAAACTGTTTTAATGCAAAGTCAAGTATGTGTAATAACTGACACTATCAAAAATATAAACCAAACGATACTTATGCTTGACACGGTTGAGTCAAGTTTATAAAAATTGTTAATAGTTGGTAGAATAAAAAAAAATTGATAGGCATTTAGTACAAATATCTTTAATTGATTATTTATTAGTGATTAAGCAGATTAACGACATGGTTAAAAAGAAACAGATAAATATTCAATGTCAATATTGGTTGCTCGTCATGGTTGCTTCACGCAACTGTTAAATATCATTTACCTCTAGATGCAAACTGGCAAAACTTAGAGTATGGTTATAAAATTATAAAATCAAAAGTATTTATGCCCAATGCAAACTAATCATTGTAATAAAAGTTTGTATAACTTCTATAGATAATTTTGATCTTTACAAAATATATCACCCGGCCCCATACAAAATCAATCCTGAAATTCTTACCTACATGAAAAACGATTTCGATTATATGCTAGTTTCTCGAACTAGAACACTGTATGCACTGTTAAAACAGTAGAAAACTGCGAAGAATATAAACTCAATGAATATCTATGCAACAAAATAAGTATATCGCTTTATCATAATCACAAAAATTCGTTACGCAGGAGCTGCTTCAACTTACTAGCGGTCATAATTTTAGTGTGATCAAAATGAAATATAATATCTGATATGATTTTAGTATTTGCAAAAATTAAATTTATTAATAGCCAAAATAGAACGATATATAACGATTATAGTTTTTAGTTACTGTGGAAACGACAATCAAAATTGACATTTCAAAATTAAAACAAAATTTTAATAAAATAATTTTATAGTTATCTTATAAAAGTAGAGTTTCTGTGGAAATGACACAATCAACACAGATCTTAACCAACTCCAAAAAAGAAGGAGATTCTATGTTCGACTGTAAAGTAATGTAATAACTAACTGAGTTGTATATCAATGATTGAATTGCTAACAATTCTGCGTATTCGAATTGTTAACAATTCGCTTTCCGAGGAACATTTAATCACAAATTATGAGAAAACTATTGAGTTTATGAAAAAAATGATGACGTTCGTATTTTTTTGATAAGCATATTTCATAGTTGTTAATGATACGTTGTATTTTCGATTTCATATTATTAAAGTAATATCGTCGTTTTAAGTGTTGTAGACACTCATCTATACCACGATGCACTGATTTGTTTTGTGTTCATTTTCGTTTTGTATATCTTCTAAAAGTCTGGTACATCGAATTACTTTAGTTTTACTGAAGCAATTCTTGTAAACTTTTGAAATCATTTTGAACGTATGTATAGTATGGGTTCTACTTAATGTGAAATATTCTTTAAATATGTCTATGAAGTCTTTCTCTTAGAAGTTTTCAGATTCTACAGTTAATTTTTTTCGTGTTTATTGAATAGGGTTTCAAAATGTTTGTGGTTTCTAATATGATTGTCAAATACGTATTGATTGGAAAATTCATTTAATGTTTTTGCATGTTGAGCATGTTGTTCGGAGTTACTTAATAATACGACTCCAGATAATGCGTCAGCATTTATATTTTGTTTTCCTGGCTTATAGTCTAAATCGAAGTTATAATCTAATAATTTAATTTTCCATCGTACTAGTTTAGAATTGGGCTCCTTAAAAGAGAATGCGCATTTCAATGGTTTTTGGTCCGTTTATATATTAAATTTTTATCCGTACAGTTTGTGCGGTATTGTTTACAAGCCCAAGCTATAGCAAGTAATTCTTTTTCTATAGTAGTATAGTTTTGTTTGCTTTTATTAAGTGGTTTAGATGCATAAAAAATTGGTCGATCAGAACCTAGTGGTCCTTGTGATAATACAGCTCCGATTGCGAAGTTAGATGCGTCAGTTGTAAGAATAAATGGTTAAGTAAAGTCTGGATATTGAAGGATAGGACCTCCTTTTAGTAAGTTTTTAGAATATTCAAAATATTGTGTGTATACAGGATCGTTAATGTTGATGGATGTATCCTTTTGTAATTTAGATGTTAAAGGTTTGGTGATTTAGCGAAATATTTTATAAATTTCAGGTAGTATAGGGATCTATTGCTTCTATATTTTTAGGGTTAGGTTTAATGTTTCTGTTGTTATGACATGTCCTAAAAATTCGATTTCTTTATGAAGAAATTCGCATTTGCCTAGTTGGGTTTTATAATTATGTTCGTCAGTTTTCCAAATACTTTTTCTAGCGGTTCTATATGTTCTTGGAGAGATGATAAGAATATTATGATATCATCTATATAAACTAATACGTTACGTCCGATATATTCGCGTTGCATATTGTCCATAACACCCTGAAAAGTTACAGGTGAATTTTTTAGTCCGAAAGTCACTCTAGTGAATTCGTAGTGTTCATTAACAGAGAATGCACTTTTTGCTTGATCGCGTGGTTCCATTTCTATTTGGTGAAAACCGTTAGCGAGATCTAGTGTGATAAAGTATTGATATTTTTCCAATTTTGGTTATATTGGGTAATGTATATCTATCGTCGATTATTTTTTCATTAAGTTTACGATAAACTGTAACTAATCTGAATTTCGTTTTGCCGCTTGCGTCTGGTTTCTTTGAAACTATGAAAACTGGTGAAGACTAAGGTGAATTAGATGGTCTAATGATGTTTTTATCAAACATTTATTTTATTTGCCGATTAACTTTTTCTTTTTGAGCAAAATGAAGTCTTTAGATTTTTATATAGATTGGCAATTCGTCTTTAACTTCAATCTTATGTTTGATATCTGAAGTGAATGTCATGTTTTGATCCGATATGTAAAATATATCACGCTATTTAGCACATAAGTCTAACAACGATTGTTTCTCTTCGGAGTTCAAATGAGAAGTACCAAGATTGTTTAGGGCGAATTCATAATCATAACAGTATTGTATTTTATTATAATTATTTAATGATTCTACTCTAAAAGGGTGATGAAAGAAGAATATTTTGATTGTCAGGTGAATTATTCAATACGTATGGTTCTAGATTGTAAATGTGGGGAGTTATAATAGGTTTACGGAATAATTTATTGTGAGTTGATTCGAACGTTATGGTATCGTTTTGATAATTGGTTTATGCATTAAGTTTTTTTTATGTTTTGTTACCGATCAATCCGTCAAAATAATGATGAAATTTAAAAACTAGAAATTGAATAGGTTCTTGATTTTCTAATTCTTCTAAATATTCTACGTAAATTTTATATTCTAATTGATAATTTTTTAAACTGTTTTTATGATATCTCGTGTTGGATATTATTGAAAATTGTTTGTATGTTTAGGGTCTATGAAATTACTGTCCTCTCCGGTATCTAATAAAAACTTTAATTTACCTATTTTAATATATGGAAAGGCTCCGTCTTGTTGTGAACCATTTAGTTCTATGAGTCCGGTTGTTTCGAGGTTTCTTAACCGAAAAACTTGATCTTCATTAGGTTCGAATATTTCGTGATTGTAATCTATATCATTCTCGTAGTAATAATTTTGATCGAATTTAAATTGATTAGGTCTAATTTGTGGTTGACTAATAGATTGTCTTAGCATAGGTGAAGTATTTATTACTTAACGTTTGCCTATCTCTAGTGCTTTTTTGTGCACTAATTTCATTTTAGGCTCTGTCGTATGCTTCTTTTAAATCTTTGACGTTACAACTTCTAATAATAAATCCCAATTGTGGGTCTTAACCTGCTATAAATGCTCTGAGTACTGTTTCTATATGTAATTTTATTTGTCCTAATTTATATTGTGTGATACTTAGATGAGTCGATACTATTTAATAACGCACTTTGTAATTCTGCTACTTCAGCATAAGATAGTGCAATAATTTTATTTCCCTGTTTAATTTGTACATTATTGTTTCTAAGGTTCTGCCAACAGAAAACTGTGCTATTAAATGTGATTTAATTGTTGTCTAATCTCATGGATCACCAATTGATACAATTTTATCAGCTTTACCTTTAATTTTAGCCCGTAATAAATCTGTAATTAGATCGTGAATATATGTTTCCCGGGTGTTTCGTCAAAACTTGCACTTAACTTATTAAATCTGTGAGTGTAATAGCACTCATTTTTAAATTAATTTCTATTAAATTTTGTTTGAATTTGTGCCAGGTTTTCTGCTAACTCGTTTGAACACAGTGAAATATTATTATTAAGAAAATATTCAAAAGTACTTACAATTGAAATATGAACAATCTTGACATATTGTAATTTCACTAATGTTTGTGTCGTAGAATTTCCACCAATACCTACGTTATTTGAAATTTATTACCAGCTTCGATGAACCGTCGAAGTGTGTAGCTCTTTTACAATACTTGCTTCAAACCAATTTCTTCAATATGTAACCAATTGATGTTTATTGATTCCGTAGGTACGTCTCCTAAGAATTAAAATTCACTCGTAAGATTTTAATGTTGAATATTTTACGATAAACGCGTTATTGAAATTATTCGTGATTTCGTTAATTTGTACTATCTTACCGGCTGCGCCAGCTATAAGTTATGATCTTGGCAAAAGATGACTTGTAAAAAAATATTTTATTTGGATGAAAACTAGGTTACAATAAATTTATAAATACAATAATATTTCACAGTTTAAAGTTACAACAAATGACTATTTTAGTAATTTAATTATTTAGCTATTAGAAAACAGGATCTACACCAACTATGTTAAAATGTTTGTTGTTGAATTTGAAATTTGTCTGTTGAATCTTAGTTTGTATACTATTTGGATGATGTCATTATCTTATTTAAAGTAATTAATTAGAAAATACTTTCTATTGAGTTGTTGATAGACAGATAGATACATCTTGGGGTCTAAACAGTATTGCACTTCGACCTCATGGTCCATTGTGCTCCCCCTTCTACCTCAGTCTGACGAGACTCGCTTCTCCCATATGTTGGCAATAGCCAGGAGCTTGCTTATCGGGTCCTCCCGAAGGTTCATATATTCGGATTGAGATGCACCAAATATTCTGTATCTTCTGTAACCCAAGAGGTTCGCAGTCAAATATTATGTGGCTGGATGTTTCTTCCTCCTCGCCACACAATCTGCACACAATGGAGCCGTTATGGAGTCCCATTGTGTGTGACAACCTTTTGAATCTATTCCACCCTTACGAAAAGATTACAGAACGTGGACACGTACTGATATGAAAAAAGGTAACGCTTTTGTAGAATATCAACATAAGGTATTGACGCCACCCTTTCCGTCACAATTATTTACAAATGAAGAAGTTAACAAACCTATAACTAAAAATTTAAATCCGAAAAAGTGGCTAGAATACGCCCTCCTCAGCCGAAAACTGATCAAAGAAGTACCTAGTAAGGGCGTAGTCATGTTAACAATAAAACGTAGTAAACAAATTTGGATTAATCTTTGTCAGTGGAAAGTTACACGAATTATAATGATTAACAAATCGGGGCAACCTCCCTAGGAAACTTCTGCATACAGGTCGATTAGGCTATTGCTAGTGGCAGTATAAAACGTCTGGAAAAGCTATTACTAAAACTGATCATGTTGTTTGTAGAAGATAATAATCTAATTCCGGACTACCAGTTTATTTTTACTGAAAAATTTTAAACTCATCTAGTAGTAAAAAAATAAAAATAAAATAAAAAAAACAGAAAAAAAAAACATAAACCAGACCTTCGATGATAAAAAGTACTGTGCGGCTGTTTTTCTTGAAGTAAGTCAGGCCTTTTATAATTTTTGCCATGAAGGGCTACTTTAACGAGTAAAAAATATGCTTCCTTATTCACTTTGAATCCTACATCAAGAAATTAAACATGGAAATGATTTTATACTAACATCAAGTTAATTGGAGTAACGTATTAGGGGCAACTTTATACTTACTGTATACGGTTGATCTAATAACAAATGAACATACAACAATAGTTAAATTCGCCGTTGATTAAGTGATATTTGCTGAGCACTTGACAATTGCAGGAGCTACACTGGAGATATATTTGGACCAAAATTCAAAGATGGACAAAGAAATGACGAGTGTATGGAAACAACTCTGCCCATTTGTGTTGAGTAAATGTAGAGGTGCTTATGCTTTCGACTGGTACACTTGTACGATAGTTTTAACATGTATCAAATTCAATATAAGTTGACAGTGTAAAATATTTGAAAAAAATCCAGACATGGCACGGTCATTTTTGGAAAAAACGTAAACAACTAAATAATGGAATTCGAAACTACCTCAAAGTAGACAAAATTTACCTACCTATCCAAATTAGATCACATACTAATTAAGAATATTAATTTATATCTTGGCAGTTTATCTCTTGGATAAGAATCACATTGACTAAAACGTTTCAAACCGCTACAGTTACATGCTATATGTATAGTATAATGGCCTGTATTAAAATTATATTAAAACCGATTGGCGACACAGTAAACTTACATACTGTGATCAATATTGACATAATATTTATTAAGTAAATTATTCTTTAATTAAATTAAATACTGATATGAAAAAATTTACTCGTCAACCAGGAATCGAACCTCGGGCCTCTGGATATCGAGTCCAGTATGCTTCCGCTACACCAAAGACGACTGTAACGTAATAGCCAACTTTCTCATATCATTCTTATTTTATTTATTTAGACAGTATTACTTCTGTCGAAGTTATTATTAATATTTGTTTATTTGTGTATACTTAAGCGTCAACATAACGATGTTTGTCCAAATTCCTTTCGGTTACGTATGACAAACTGTCTAAATAAATAAAATAAGAATGATATGAGAAAGTTGGCTATTACGTCACAGTCGTCTTTGGTGTAGCGGAAGCATACTGGACTAGATATCCAGAGGCCCGAGGTTCGATTCCTGGTTGACGAGTTAACTTTTTCATATCAGTATTTAATTTAATTAAAAATTCAATGACAATGACATTTGTCTGAGTAGTATATGCTAAAGTCTTCTACAGTTTATCATACGTAACCGAAAGGACTTTGGACAAACATCGTTATGTTGACGCTTAAGTATACACAAATAAACAAATATTAAATTATTCTTGTTTTTGTTTTCATTGGATAACTAAATCATGTCATTTTCTTTCATTGCATATTTTTGCTTATTATATGCAAAGGTTGCAAATAGAAAATAAATTGACAATAAAAAGCTAACATGCTTTAAAGATAGTTAAAGCTATTCCGAATTATTAAAAAATTGTAAAAAAACCTCTACTTTTGAGATTACTTGAAGAAACTGAGAGTGATTTCGGTAAATCTTGTACAAAATTTAAATTTTCTAGCACTCTCTGTTCATAGTCAATAATTTCACACTTTACATACATACAGACTCTTATGTTCAAAAAGGATTCGCAAAAACATTGTAGCTCTGGCATATAGAATTGTAACTTGTATATATTACGTTGTAGCATATAGAGGTTATTAAACGGCAACTAGGAACCAATTATATTGAAATGTAAATATAAAAAAGATACATTTCAAATTTCATATCATATTTTGATAAATATTACGTTTGAATGAATTCAGTGAAAAAATTCAAAAACAACCTTCCAATTTATATTTGGTTGAATAATAATCATCTTTAATTATAAATATTATTTTTTTAAAAGAGAAAATTCTGAAAAGCTTCTCAATTATATCAATTTAAAATGTTAAGATAAAAATATAGAATCGTTTATTTTATTGAATAATATGAACGATCGTGAATGGATGGATGGATATACAGAGTGGTCCGTCTTTATAGGCGTATACAGGTTATCATAAAAAAAAACGATTAAAAATCACGGTAACATGATCATGACTGGGTATTTTACAAGCTTTTATTCAACGTGCAATGTATGTTTGTTCTTGCAAGCTGAATTAGAACCACTTCCTCTTATCATACGGAGTAGAAATTTTACATGTTGGTTCAGTTCCGATGACAATGCATTTTTATGGTAAGCAATGACCAGAATCGGCAAGGGGAAAGGGGGGTATAAAGCGAGGGGGAAACACAAAATTTGGTATATCTCTCTAAATATTGAAAAAATCGAAAAACACATAAGAAATAAAGTTGTAGAAAATTAGTTTTACTATAATTAAGTTTCTTATCATCTTTTCTGTTTCTGTAATATTTACAGAGATATTGACGGTTTAAGATTGAAAATTTAAATCCTAAATATCTATGTACACATTCGTGTAGTAGAAAAAAATGATTTGAATTGTTGCAAACATAATTTTCTACAAGTTATCTCCTTTCAAATTTTTAAATTTTTCTAATATTTAGTGTGATATTTTATTTTGTGTGTTTCTTCTTTCTCCAAGCACCATGATAGTAAAGTTTATAGTTTCCTTAGATATGTCATCAACAAAATCTTAATAAAATGACATTTCAAACTGTCAAAACATAGAAAAAAATAATTAATTGAAGTGAAATAATAATGAAGAATGAAACTATAACACAAAAAATAATTTTTTAGAATTATTCATAGCCATTCAGTAATATTCAAAGAATATATCTGAAGAATATATTCATGGCTGGCAATAAAAAACAAATAGTTTATCATAGAAGTGTTAAAAATCGGTAGGCATACGTAATTTTTGGGATTTATCTTAAGAAATATTTAAAAAAAGTAATTTTATCCGTATTCGAACCTTTTATTTTTTACTGGCAAACGACCAGTCAACAATGACGCTTTAAATAAAATGAACAGGTTAAGAAACATTTAGATACAATAACACAGCGATAACTAAAATCAATTAATAGTAAAAAACAGTTTTAAAAACAAGCTTTTATTTAAATGCTCTAAAAAGAAGAAAATAAACTTTATTAATGTAGGAGGAGTTTGTATCTTATAGTTATCTACATAGTTTTCATTATGGCTTTCTTTACAAAAATTATAATTATCCAGTTTTCATTATATGTAGCACTAAATATATGATTGAACGTTCCCACGGGTCAAATTTATGCTGCCATATTATTTTTTAAACTAAATTATCGATCTATTTGTAAACAATTGAATTTTTGAACGGGACAAATTTGTTTCATATTCTTTGACTCAGTACAAACAGAAAATGTCTTGCGGATTTATAATTAGAAACCAAAATCATGATTTCTTGAACTTTAAAAAAATTATATCTCAAAAAATATTGAATTTATCGCAAAACATTAAGGGATATTTTATATTTTTATTGAATCGACCATTATGAAAATAAATTGTCCCGTTCACAAATCTCATTGGTCTGTTGTAACTGGTTCAAAAATTTCGTTTAAGTGGAGGGGCTCATTTTTCAAAATTTGTTAGTTGATTTGTATCTTATTCATTCGATTTTTGGAAAAATGTTTTGCATTAAAGTTGTTAAGGTATCATAATGAACAACTTTTATCCGAAGCATTTTTTTGAAAACCAAAAGAATTAGGCACCATTCAATTAGAAAATTTTGAAAAGTGACGTTACTTTTGTGGTCCATGGTACCTTACTCATTCTATATACTTTGTTTGCCCTTGCACCTTTAGTATACACAGAAAGGGAAAAAATATTTGTATTATAGAAAAAACTGGACTTTTTCTCTACTATTCCGATATTTTTTCTCTTTCTTTACAGATGTAAAGAAATATGAGGGTTCTTCAAACATTCTGAATGATGCTTACGGAATTTGAAGAGAAAATTCAATATGAAAAAAAAGAAAAAGATACTATTATATATAACAAACATGTCAAGTGGATTCGAAACTGCACCGTTTAAATGTAGTATGGTAAATTGTTAAATGTAGATATTTATCCAATTACCGTATAGAATATTTTATTACGGTTTGCTTAAATTTTTTATAAATGTTCGTTCTGATTGATCATTAGTATTGCTGACTATTAGTGGTCAGAAATTATATTTCGTGTTTCACAAAGAAATGGATAAAATAAATTCAAAGAAGTTCATTTTAGAAGATTTTTGAAATCAGAAAACAATAATAGTATTAAGACTACAAAATTTTCAGCTCGTGATCTCATTTCGTTTTTGGGTTATCCTGTTGGCAGACGGACAGACAAGTTTTTGAAGAATTTTTAAAAAAACTAGGAGAGTAAAGCTAAACATTTATTATATACATTTAAAAAAAAAATCGTGTGTTACCGTTTTGTTTTCGAAATACAAAAGTTTTAATTTATTTATTTTCTTTCGAAACAACATTATTTTGTATATGTGAATTGAACTTACCATATATAATATATCATATTTGTATATATACGCCCCCTGTGTAAAGTTTCTAAATTCGCCCCTGGATAGTAAACATCTATTTTTGTTTTTAATAAGTATAATGTTAACAAATATTACTTGTTTAATACTTCTGTTTCCCTAATCTTTCAAACTGCTTTATTTTTGTGCGCAATTTGATTTGAGTGTTTCGGTTGTGGCTTATATCATGTCTTTGGATGGTCTTCGTTTTGTTATAATGAATCGTGGAAGAAAGTGGAGGTGTGTGCTTTTATCCACTTGGTTCAACTCACCCTGTATAAATATATATATGGCAGATACATTCCACGCCATATCACCAAGCTTTAAAAATTAACTCTTTTATCAAAATTCAGTTGTAATAAAATATTTGTATTATTTTTTTTTGATTCCATAAAACTGAAATTTTTAAATATTTAAAATTGGGAAAGAAATATTATCATATATTCAAACTATGCAGACAGATAATATGAAAGTTTCGTTTTATGAAAAAAAGATATCGAACCTTTTGAAAAGATTATGACTTATGATTTCGAAAACTATGATTTTGAAAAATTAATCGTTTAGAAAACAATCAACGGTTCACAAAAATATTCGTTGTACATCTTCAAGATAATATCTATTACTAGAGGTTGAGTGTTTGAAATCTTTTTAAACATTGCACATCACACATTTGAGACATTCTAAAAAATTATAAATCTGATGAAACACTTCCAGCAATAAACAAAGCAGGTATTTAAAGCACATTTTAGTTTTCGAACGAGGATTAAAGTTTGTGTAGGATCCATATCTAGAGATTAATTTTCATAAAAAACTTATTGATAGAAGCTTTTCATTAAAAAAAAAATGGTTTCCAATTTTTAAAAGTAAAAGTTTGTTTTAGAAATAAGACAATAGAGATTCTAAGTATTACGGTAGATGTAACGGATTGACAGTGTATTTTAATTGTCAAAAACTTGTCTGTCCGTCTGCCAACAGGATAACTCAAAAACGATAAATTCAACGTAAATGTGTCTGTCCGTTTGCGATAAATTCAATGTGAACGTGTCCTTTATCAAATCCTTTATCAAATGTAAAATTTAATGGTTTTTTATCTACATATCCTAACATCACAAAGATATATAGTATATACGTGGTCGTAAAAAAGAGAGAAAACTAGAGTTTTTCCAATATGAAATTATTTTTTATCCTTTATGCATTGAAAGAACTGTTTTAATTTTATATTAACGATCTATGTTTTTCCATATTTTATATAATGAATTTTTTTTGTAGTGGAAGAACTCACGTATCAAATACAAAAGAAAAAAAGGCGTAGTAAAAATCAATGACTTATTTTGTTTGTTTATGTTATTTACATATATACCTATTTTTAATTTTTAATTAAAAAATTTATATAAATTTTTTCGAGATTGTTAAAATCTTCTATTACAATTATTTGTAGCGTTATTGTTAATATTCTTGGCAATTACAATATAAGAAACCTCAAGAGAAGGATCACAAATATTTAAAGTGTGTGACTGCATAAATCATTTAGACTAGGAAATGGTGATAGGTGACGTTCTCCCATTTTATACCGCATGCCTTTTTAAGGCTTGATAATTAACCCTAAAATATGAAAGATTGACGGGTTCTTGACTTCCGCACGCTTGCATATCATAAGGAAAAGCGCTTTTCTTTTTGTTGAGAATTTTTGTGTTTTTCCGTGATATTATACTGCATGTCTTTTTAACAGAAGGTAGTACAAACAAATTGAAGCACTAATAATTGATGGCATGCAATCCGCAACGGCAGAAAGGGCTCAAAGGGTTACGAAAAAATGCAAAAAATTAAAGAGAAATTCCGTGTTTTCAAAATGCATGCAGATGTAAAGAATTGAAGTTTTAATCACAAAAGCACTCTGGAAAAATGGGCATGCACCCCTCATATGACCCACGGTGAAAAATCTCGGGAAAACTTTGTAAACTTTTAATACAGATTTTCCGTGATTCCAAACTGCATGCCATTAGAAGGATACTTAATTTGTATAATTTATTAATAGTAGGAAATTTAGCATGCACTCCAGGATGTTCAAAAATAGACGCATGCATGACGAAACTTGTTAGATTTTACCAACCAACTAACAAAAACAAATCTCCTTCTTATATATAAATTTCGGCACTATACAAAGGGTAAAAATAATATCTACTAATATCCTGTTTTTACGATAATAAGCATATACAATTATACATTAATATTTCAAGTTCAAACTTGAGGACCATAAAACACAAATGTTTCCACAATAGTAAAAGGGGGTTAAAATATGTTATTATATACCTCCTGGTTGGAATTCAAATCTTGTCAATATGTAGTTGGACAGGATACATCACATACGAAGGACATGCTTTAAGATTAAGACTGCGTTTTTAAACAATAAATAAATATATAACAATCAACATATAAGTATTATTATTTCTCAACAAAGATCACCCAAATGTCCAAAATCCTAATAGGTTATGGATGCCCAGACGTAATTAAAAGTGATCAACTAATTGTTGCGAAATAAATTTAAATTCAGCGTAAATTAAAATTATTGAAAAAACGTAAAAGTGTATTTAAAAAAGTGCGAGTTAAATTATTACTACTGTTAATAAATAAATCAATATGGAAAGTTCAAAATAGAAGAGATAAATTCAAGAATGTAATGGTGAAAAATATATTGTTTGGAATTTTGGAATTCAATGTTATTGGATGTGTTAATGTGATTAATATGGCGATACCAGAAATATTAGATAACGAATATATGCGAAACGTGAATTTTCGACCAAAGATATTATTGATAAATTGGATAAGATTTTGAACAAAAATGAATACAGCCAAGCAGCTAATTGTAATAAAGTCTTCATTCAGAAAGATAAGTATTTCAAATATAAAAATTATCTGTTAATTAAATCACTAGAAATAAATCACTATAGATTCATTAAATTTTTGATCAAGTCATTCTATAAACTAATGGTGAATCTTGGTAGATATTATATTATAGTAGATATAATATTAACAGAATTATGATATAAAAATATCAGTAATATTAATCGATCTCATTTATTAAAAATATCTTATTAACGATATATTATTATTAACGAAATTCCCTATATTATTTGTTAGTTATGCATTTAAAATATTAAAATTATTTTAAATTTTAAGTGAAAAGTTTTAACAGCTGAAACACTAAAGAATTAATAAATAAATAATAGTCATTAAAATTGGTTCTAATTAGTTTTGTTAATTTTTAGCATAGCAGAATATTATACGTAAAAGTCAATTTCAAATTGCACGAAACGAAGAAAACTGGCAAGAAATGGAAATCAGGATTGAATAAAACTGCCGACTAAATAAAACGGTTGGTCACAACGGAAATTTGAAACATCTAAGTAATGAGTAATTTGGATTCGGATTAAACACAAGGAAGAATAGAAAATATTTTGTACCGTATAATATTCAAGACAGGCGTCAGAATTATCATCAAGTCAAGGTTGACGTAATTAGTAAGTCGATTAAAAATATTTTTGGATTTCTCCAAATGTAACAATTTTTGAATGTAAAGTAAATGTTTTAATAAGTAAATATTTAACTTTACAAATGGTACTAATATTGAATTTTAAATTTTATTTAAAGTTTTATTTTTATTTTTATTTGAAATTTTATTTTATCTAAATTTTATTATATGGGATCAACAGTAAAATAAGAAAAATGAAATTTACTAATTGATAATTCTATAAGTTTTTCGGCAAAGAAAAATTTCTTTAATTTTATAAAAAGTACGTTGAAATTTGATTTAAACATATGGAATCAAAATTAAAACCATAAATACAATTAAATTTATTAGTTGAGAATTGAGAAAAATTTTATTAATTTTTAATTCTAAAAGTTTTTCTGCAATGAATAATTTCGAAATCCCACAAATGATACGTTAAAATTTAATTATAAATCAATGACATCAGCACTCCGGTCTTGGATGTAGAATTGAGTTCATCGGCGATTTGTAATTTGAGTAATATTTATGTAAATGAATTCAATTATCCATGATATGAAGGGTGTTGAATTCATTGGACTTATAAAACATACATGGTAATTAGAACAAACTTAATTTAATATCAAATGAAGTCTCTCACGATTTCAATATTTTATTTATTAAACATTCATCAGAATGTGTTTTTCTCTAAATAACGTTTTTTATTCTTTGACTAATTAAAAGTCACATCTAATCATCAAATTTGCAGCCTATAGTTTTCAAAATAAACTGGATAATAGTTTAACAAAATTAAAAATAAAAATTGTATAAGACGACCATAATTTAATATACATTCTGATGTATATGGTCCGTCGCCCTCAATAAATGATAAAAATTAATTCGTATTATTTGTGGATGAACTTACACATTTAAAGTGTTACAAATTTAATTAAAATAAGTCGAATTATTCATGATGTTAAATAGCAAGCGAAGTTCGATTTAAGTTTTATTAGTTAATTAATTTTTCGAAAACGGTAGAGAGTACATATCAAATAAAATGAAAACTTGTTGTGTGGAAAAAGATATAAGCTACCATCTCACTGTTCCACGAACTACACAACTAATTGGTGTATCCGAAAGGATGGTTAGGACGATTACAGATAAAATAGATAAAATATTCTGGGGGATGTAGTTTTAACTGCAACATATCTAATTAACATAACACCTACTAAATCATTGAAAGTAACCAAAACACCATATGAGTTGTGGCATAATAAAACGCCACAGATAAAGTACCTTAATGTATTTGATGCAAAAGTTTATTTGCATATGAAGGTCAAATATAAGAATTTGATGAAAATCCTCAAGGGGAATACTGATCAGTTGTAAACCAAATGGATACAAGGTGTAAACAAAACACCATGTAATATATTGTGGGATAACGTAAATCCACAGGTTAAGTGTCCAAAGGTTATGATGCAAAAGTTTATTTGCATATGAAAATCAAATATGAAAATTTGATGAAAATGCTCAAGGGGAATACTGATCAGTTGCAAACTAAATGGATACAAGGTGTAAAATGTGAACAGTGTAAAGTAAATTATTGAATCATTAAACTCAGTTCCAAGTTAATGGTTAATGTATGTAAGAGAATCTAATATCTCTAACGAATCATTAAACTCAATTCTTAATTAACGGTTAAAGTCAGTAAGAGAAACTAAAGTTTCTGACGTATCTTTAAACTGACTCCTAACGAAAACTTATTTCAAACTGACTTTCTTAACGAGTCACTAACGGATTATTAAACTCAGTAGAATCCTCACCCAATAATATATCAAATAAAATACTACGTCTTAAAAACACAAATAAGATAAGATAGAAAAGCATAGAAAAGTTTTCATCTCATGACAAACAAACAGTTTAAACTGACTTTCTTAACGAGTCACTAACGGATTATTAAACTCATTAGAATCCTCACCCAATAATATATCAAATAAAATTACCACGACTTGAAAACACAATTAAATAAAATAGCGGAAAACTTTAGCGGATTATTCACCTAACGATTATTTAACGAGTGCTCAATTCATTATATATATTATATCCCTGATTCGTATCAGAAAAATAAGAATAGAAATGACACTAAACAATGGCAACAAGTAATTAAATAGAAATTAATTTCTTTATTAGTAAATAACCGATTGTCTCCCTTAAACTCGACCTTACGCATTACCGTGCTCTAGATAGTAGAATACAAATAATAGATATTTACAATTTAAAAAATAACGAATTTAGAAATCCATTAAAAGTATAAAACTTGTTTAGTTGTCAAAGGTTTTAGTCAAAAATATTTTATAGATTATAGTGAAAAATTTTCTCCTATGATGAAAATTTAAAGTTTTAAATTCTTGTTAGCTTCATCGGATCAATTTAATTTAATAAATTTACATTGACGTAAAAATTGAATTTTAAATGATTATTTAAAAAACGAAACATATATGTACCTGGAGTGTAAAAAGCCAAATGATTCAAGTATAATAGTTTAATATAAAATGGATATTTACGATTAAAATAATGAATTTAGAAATCCATTAAACATATAAAACTTGTATAGTTGAAATATAACTTGAAACAAACATCTAGTTACTGATTTGAAATATTTGAAAATACCCTCAAAGAACAAGGCTTTACAAATTCTTTTAAAATAAAAAAAAAATTTTATGTATACAGTAGTATACACTCCTGTTCATTGGGGTTTAAACAGTTGAATTATTACAAGTATTACTGTATGTAATATTATACAAATATTTAGTAATATGTACGCTTAGAATGTTATTTGTTGGTTCGGTTTTTATGAAGGAGAGTGTACATATTAAATAGAGACCATGTGTCTGAAAATAGTGATCTTCTATATTAAGTATTATATGATCTACTGATTTGCAATTTATATATTAATAAAATAAATAATTTTTTTTTTTTTTTAAACAATATTTGATAAACAAATTTCAATTGTCAATTTAAATGAAATTAAACTTGTCTTCAGAAAACTTAATAAAATAACATTAGATCAGAATACATAATAGAACAGAACTAAATAGATTCAATACGCATATTCGTATTCAATACATATGACACTTAGAAAATAAATTAAATTTTATGGGTTTAAATGGGTTGATATAATTTTATATCAGACCCGATAAAGAATAAAATTAGAAATATGTTTAATAAATACATAAATAAAAGCTTTTATTTAACCTAGGTTATTAAAAATTATGACAAACTTTTAAATAAGTTTTTAGATATTTAAAAGGGTATAATTAACTTAAATTATGTACGAAAAATTTTTGTAAATTTTTGTAAAACTATGTAAATTCTGGTTGGAGAAGAAATGAAAAGAATCAAATATTAATTAATGAAAATAATAATGGATTTATTAGTGTAGCCATAAATATATATCCAAAGATTCAAACATTTTCACATTCTAAATCTTTTCTTCTGCGAACAGTGTCAGAAAATGACAATAATTTTAAAATATATATTCCAATGGATAAACAAATAATAATATTACTGACAATGTCACTACAACGAAAATATTTGTTTAATTGAGATTGGAATAGTAGAAAATAAATAATTTAAATTTATTTCAGATAATTAATATTAATAAGTAAAATATTAAGATAATATGTTAATTTATATTGTAATTAATTATCAAAGTTTTAAGACATGATCGGTAAGGTTTTTGCTGGGTTTTCCCTTAACCCGCTGCAACGAATGTTGGATCAATATGTCACTACCCATGAAATTAAAAGCAGAAAATTGAAGTATGTCTTTCGTAATGAAATAGTTATTGATATTCGATTTATGATAAGAAAGGATGAGAGAAATATGTATTCACAAGTATTCTGTTTAGAAAAATAGGAGATTAATTTTTGAGGGGGTCTGTTAGATTTTACCAACCAACTAACAAAAACAAATCTCCTTCTTATATATAAATTTCGGCACTATACAAAGGGTAAAAATAATATCTACTAATATCCTGTTTTTACGATAATAAGCATATACAATTATACATTAATATTTCAAGTTCAAACTTGAGGACCATAAAACACAAATGTTTTCACAATAGTAAAAGGGGGTTAAAATATGTTATTATATACCTCCTGGTTGGAATTCAAATCTTGTCAATATATAGTTGGACAGGATACATCACATACGAAGGACATGCTTTAAGATTAAGACTGCGTTTTTAAACAATAAATAAATATATAACAATCAACATATAAGTATTATTATTTCTCAACAAAGATCACCCAAATGTCCAAAATCCTAATAAAACTTGCACAAAACACTGTGCAAATTTTTGATTTGCATGCCATTTTATATATCAACATATAAGTATTATTATTTCTCAACAAAGATCACCCAAATGTCCAAAATCCTAATAAAACTTGCACAAAACACTGTGCAAATTTTTGATTTGCATGCCATTTTATATATATATATATATAAATATATATATATATATATATTTATATTTATATTTATATATATATATATATATATATATATATATATATATATATATATATATATATATATATATATATATATATTTAAATATATGTATATTAATAATATTAAAATATTATTTACTAACACAGCACAAAACGGCATGCAAGAATAAGTCACGGAATTTTTCAGATTTTTTTTTCAATTGAAAAATTTATGTTTATTTAATTTTTTCACAATTTTTTGTATGTTGTGCGGTACCTGCATGCATGCTATTTTCGTCACTAACTTGAGATATTAGTTTTTAATGAAATACAAAACGGCATGCAAATCAAAAACACGGAAATGTTTCGAAAATTCTTGCAACTTTTATTAATATTTATAATACGATGGATGGTCTTATTTAACATGCATGCTATTTGCATTCGAGAATTATTTCGTTATAAAAATCATATTTATCCTTATTAGGGGTAGTTTGGAACACGGAAAATCTGTACTCAAAGTTTAGTAAGTTTTCCCGAGATTTTTCACCGTTGGTCATACGAGGGGTGCATGCCAATTTTCCCAGAGTGTTTTTGGGATTAAAACTTTAATTCTTTACATCGGCATGCAATTTGAAAACACGGAATTTCCCTTTAATTTTTTGCGTTTTTTCGTAACCCTTTGAGCTCTTTCTGCCGTTGCGGATTGCATGCCATCAATTGTTAGAGCTTCAATTTGTTTGTAATACCTTCTGTTAAAAAGCCATGCAGTATAATATCACGGAAAAACACAAAAATTATCAGCAAAAAGAAAAGCGCTTTTCCTTATGACGTGCAAGCGTGCGGAAGTCAAGAACCCGCCTATCTTTCATGTTTTAGGGTTAATTATCAAGCCTCAAAAAGGCATGTGGTATAAAATGGGAGAACGTCACCTGTCATCATCTCCTAGTCTAATTATACAAAAACTGACTTGTTCAATGAAAGCTGAATGTCCACATAAAAATCTTTTATGTAGAAAATAAAGCCTGTGTTTTTTAAATTTGCAAATATTTATTTTACATAAATCAATGTGTATGTTACTTACATAAGTCAATTTTTTAACAATTTAGGTTTCTATAGTTAAAAATTCGTAACGCAGGAGCTGCTTCAACTAAGCGAATTTCCTTAGAATGCAATAATCACTCTCTAGCGGTCGAATTTTATTAATAAATGACATACGTCGAGTGGAATGGGGGGAGGGGGAGGTATAAAGAAAGAAAAACAAACAAAATACATAAAAATACACAAACTACACAAAAAACATAAAATATCTCTCTTCATATTAGAACAATCGAAAAATGCGTAAGGAATAAAGTTGTAGAAAATCAAATTTGCTACAATTCATCACCTTATCATTGCTCAAAGTCTAATGTGTACAGAGATATTAAGGAATTTAATTTTCAATCTTAAACCGTCAATATTTCTGTAAATATTAGTGTAACAGAAAAAATGATAAGAAACAAAATTACAGTAAAACTTAGTACCTACAACTTTACTTCTTATAAATTTTTCGATTTTTCAAATATTAAGGGAGATTTCGCTTCAGACGACGAATTTGTACAGGAACATTAAACTCCTCCTACAATATATCAAATAATTTTGATTTTACAGCAACCGTTCAAGGACATGTTTTTTGTTGCTGCACCCACTATACACACACAGCAACATGCTAGGTTGCTGTAAAATGTTGCTGTTCAATGTTGCACGTATGTAGTGCCTTCTATTAAGGGTGTACCAGCAAAGTGAACACATACATACACATATTATCGGCACACAGATTCTTACACATACTATCAAATATTTCCGGTACGGTGATCTGGCAACGTTGCTCTGTGTATATACCTATTTATTATTATTGCATATGTCAACAGCATATATTCTCACTCTTTACTTGATGCAACTTGAGACAGATTGGCGCACAATGTTGTCTGACCACTATTTACCATAAATGGAATGTGTTATTATCGGACAAAATAATATTTTAAATTATTATATTTCGAAAACAAAACGGTAACACACGATTTAAAAAAAAATTTATATAAGAAATATTAAGAAATCCTCTCTTAGTTTTTTTTTACATTCTGTCGATTATTTTTTCTAATACTACAGATAATAGTTGGGCGGGCATGAAGTTTTACATGCTTCTAATGAGAGAGAGTGAGAGAGAATGATAACTTTGATATTATTTATCTCGCGTTCTAAACGGTCAAAAATTCTGAAACTTCCGGATCTATTAGAATATGTAATTTTTAGTCTGTAAAAAAAATGAGCAAAACCTGTCGAAAAGTGATAGTATGCTGGTACATCCTTAAAATTGTAATTAATAAATAGTTATTTTATTTTCCTGACAATTGCATAGAGCGTTTGTAACGTTGGTTGGCATGAAGCATATTCACTCCGTTATGGTATGGAATTATTCCATGTATAGACAACCTTAAACTCGGCCTTGCGCACTACCATGCTCTAGATCATTAAAATAAAAACAGAGTAGACACTATGTTGCAAACAAGTCACATTTTGCATGTTATTCCTCAAACTTGAACACAGAAGGTGCTTCTGACTAACGCTCCATCGTAACTAATTTTTATATGTAATCGGGAATATGCATGGAAATTTTTTTTCACTTGAATTGAAGCATGTTTACTTGACAAATATCAAGGTAAAATTACTTTTTAAATAACTTTAAAAATAAGCGAGATATGAATGATTGAAATTCCCGATTAGACAAAGAGGGTGATAGCCCTCTTGATATGTTATGTGACGTCATATTACACTTTCACCATTTAAAATACACGTAAAACTCCGTTTTTAGTATTTTTGCAAGAAAGAGGCAGATAATAATCTTTAAAAGCTTATAGCTTCCTTGATATTTGTCGGATTTTAATTTCGTTTTTAAATATGATTACAGTATTAACAGTATTTTCATATTCTGAAAATAAATGTGAAAAAAAATTTTCATGCATATTCCCTATTGCATAGAGTGTTTGTAACGTCGGTTGGCATGAAGCATATTCACTCCGTTATGGTATGGAATTGTTTCATGTATAGACTACCTTAAACTCGGCCTTGCGCACTACCGTGCTCTAGATCATTAAAATAAAAACAGCGTAGACACTGTGTTGCAAACAAGTCACATTTTGCATGTTATTCCTCAAACTTGAACACAGAAGGTGCTTCTGACTAACGCTCCATCGTAACTAATTTTTATCTGTAATTGCAATAGGATAGTCTAATGAGCGACACCCGTAACTAAATGAAAATAATAATATATCCGGGAGTCGTAGACCTGTGGTTTGGTTAATTTTTGAACTGTTAATTACTTAAAAATATACCGATCCGTGGTTTTCGATACCCCACTAAATTTACCCAACTAAATCTAAATTTGATTAATAACTCATTAATACAATATTACATATTTATTTGTTTTTTCTATCTAATTTTCGTCTAACCATTAATTGTTGGTATGCTTGTTTTTCGGTTATATTATACTAACAGAGATGTCTAGCGTGCATGATTTTTCGGATTATATATATATATATATATATATATATATATATATATATATATATATATATATATATATATATATGTATATATATATATATATATATATATATATATATATATTTCTTCCAACTGAGTGAGTGGTGTAGGGAGAACTGTTTAAAGTTAAATATGGACAAAACTCAAATCATAAGGTTTGGAAAATTTGGGGAAGGTTTGTTAGAAATTCCAATATCTGACATCCATACTTTAACAATGAGTAAAAACGTTAAATTTCTTGGCCTGCTCCTGGACAACTGTCTCAATTGGAAAGACCATATAAGCTATTTACTCAAAAAAATATCAAAGTATTGCTACCTGCTCCAATGTTTAGCTAAAGTTGTTTCGCTGGACGTGGTGTTATCGGCATATCACGGTTATATTGCTTCAAATCTTAAATTTGGGTTAGAATTTTGGGGTAATTCGGAAAATGTTTCGAAAGTCTTGAAATTTCAAAAACGCTGTGTCCGCATTATAGCTAGAATCGGACCTAGAGAAACATGCAAACCTCACTTCTGAGCTTTAAACATAATGACTGTTGTTGACATGCATATACTTGCATGTGCATGCTTTGTCAAACAAAATTTTGCATTGTTCAAGTCGAATGAATGTACACATGACTACAGCACACGGAACAATAATAAACTAGTCATATGCCAAAGTGCATACACAGTTTTCCATAAAAACTGCAGGAATTTGATGATCAGAATCATTAATAAAATACCATGCGAGATAAGTGATCAACCGATGATCAAATTTAAGAAAATACTTCGCAAATATTTGATTGCTCGATGTCATTATGATTGAAGTGAATTTTTAAATTCTGATTTTTAATTATTAGTAACTGAAGTTGACGCAATTTATACTGTTTCTGTAACGGTCTACTAAATAAAGAATTATTATTATTATTATTATTATTATATATATATATATATATATATATATATATATATATATATATATATATATATATATATATATATATATATATATATATATATATGTATATATATTCTTTACTTTAATCTTTTAGCAGACTACCTCTATATTACAAAATACTACATTGTAATTGGGTTCAAAAAATTCGCTCTGCCCTTGTACACAAAATGAAAATAGTAGCCGATGGAATGTTATTATTCCAAGGAGCTGTAGCTAATTTAATTGTAAAACTATCTGGTAAATTAATTTAAGATTAATATTTATTTTTGTAATTAATTCAAAAATCGTTTTCAGCCGTTAAACAAAGACACTTATATGAAGCTTGTTTTTATTATTTATTAATATCATTCTAAGTAATGTATAAAATGTATAAAGTAAATGTATACTATGGAGTAATGTATAAATATTTAATAAAAATAAAAATATTTAATAAAAATGGAATATGATAATGAAATCATGTTAGTTAAAATCATTATAAAAACTTGTCGCACAGATGATATTTAAACTTTTCCTAATGGGGTGAGTGTACATAATGTGTCTATGGAATAATCAGATATGTAATTTTTTGGGTGTAGTATTTTTTATATGTTTAGTATTTTCATATAAAAAGATAAGATACTGTCATATAATATATTTTTATCACATAACAGAGTTTTAGTACTTTTATGTGGCGGTATATGGAGAAAATTAAGAATAAGTTTGTACTTTGTACGAAATTATTTTTCTTTAAAATGTAATGTTATTTAAGGACGTTCCCAAGAAAATCAGTTCTCTTACGATACTTCTGTAATTTCGCATATATGTAGTCAAAGTATCTTCCACACGTATAATTTTTAACGAATTTCCTCATAAAGGCAATGCAGCTATTGTTTTTGCACCAATGTTGGAATTTCGTAAAAATTTCTCCAAATGTCCTTCGATCCTACATATGAGATGTTAAAAATCACTATCGCTTAAATTTGTATATATATATAAATATATATATACAATATATATATATATATATATATATATATATATATATATATATATATATATATATATATATATATATATATATATATATATATATATATATGCATATGTACTTTTTTTAAATGTCTGTGGACTCTCTAGCGGTCACAGTTTTATTCCGATTGGAATGAAATTAGGTATTTGAGTCGCTTTTGGTATTCTAAAGGTCAAGTTCGTGGGTAAAATCGGACGAGGAGAAAGGAGGTTTAGAGGGAGGGGAACACACAAAATTTGACTATCTCCTTTAATATTTGAAAAATCGAAAAATTTATCAGGAGTTAATTTGTAGGTACTACGTTTTACTGTAATTTTGTTTCTTATCATTTTTCTGTTACACTAATATTTACAGAAATATTTACAATTAAAGATTGATAGTAAAAATTCTAAATATCTCTGTTCACATTAGAGTTTAAGAAAAATTATCAAGTAATGAATTGTAGCAAACTTGATTTTCTACAACTTTACGTCTTATACATTTTTCGATTATTCTAATATTAAAAGAGATATTTAATATTTTGTGTTTGTTTGATATGAATACATATAATATATTTAATTGTAAAAAATTTTGATTATCGTTTCCATAGTAACTATAATTGTTATACATCGTTCTATTTTGGCTATTAATAAATTTAATTTTTGCAAATACTAAAGTCATATCAGATATTATATTTCATTTTGATCACACTAAAATTATGACCGCTAGAGAGTGATGTATGTATTCTAAGGAAATTCGCTAAGTTGACGCAGCTCCTGCGTAACGAATTTTTTTTAATGGTCCTTACGGTACTAAATTTGTAAATATTGACAGTTAAAATTTGTATGTTTATCATATAAAACTGACCTCGATTAATGTTGTCACACACGTTTTATTAAATATCAAAAGTAATTTTCTTACGATTCTTTTAAAAATCTGAGAAAAAGTAATTGAAGATATAACAAATATCTTTCTACAAAAATAACAAAAACAAGCGGTATTAGTTATCTTTTAAATATTGTTTAAGTACTCAACTTAAAAAAAAATTCCATTATGTAAACTACAATAGATCAAATAAAATATAGTGGAAATACAGTGTTAGTGCAGCAAAAAGTAACACTGTACCTCAACTATAGTATATTTGATCTATTGTATTTTATATAATGGAATTTTTTTTAAGTTGAGCACGACTGCTCTTTGGGAACGTCCTTAATGTTTATGAAAACAAACATATCTATACAATATTTGTGATAAACCTCTTACAGTTTTGGAGGTATTTGGAAAAATAGATTTTATCCTCTTATCCCTCAACTGCTAAGGCACCATAGTTGCCCTATTTAAAAGATAATCGTATTCGATATGATTTGTATTCCGTATTCTGACAAAATTGTAGTTCACAAAAACAATTATTGATTTGTATTCATAAATGCTTAGACGTCATTCTCATATCAAGGTATACAAGGTTTTGTTATTACTACTCAAAACTATCTATAATTTTAAATACATTACGATTGACGCTATCGCATAATGATTATAGAATTTTATTATAGAATTTTATTATAGACATTTATATTTATAAACGTTTAGTCTCGGCATGAACTATAAAAACAATACCTTCACCAAAATTCGTTGTAGGTATCGTCTGTAGCTTGTTTCATAGATTAGATATCTATTTCATCAATGTTTGCTTGTTAGTCCAGTAAAGTTAAACATGAAAAGGGGGTCGTAAAGTTAGTCCAGTAAAGTTAAATATGGATCCAAACATCTGATAAATATGTGCGCTGCGGCTGGTTATCTGCGCTGGTTAACTGTTTTTGGTTATCTACCATTTTTGAGAGAACCGCTGGGCGGCTACAGGTACCAGTTTGGTCTCAAATGAAAGCTTATTAAATTTACTACAACTTTATTTCATATAATGTTTGACGTGGGATTCATATTTTAAAAGATATTTCACAAAATAAGTGACCATTTCGAAAAAATTTCACTTTTTGGAAAAAATGGCCTATTTCCGAAAAACTGTATCTTGAGAACCAATGGCTGTATAGAGCTCGCTCTGGTCTCAAATTTAGTCTACTTTAAAAGTGTATAGAATGATTATACCGGTCAGACCCTTCCTTCACTGAGATATTGAGCAAAAACTGAAAAAGTCCAAAAATTTCATTGTTTTTTTGGCACACCGCCGCTTGCACAGCATTTTGGAAATTGTAAATCTGGTTTTTTAATATTGGTTTAGGTCCTAACAACATATAAAAAATTCAGAACGACCGGATATTTTGCAAGCACGAATGTACATCTTGATTGGACTATGTATGTATGCATGCAGTTAGTTAATTTTCTGTAACTACGTACTATATCATGAGGTTATTTATTGTTTTCTATGGTCTGTGAATAATGACCATATTTTTTTGCAATACTACATACATTAAACTGTATACAAACTCAAACATATCTTAATGATTTGTCCATCTAATTAACACAAAAAAAATAATTGTTTCATCCAAAGACAATTAATTGTAGTAAATGATGATACTACAAAAAAATTAAATTCTACCACTATCTATCGTTTATAGGTTATAATAGTACTATGAGCCACAAAAAAAGCGTTCATTTTTCAAAATTCTATAGTACATTTGTGCCTTATTCATTCGATTTTTAGGAAATGTTTCGAATCAATTTGTAAGTATATTCCTAATAAACAACTTTATCCGAAGCATTTTTTCGAAAACCGATTGAATTAGGCACAAACCAATTATAAAATCTGAAAAAAGATCTTATTCTGTTATAAAAGTTAAAAGTGAATTTTTTTTTAAAATGATTTTTCTACGTTCGTGGTGTAACTACAAATCTTATGGTTCAAGATTTGTAAAGCTTAATATTCATAAACGTCGAGCTCCATTTCAGTAAAATACTTCTTTAATGGCTATTGACTCATGTCACTCAAAAATAAATACGCCCCTAGTCTTACGTTTAGTAGGGTAAAACGAAAAGCTTTACCCAAACAGTTTACAATGATGAAAACTTTATTTTTAATTTAGACTTTAGTTGGAACAAATGAGTTCGAGTTCGATTTTTTGCATGTCTATTTCTGGAACGAATTGAGATATAGGGTACACAAATTGTTTGCATAATTTCACATTAAAAGCTTACTCAGCTCACTTCAAGTCTCATCCCTATATTTTATTAGCCAGTCCGTTTATAAGGAACAACTTCGTAAAGCCCATTACACAATGAAAAAAATAAGATATAAGAATAACATATAAGAAATAAAATATAAGATATAAGGAATAGTGGAATCCAGCAGATGGCAGAACCGTTGATCAATTCACAATTCAAAAATATGGAATAAGAAATAAGATATAGCAACAGAATTTCCGTCGCGTTGAATATCTATTCCTTATTTCTTATTCCCAGCCAATCACAATGTTATGCGCAGGATGCTATGCGCAGTCGACTCTCCGACTTATGTTTTTGACATTTGTGCACACACCAGCAGCTGGCATTCAACCGCTGTGATTGGTTGAATATTATATCTTATCGTCTATTGTGTTTTGGTCGCTGTGCTATATCTTATATCTTATATTTTATTTCTTATATGTTATTCTTACATCTCATTTTTTTCATTGTGTAATGGGCTTAACTTAATAAATACCCCCGATATCTTTAAATTTAGAACGTAACAGATCATTATTATTTATAATTGAGTTTAGTTTAATTTTGTTGGTAATAATGGTTGTGATAAATTTTAAAAACGATAATTAGAGTTCAGTAAATTTAAGCATTCAACCTTGCAAAAGGTCAAGTATTTATGATCTTTTATTATGTTGTTTGGACCTTAACCAATGTTAAAACACCAAATTTGAAGATCTGTGCTAATTGCGTACCTGAGTAGTAGCGCGACCTGTCTTGACTATAATCAAACAGATGATACGCCCTTCCACCTTATGAAAGAATGTCTTTACAGAGTCAAAATGAGGTATCTACCCTTCGACTGAACTGAAAGGGAGAATTAGAGGTAAAACAACTAAACGAACCAGATGTGGTAGAGAATAGAAGAGATTGATGTGATGAGCTTATTAGGGGCTTAAATAAAAACGGAGGTTTTGATTCAAATAAAATTTTTTAACGGTATTAGATAGGTTTAAGTGTGGGCAGTACTAAAAATATTTCAGAAATTATATTTCTCTAATCGCGTTTGGAATAAATTTGTGAATCAGTGATATAAAGCTTCCATGTCATTACAAAATGCTACTTATCTGAAAAAAAAAATTATCTTTGAAGTTTGTATATGAATACATATTATATTAAAAGTCAATAATGATGTTTTTTCCTAAAATGTCTCTTAAGCTGAAATATTTTCAATCAAGACATGATACGAGTATATAAAAAAATAAAATATTTTTTTTACTATTGATTTTGTCATATTGTGTATTTTTGACTTGACGACTTGTCTATTGATGTATAGGTACATAACGACAAATTATTTTGGATCGCGCACCTTCTTAAAATTATATATCTCTAACTTGGGACTCATGACTTTCACCCATACATTTATGATCTTATGTACTAAACATCTTTTACATCAAGGACATCAAACAAAATATCTCAGCCCGTTAGTAATCAGAGAAAAATTCACGTTCCAATTAATGGCCACATACATCACTGAATCAATCTATTAATCTAATATGCTATAAAGAAGTGAAGCCTGACTGACTGATCTACACAAACTCTAAGGTACTAGACATGTTAGAAAGATGCGGTTTTTTGCATTCGACGCGAAATTGCTTGAAACCGACGGGAAAAATCGGAAAACTTTAATTTTTTAGGAAAAATTAAACCCGGAAAATCGGAAACACACCCCCAAAATTAAGTTTCTCTTTACGTTATATACATGCTAGAAAGATGGGACTTTCACTAATCGACCCGAAATAAAGTCAAATTAACACAATACTTTGAAAAATTTCATTATCTATATCGCAACCCACCGAAAATGGGAAAAACATCCCTAAAACTGACCTTTTCACTTCTTTTCGTGATAGAAAGATCGGGTTTTTTCCATGCGACGCGGAACAGGTTGAAAATAACAGAATTATTTGAAAAAAGAAAATTTTTCTAACACAACCATTCACAATTGGGAAAAACACCCCCAAAACCAACCCTTTTCTACTATACATGCTAGAAATATGCAGTTTTTTGCATTCGACGCTAAATAGCTACAAATTAGGATAGATAGATAGATTGTAGAGGCTCCCCTGGACGGGCTACACTTCAACTATAAGGACCATTGTGATAAGGGTGTGAGGATGTGAGTGGAGTAGAAGAAATTTGTGAGTAGACTAGGAATTGGTTGGATACGCGGCTGCAGCCAACTATGATAGGAACTATGCCGATATTCATCTGGAGTTCGTGAAGGAAACTGTAGAAAACCTACTCAAGCATAGCCGGTTACTTCGTTGTTGTCCATACGCCGACAGTTTAGTCAATTAACCGCTCCTTTATTTTTCTTCTTTTCATAATTGATAAACTGCCGATGTCAGGAGGCGAACCCATAACCTCCCAGTTTCCAAGTATACATACTGCGAAGGCATAACGCCTTAGACCGCTACTTGGACTGGTACAAATTAGGAAGTTTATTCATAAAACTAAAAATTTTCCATTGCAACACCCCGGAAAATCGAAAAAACACCCCCCAAAATTACGTTATTCAGTTCTATACATGCCAAAAAAATGGGATTTTCACCAATCGACCCGAAATTAAGTCAAATTAACAGAAAACTTTGAAAAATTTCATTTCTAACATCGCACCCCACCCCGATGGGAATATCTCCCCTTGGGAATATCACCCCTAAAACTGCCCTTTTCACTTCTATTCATGTTAGAAAGATCGGGTTTCGCAATTGGAAAAAACACCCCTACAAACACCTCTTTTCTTCTATACATGCTAAAAAGATACGGTTTTTCGACGCTTAATAGCTACAAATTAAGAAGGTGATTACAAAAACTTAAAATTTTTCATCATTACCCCTAAAAAATGGGCAAACAACACCCTAAGCTACTCTTTTAACCTCAAATTCATGGTAGAAAGATGGGATTTTCACCAATCGACCCGAAATAAAGTCAAATTAACAGATTATTTTGAAAAATTTCATTACCTACATCGCAAACCCCCGAAAATGGGAAAAACACCCCTTAAACTGCCTTTTTCACTTCTCTCCATGTTAGAAAGATCAGGTTTTTTTCATTCGACGTGAAACGGGGTGAAAACAACAGGATTATATTAAAAACGTAAATTTTTTTATCGTTACCCTTCGCAAATGGAATAAACACCCCTAAAACTACCCTTTTTCTTCTATATCAAATTAAGAAGGTTATTCAAAAAACTTAAAAATTTCCATCGCCTCCCCCCAAAAAATAGAAAAGTCACCTGCAAAGCTGCTCTTTTTACTTCTATGCATGTTAGAAATATCGGGTTTTTTTATTCAACGTGTAACAGGATTATAATAAGTGGATTATTTTCAAAACGTAATTTTTTCTATGGCAACCATTCGCAAATGGGAAAAACACTCCTTTTCTTCTATACATGCTTGAAAGATGCGGTTTTTTGTATTCGACGCTAAATAGCTACAAATTAAGAAGGTCAAAACTTAAAATTTTTCATCATACCCCCTAAAAAATGGGAAAACAACCCCCTATGCTACTATTTTAACTTCTATTCATGGTAGAAAGATGGGTTGTTTTGCATTTGGTAGAAAAGTTCTTCAAACTAATGAGGTTATTCGATAATCTTTAATTTTTTCATCGCCACCCCCTTAAAAATGAAAAAAACGCTCCTATCGAAGTTCCTATCGAAGCTGAACTTCCTACTTGCTTTATCTCGGGGTAGGTCTAACAAAGAGGTTAGGGGCTTGTTCCCAGTAATAACTATCCTATAGGCCTTTTCGCCTCTCATTATTCTTAGCAACGCTTTCTGTGCTGCACCCTCCACTGCTAGATGCAGGGGAGAGAGGTCCAGTATGACCTCCATCGCAGCCGTTGGACATGATCTCATGGCACCTGTGATACACAGGCATGCCAGACGCTGTACTCTAGCGAGTCCTTGCCTTGCTCTAGCGATTTCGGTTTTCTTTGACCAGACCACCGCTCCATAGGTGATGACTGGTCTTACCATCATGTTGTACATCCATCGCAGGATTCTTGGTGTACTTCCCCAGGACTTGCCAGCGATTCGTCTGCACACCATGAGGGCTCTGGTTGCCTTGGAGGTACCTTCCTCCAAGTGTCGGTTTCATCGTATCTTAGAATCTAGGGTAATGCCTAGGTACTTAACTTCCTGCTTCCATTCCAACTCCTCGCCACCAAGGTGTAGTGCTTGGAGTCTCGGGGGTTTCCTTTTCTTGGTGAATGTCATCACAGTGGTCTTGGCTGGGTTGACGCTCAGCCCCACTGACTGGCACCACTTCCTTGTAGCGTTTAGCCCTCTTTGAATGAGGTCACGCACCGTGCACTCAAACTTCCCTGTTGCCAGGATCACGATATCATCGGCATATCCTATGCAGGTAATGCCTTGATCCGTGAGCCCGTGCAACAGGTCATCTACTACAAGGCTCCACAGTAAAGGGGATAGGACCCCCCCTGTGGGCAGCCTCGCATTGTGCCGCTCGGATGGTTCTCTCCCCCACCCTCACTTCGGCAGTTCTGGAAGCGAGCATCTCGCCTATCCATATGGATATCGTAACGTCCACCCACCGTTTCTCCAGGGATGCTTTGACTACCTCATGTGAGGTATTGTCAAAAGCGCCTTCTATATCAAGAAACGCGCACATGGTAGTTTCTCTCGCATCAAAGCCCCGCTCTATTGCGGTCGTTAGTTCGTAGAGGGCCGTCTCTGTGGACCTGCCTGCATGCTGGTTGGGGTGCAAAGGCCTCCTCTCCAGCGCCTCACTTCGGATGCAACTGTCCACCGCCTTTTCCACCGTTTTCAAGAAAAACGATGTAAGGCTGATGGGTCGAACAGACTTCGGATGGCACTGGTCTTTCTTTCCCGCTTTGGGGATGAAAGTAACTCGGGCCCTTCTCCAAGGGCTAGGTATATGCCCTAACGCCAGGCTGGCGCTACTGATCCGGAGGAGATGAGGAATCTCCTTTTGCCCATGTTGTAACAGGGCGCTGAAGATGCCATCTACTCCGGCTGCTTTGAAAGGCTGAAATGTGTCAATTGCCCATTTCAACCGCCCAGGGGTGCAGACTTCTGCAGCCCTGTTCCAGTTCTCTTTAGTCGCTCTGCATGGAGCCCTCAAATCTTTCTGCCCCTGAGTAGGAGAACTACCGGGGAAGTGAGTCTCCAGGAGTAGAAGAGCCCTCTGCTCCTCGTCCTCCGTGAAACTTCCATCCGGCCTTTTGAGTGCTTGTGCCCCGGATTGAGTGTCTCGGGATAAAGCTTTGTGCAGTCTGGCCGATGCAGGGACAGTGGCGATGCCTGCACAAAACACTCTGAAGCTGTTCCGTTTAGCTTTCCTAATCTCCTTGTTATACTTGGTCAATTTTGCCGCGTAACTGTCCCAATCTCCACACAGTTTTGCTCTATTGAAGAGCCTGCGAGTCTCGCTACGGAGCCTCGAGAGATTGGTATTCCGCCAAGACACCTGCCTTTTGGTTTTGTTAACGATCAGTGGGCAAGTGGATTGATATGCCTCCATAATTGCCTCATCAAGTTCGTCAACAGCCTGAGTTCTGAGTTCCAGCGCCAGAGGTTCCCTGACTTTGGAGTTCACTAACCTTAGATTGTCTTCCAAGTTGCTGACGTAATTATTCCAGTTGGTCTTTCTCGGGTTCCTGATACCACAAGGTCCCGAGGTGACCCCTTTTAGTTCAAATTGAATGATTCTATGGTCAGACAGGGATGGCTGCGACGAAACTCTCCATCTCCTGACCCATTGCCCCGTCGACAAATTACACAGAGTGATATCTAACACTTCTTCTCTAGCTCTTGTTACGAAAGTTGGTGTTGTGCCTACGTTTAGGATTTCGAAATTGGATGCTAGTAAGAATTCTAAGAGAGACTCACCTCTTTTGTTGCAGTCGGAACTGCCCCATATCACGTGGTGCGCGTTGGTATCACAGCCGATGATCAAAGGCAGGCGATGCTTGCTGCAGTGACCCACTAGCTTCCTGACCTCATTTGACGGTACCTCCTTGTCTCCGGCTAGGTATGCTGATGTGAACCAGTCTGTGGGGTACACCCCCCCATTTGCAGGGTTATCTGCGCACTTTACATGCTAGAAAGATACTTATGTTATAAATACTTTTTCGAAAATCAAAGGGTTTCCGCATTTGCATAATATATACCACATTTGATCACTGATGGCAAAATTGTGATTAGAAATGAACCAAACATAATAAAAATACAAGTAATGTAACAACTAACTGAGTTAATTGTTTGAATACCCAGTATATACTGAGTTGTATATCAATGTTTGAATTGTCAATATTTCTGCCTATTCGATGTTTATAAAATATGAATTATTTGAAAATGTTTGTTTTGTGTTCATAATTAATATTGAAACAGTAAAAATGTTCTTGCATTTAAAAAAATTTATATTAATGTTCTTGCGAGTTTTATATATTTAAATATTGAGTTATATAATTGAGTTAATCAACGAGAAGCGACTGCTAACGCAAAGCGTTGGTCAACGCAAGCCGTTAGGCGACGCGAAAAGTTAGTCAACGCGAAAACTTAGTCAACGCGAAGCTTTAGTAAATCAACGAAAAGCGTTGGTAAACACAAAGCGTTAACCAACGCGGAACGTAAGCTAAAGCGAACCGTAAGTCAGCCAACGCGAAGCGAGCGTTGGTAAATGAGAAGCGTTAGTTATTCAAAGAGAATCGTCAGTGATTCAACGCGAAGCTCGATTTCACGCGAATCATTAACGCTTTAAGTAAGCGTGAAAAGTGAGTCAAATCGTAGTGTTAGTTAACGTGAAGCGTTAGCATGAGTTAGATATACAACGCGAAGAGTTAGCCGACGCGAAGCGTTAGTCGATACGACACAATAGCTAACGCGAGGAAATTAACGCAGAGCGTAAGCAACTTAACGCGAGGCGTTAGTAACATTGGTAAACGCAAAGCGATAACCAACGCGAAACGTAAGCTAAAGCGAACCATACGTCTGCCAATGCGAAGCGTTGTTCAGTGAGAAACGTTAGTTATTGAAAGCGAAGCGTGATTTAAACGCGAAGCGTAGGTCAATAGAAAGCGTTAGGTCAACGCGAAGCGTTAGTAAATCAACGCAAAGCGTTGCTAAACGCTTTGCATTTACCAAAACGAAACGAAAGCTGAAGCGAACCACAAGTAAGCGAACGCGAAGCGTTCGTCAATGAGAAGCGTTAATCAATTTGAAGTGTTAAGTCAACGTGAAGTGTTAGTAAACCAACGCGAAGCGTTTACCAACCCGAAACGTTAGCGAAATCGAACCGTAAGTAAGCCAACGCTTTGCGTTGGTTAATGAGTAGCGTTAGTTATTCAAAGCGAAGCGTTGGTGATTCGCGAAGCATAATTTCACGCGAATCATTGATTAACGCGAACCGTAAGCTCAATCGAGCCGTAAGTCAGCCAACGCGAAGCGTTGGTTAATGAGAAGCGTTAGTCAATAGGAAGTGTTAGATCAACGTGTAACGTAGTCTAAAGCGAACCGTAAGTCAGCCAACGCGAAGCGTTGGTCAATGAGAAGCGTTAGTTATGCAAAGCGAAGCGTCAGTGATTCGCCAAGCGAGATTTTAAGCGAGTCGTTAACCAACGAAAAGCGTTAACCAACGCGAACCGTAAGTCAGACAACGCAAAGCGTGGTCAATGAGAAGCGATAGTTATTCAAAGCGAATCGTCCGTGATTCAACGCGAAGCGTGATTTCACGAAAATCGTTAATGCTTTAAGTAAACGTGACGCGTTAGTTAAATCGTAGCGATAGTTAACGCAAAGCGAAAGCACTCGTAAGATATACAACGCGAAGAGTTAGCTGACGCGAAGCGTCCGTCGATATGCAGCACTACCTAACGAGAGGAAGTTAACGCGGAGCGTAAGCAAGTTAACGCTGGGCTAAAGCAAGTTAACGCGAAGCGTTAGATAATCAACACATACCGTTGGTAAACGCGAAGCGTTAACCAACGCGAACCGTAAGCTGAAGCGAACCACAAGTCAGCCAACGCGAAGTGTTGGTCAATGAGAAGCGTTAGTCAGTTGGAAGGGTTAAAACAACGCAAATCATTATTAAATTAACGCGAAGCGTTAATTAACGCAAAGCGTTTACCAACGCGAAACGTTAGCGAAAGCGAACCGCAAGTCAGCCAACGCGAAGCGTTGGTTAATGAGAAGCGTTAGTTTTTCAAAGAGAAACGTTGCTGATTCGCGAAGCGCGATTTCACGTGAATCGTTAATTAACGCAATTGGTCAATGAGAAGCGTTAGTCAATAGGAAGTGTTATGTTAACGTGAAACGAAAGCTAAAGCGAACCGTAAGACAGCCAACGCGATGCGTTGGTGAATGAGTAGCGTTAGTTATACAAAGCGAATCGTTAACCAACGCAAAGCGTTAACCAACGCGAAACGTAAGGTAAAGCGAACCGCCAGTCAGCCAACGCGAAGCGTTGGTCAATGAGAAGCGATAGTTATTCAAAGCGAATCGTTCGTGATTCAACGAAGCGTGATTTCACGCGAATTGTTAATGCTTAAAGTAAACGTGAAAAGCGTAAGCAAGTTAACGATGAGCGTACTCAAGTTAACTCGAAACGCTAGTAAATCAACGCATAGGTAAACGCAACGCGTTAACCAACGCGAATCCTAAGCTTAAGCGAGACGTAAGTTAGCCAACGCGAAGCGTTGGTCAATGAGAATAAGCTAATGTTGGTCAACGTTAGCTTAAGCGAACCGTAAGTCAGCGAACGCGAAGCGTTGGTTAGTGAGAAACGTTAGTTATTCAAAGCGAAGCGTTGGTGATGAGTGAATCGTGATTTTACGCGAATCGTGAATTAACGCGAAGCGTTTACAAGCGCGAGGCGTTGGTCAATCAGATGCGTTAGTGAAAAGGAAGTGTCAGGTCAACGCGAAGCGTTAGTAAATCAACGTGAAATGTAAGCTAACCGTGAGTCAGCCAACGCGAAGCGCTGGTTAATGCGAATCGTTAGTTATTCAAAGCGGTGCGTCGGTGATTCGCGAAGCGTGATTTCACACGATTCGTTAATCAACGCAAAGCGTTAACCAACGTAAATCGTAAGCTTAAGCGACCCGTAAGTCAGCCAACGCGAAGCGTTGGTCAATGTAAAGCGTTAGTCAATAGGAAGTGTTAGGTCAACGCGAAGCTTTGGTAAACGCAAAGCGTTTAACAACGAGAAACGAAAGCTGAAGCGAACCGTAAGACAACCAACGCGAAGCGTTGTTTAGTGAGAAGCGTAAGTTATTCATAGCGAAGCGTCGGTAATTCGCGAAGCGTGATTTCACGAGAATCGTTAAACAGCGAAAAGCGGTAACCAGCGCGAATCGTAAGCTTAAGCGAACCGTAAGACAGCCAACGCGAACCGTTGGTTAGTAAGAAGCGTTAGTTATTCATGGCGAAGCGTCGGTAATTCGCGAAGGATGATTTTTCGAGAATCGTTAAACAATGCAAAGCGTTAACCAACGCGAACCGTAAGCTTAAGCGTGCTGTTAGTAAGCCATCTACTACGTGCTGTAAGTAAGCCATCGTTGGTACGCAAAGCGTTTACCAACGCGAAACGTAAGCTAAAGCAAACTGTAAGTCAGCCAACGCGAAGCGTTGGCCAATGAGAAGCGTTAGTTTTCCAAAGCTAAGCGTCAGTGATTCTCGAATTGTGATTTCACGCGAATCATTACCCAACGAAAAGCATGAACCAACTCGAAACGTAAGTTTACGCGAACGCAGAGCTTTAGTAAATGAACGATAACCAACGCGACACGCAAGCTGAAGCGAACCGTTAGTCACCCAACGCGATGCGTTGGTCAATGAGAAGCATTGGTCAATAGGAAGCGTTAGGTCAACTCGAAGCGTCAATCAACACGAAGCACTAGTTAACGCGAAGGGAAAGTTAACGCGGAGCGTATGCAACTCAACGCTAAGCGTTGTTAATTCAAAGCATAGCGTAAGCTTAAGCGAACCGTAAGTCAGTAAACGTGAAACGTTAGTCAATGCGAAACGTTCGGCGATAGATCATATATAAATATATATATATATATATATATATATATATATATATATATATTTATACATGAATATATATATATATATATATACATATATATAAGTATATATATATATATATATATATATATATATATATAAGTATATAATAAGTATATATATAAGTATATATATAATATAAATATATATATATATATATATATATATATATATATATATATATATATATATATATATATATATATATATATATATATAATATAAATATATACATGTATATATATATACATATATAAAAATTTTATAGATGATTTTTGATAGGATATGTGGAACTTTGAATAAACTTTTTGCAAAATTTTGGTTATAAAAAATAGTATGTTCAGTTGTTATGTATACCTACGGGTCTATGGAGCCCATGCCTTCATTCGCTAATCAAATGTATTTCTCATTTTTTTCAACTTTGAGGACAAATTTTGAGAAAACTGTTGAGTTCATGAAAAAAGTTTTCAAACAAAACTTATTTACTTTAAAGAGAAGAAGATTTATTGTTGACAAAAATTTTGTCTATCTCCTAAGGTTTCAGAGATATAATTTTTCCCCCCTGGCGGGGGGAAACACTTTCCGATTTTGCCCGTTAACGAACTTGACCTTACTTTTTTGCTCTAGAACACACAAAAAAATTTTCAGGCCGTTATCTCTTTTCGATCTTGAGTTATCGGCTTCATAGACGGACAGACGGACAGACGGACGGACGGACATGTGAAAATTGCCGAATTAGGCCATTTTATGAATACCTTGGTGAAGCATTTTTGTCAAGGATTAATATTTTCAAGCGTTACAAAGTCGGGACTAAACTTAATATACCTTGTATATTTACAAATATACTGGGTATAATGAAAAAATATGAAATAATTAATTAATACCACAATTAGTAGTATCATTAATGTATAATTAAGAAGCATTTTCAACCTCACGTTTTAAACGAGGATTTCAGAAAATTAAATGATAACTTTTATGTTAAATAATAAAAATAATAATACACTATAAATATTTACGTTATATCACTATTAATGTATTACATATAACATAAAAAATATAAACTTCTTCAAATGTACTACGAAATTTGTAACAATAATTAACTGCCCTAAAATACTACCACATGTATACAAACGTACGCATGTGGTTTCCCACGTATATATGTGCACTCCCGTTCAAAAAAAATCAACCGACCTGAACCGAATCAGTCTCTGACAATTTTGATTATTCTTGTAGTAAATATTTTTTACAGATACAACTAAGGTATTATTTATATGTAACAAGAAGATATAACACTTTATATTTATTTACATTACATACATTTTTTAAATGCTTACTCAGTTTAATACACACGCGTATATATAGTTTAGGTTCTCGAAAAAAAATATAAATTAAGTTTATACATCCATTTCTTTTTACACACTTAAAAAATATACTACTTAGCTTTGTTTTATCTATACACAAAAAAATATATAACTAATATTAATATTCAATACAATAACAACTGGCCAACATCGAAATTTTGAATAATATAAATCATATATTCATATTTTGATATTTGTACAGAATGTTCATTTTAAGTTTTGGTAAATATGATCTGATTCAACTTAACACCACCCTAAGACCTTCAAGGTTATTTGTAGGTCAACTTTTCAAAGGGGGGTCGTTTTTGACAAAACCGGATAGCTGGCGAAAACAGAACATTAAAACTGAGTAATTAAGTCTATACTGGCTAAGATTACATTTTTAGAGAAACATAGTCTTTAGAAAAATTTATCAAGAATAAAAAGGTGTTTTTCATGTTAAGTCAACATAGTCCATAGAACTTACATACTACATCTGAATAAAAAAAAAATTTTTACCTTTTATATTTCGAAAACAAAATGATAACACAATTTTTTTTTAAAATTTATATACTAAATATTTATCTTTACTCTTAAAATTCTGTCGAGTATTTTTTCTAATACAGCAGATACTAGTTGGGCGGGCATGAAGTTTTACATGCTTCTAATAAGAGAGAGTGAGAGAGAATGATAACTTTGATATTATTTATCTCGCGTTCTAAACGGTCAAAAATTCTGAAACTTCGGGATTTATTAGAAAACGTTACTTTTAGCCTGTGAAAAAAATGAGCAAAATCTGTCGAAAAGTGGGGTATGCTGGAACATCATTAAACCGTATATTGATCGATTTAGCTCGCAAACACGATTAATGTTATCTATAAAATATCTGGTTGCTCCATAAAAATTGATTCATCAAAATCTCCTTGCAAAAAAGCTGTGACAGCATCCATTTGGTATATGTTGAGATTCAGTTTGACTGCCAATGTCATCAGTAAACGAATGGTTGTAAATGGGACTACAGGTGAAAATGTTTCACAATAATCAATTCCTTGAATTTGACTCAAACTTTTTGCCCAAAGACGTGCTTTGTACCGATTATTTTCACCACTATCTTTGACTTTAAGAAACCATTTCGATTGTACCTTGTTCAATTGGTCATAACAACAATGTGTTATTTGATTTAAGTGAATTCATTTCATCAATCATAGCCACATGTCATTTATCTGATTCTACACAATCATCAAGTACTTCTTTAAATGATTTTGGTTCTACGAACAGATCGAAATTTAACAAATTGAATGGATTCATATACTTAGTTTTTGATCATGTCACTCATGTTCACTCGGATGGTCCCTGAAATGTGAATGATTCATAAAAAATGTCCATAACCTTCTCCAAGATCGATTAATGTCTTCGATGGTGGATGTGTATATCTCAAATGACCCCGAACCCCGTTTAATCTATATTATATATATATATATATATATATATATATATATATATATATATATATATATATATATATATATATATATATATATATATATATATATATATATATATATATATATATAATTAATGTTCGTTTGTTTAAAATCGCAAATCTCCTAAAGTTCTTTACCGATCGTTTTGAAATTTTTACACATTGTTGTATTCGTATAGGGGAGCGTTTTTTATAAACTACAACACTACCCCTAAAAGGGGGTGAAGGAGGTGAATTTTGTATAAAAACAAATAATTAAAGTTTACATATTTGTTTTTTTAAACTACACCTAAAATGGGGTGGAATAGGGTTGTAAAGATTATATGGAGAAATTGTCTTCATGAAGCTGAAATTTGGGAGGTAGATAGTTTATAGATAATAAACGTTAGCTAAGAAAGGATTTCTGAAAATTCACATTTCAAGGGGGAGAAATGGGGGGGGGGGTATTTTATTCCTTAACATTTATCCACAGCAACGCGTGGCAGAGTAAAGCTAGTATAAAATATTTATTTATTTATAACTTTTGAAATCAGTGATAAATAAATAAATATTGGCTGACTTAATAAGCAAATATATTTGCTGAGTTATTCATAAAAATTTTAAGGACCGTCCCCAAAGTTTAGAAATGTCCTAAAAAGCGGATGAATATATCAAATGGTCCCCGAACGCCGTACAATCCATTCTAATTCTCTATACAAAGTATAAAAGGAAGTCGCTATACCCCCCCCCCCCCCCCCCACCGTCCTGACTGTGTTTTTATTCGCTAACGCATTCTAAACTACACATTTGATTTTGAAACTGTTTTCACCATCATGTAGGTAATTTTTTCCGGAAGGTTTATATGTATTGTACATTCTAATAAAAAATTTTTGTGTGTATATAATAAAGATATTTCGGAACCCATTCGCCAAAACATTCAAATATTTTCTTCCAATTGAGCAGTTTGAAATTTTTTAAATCTTAATTGCAACAATGCGAAGCCAGGCAGGGTCGCTAGTTAACATATATTCGTTAAAGTTCATTTAACTTAACTTACTTTCACGGTTCGAGATCTTTTTGCACATAGCATGCCAATATTTCCGTCAAATAGGTCGATGAGGTGTTGAACTCTTTTTAAGCGTGTAGATTGTCCAACATTTTCGTTTGGTTCAAAAGTAATTTTTCTTTATCGCCCTGTTTTTATTTACGATTCCTCCAACGCGTTTTTTTATATAAACAAAAATAGCCGAATGGACGCGATGTTTTACATGCTCCAAATGGAGATGCTAATCTCCAAATGGAGATTAGCATGAATTACTGAGTTGATTATTAATAAGTTGGGGTTCTAACAGGAAAATGTTATCGCATTTGTAATTAAATTATTTGACGTTTTTCTCCATCGATTAAAAAAATAAATAATAGCCACAAACAAGTAATCTTTTGACTGCGCTATTATTCCATTTCACCAGTTTGGCTTCGCAAGCCTCATACAACGGTCGAACAAGTCCATCGAGTATATCACACTATTAGACAGAACTTTGAATGCAAAAAGTACTGTTTAGCCGCTTTTCTCGATGTACAACAGTCCTTCGATCACGTGTGGCACAGGGGGGCTGCTGATAAAAAGTGAAGAAAATCTCCCACATTCGATGTATCCGCTTGTTACATCATATCTCTCTGATCGATCCTTCCAAGTCAAACAAGGAGAAACGCGATCCAGTCTTCATCATATAGAGGCTGGGGTACCTCAAGGATCGGTTCTTGGGCCGGTACTATATAATGTATTTACATGTGACTTACCTGTAGACAGCGACATCACCGTGGCAAAGTATGCCGATGTCATAGCCTACTTGTCCGTCGACGATGATCCAGCTACTGCCAGCCCCAAACTCCAAGTGCAACTAGACGCAATCCACAAATGGCTACACTAGTGGCGTATACGTACTAGTGCAGCAAAGTCAAATCACATCACATTCACCCTGAGGAGAGAAAACTGTCCTCCTGTAACACTTGGTGATGACATCTTACAACACTCAGACTGTGTGAAATACCTTGGCTGCCATCTTGATAGGCGCCTCACATGGAAACATCATGTAAAACAAAAGAGAGACCAAGTCAACCACCAATTTCGTAATATGTACTGGCTTATGGGAAGAAACTCTGTACTGTCGATAGACAACAAACTTCTCATATACAACTCGGTATTAATACCAGTTTGGACCTATGGAATCCAGCTATGGGATGTTGCAAGTAAAAGTAACACACTCGTACTTTGTCTGCAATGAGTACAAAATTGCTTCCTGAGGACAATAGTTAACGCTCCTTGGTTCACAAGAAATTATGAAATTCATTAATATCTCAACGTGCCGACAGTTACATCTGAAATCGAGCGGTACAGGAAACAACACATAGAGCGGATATCTTTACACCAAAATCCACTCGTAGCAATTTTTTTGTTGGACCCATCTGCGGTGGTCAGAGACTTAGAAGAGGCCACCTTATTTGATGGTTAGGGGTGGTGTTGGCCGCCCCGCTATAAAAGCTATATTATCCCACAACAAGTTCACTTATGGTCTAACGATCGATTGCAAATGCTTACACCAAAAAAAAGAAGTAATCTTTTGCCATAACTATCTTAAAATATATTCGTTAAATATGTTTGTTTAATATAGATTTTTTTCTTTTAGGAATAATACAACAAAAATCATCTATAACCAATATAAGGTACAGTGGAATATTTATTAAGATTGTTATGTAGGTGCAAGCAACTCAGTCGAATGGGCTTGTTGAAGTCGAGTTGATTAATTCTTGTTGAAATTATTTGTTTTGCACCCACATAGTTATATGACTATTTCTGATAATTAGGAGTTTAATTTAAATTTAGTGGAGTTAATATTTTTCAGTAATATAAGTTTCACATGTTTTTCTATATGTTCAAAAGCTTGTTCAATGTAGTTCCAGCACTTATATCAGGACAAAAAACCGGTTTGCTTTTATTATAAAACAAATACATATATACACAACACATAGATATTTTGACTATTCATATATACAAATTATTGTAATTTTGAAATAAAAAATAATTTTAAACTTTTATATAATTATAAATGTTTATCGTTACTCTCTTAGTTTTTTTTTTTAAATTCTGTCGAGTATTTTGTTTAAGCAATAGATAATGGTTGGGGCATTCAGTTTCACCTGCTTCTAATGAGAGAGAGGGAGAGAGAATGATTACTTTACTATTAATTATCTTGCGTTTTAAACGGTCACAAACTCTGAAACTTCGAGATTTGACAGAAAACGTTATTTTTAGCCTGTGAAAAAAAAGAGGAAAATCTGTCGAAAAGTGGTTTCATATCGTGAAGCCAGAGTAGTAATTTTGACGTTGTGAATAATATATATGATATTATAGACATATCTAACTAACCCTTTTTGGGAATTTTTGTCAGTTGGGTGAACATGATGATGATATGATAACATGATGATAGTTTCTAACGTTCTCGCTACTACCAAATCAGGTCATGTGTTACCAAATTGAAACTTTAATAACATCAGTAATTACCACATTGTAACTTATTGTAAGTTTCTGAAAATATTCTGACTCCATTTATAAAATTCTGACTCCATTTGTAAGGTTGAAAAGAAATTATAATATTTTAGTTTTATATTTTAAACAAACAATAATTTTTTATTTAATCCGATTTGATTTTGCGTTTATACATAAGAATGTAATTTTTAGCTTATGGTCGACTCCAAATTTGTTTGAATATCTAACGTCATAAATATTATGATTGTTTTTTTTCTCATCAATTTTTTTTATATACGTTTTATTTTTGTTAATTTAACTAGCATTGGTTTGTTTCATTTCATTTCAATATGATTATTCATTTCATTTCAATATGATTATCACTTTTACTCGATTAATTATTCTTTTCTTATAACAACCGAATTTCTCTATTTTACTATTTTATTTTACAATTTCCCAATTCACTTTTGATTTTATACTTAAATCACTGATTATTCTTCTTAGAATTAAACTTTTGATTATTAATTTTACTTATTTGAATGCTAAACACTGTGATCGCCGAGAAAATGTACCACACCAAAAGCTCGTGAAAATACTGCTTCAGAGTGAATCCAAAGGCTATCTCTCGATGAACTGAAGGTTACCGGATTCATCACCGGGCATTGTCTCCTGGGGAAGCATCTGCACTCAATAGGACTCCATTATGTATAGATTGCGTGACGAGGAGGAGGAAACATAGAGCCATATTATCTTTAACTGCGAATCTTTAGATTACAGCATATACATGATAATCGGTGCATCTCAACCGGAGTATATACTATTGCCAAGATACGGGAGAAACGAATCTCGTCAGACTGAAGTAGAAGGAGAAACACAATGGTCGAAGCGATAGTGTTATATATCGATACTAATACTTCGTTACTTTGGGCGTTCGCAGCGGTATCTTTGGAGTCAGCCATCTTTCAATAATAACATTCAACATACACACACAAATATTTATTAAACTATCTCAACATTGCTATTTCATTAGACAATTAACATAAAACAAAAATGACAGCAGCGTCTCACAATATCAAGTTATTACACTAAGACAAATAAACTAATAATAATTAATTGAACATTAAATGAATACGATAAAGATTACACAAAGTTAATTAATATCGATAACAGAGTTTATAACAAATCCGAACACTAAAGCGATAGCTCAATACTCGATGACGACCCCGCGGTCACATCCAGTCCTTAGACCTCAATTGTCTACTTCAACTTTTAAATCAGGACCACCTCTGTCTACTTCAACTTCTCAATGAGAACTGATATTCACACTCTACTAAGTGTCCGTACCTGTAAATACAAAGCAATTCAGGTACCCAAAATATAATATCATCTTGACAACATATGTCTCTATTTCTGTGACCGTGGTTTCATCTGACGAAACTGCATGTCCATTGAGTGTTACGACTTAGTTATTTCATAGTCTATAATATTTGTTTTTCTGTAAAAACCCAATACTCTTCATTTCCAATAACATCTGTTGAACAACCTTTCTATAATCTATAACATTCTGTTGTCTAGACACACAAGAGAAATATATATATAAATTATACATATATATTAAAATAATAGACACAAAATGCCTAATTCCAAATGCACTCACACAAGTCCTATTTTCAAAAATGGGTATGTGTAGGCTAGGTAAGGTAAGATTGTAGCGACTGTTCTGTAGGCGACACACTTAGATCTTGAGGTCTATTTTGATATCGAAAAGGAACTGTCCCATCCTTGCTAATTCTCCTTAAACTATTTGGAGTTGTTCAAATACGCCAATAGGGTTTTTACGTTGGTAGACTTTAGCTCAGAGAGGTCGTCAAAGAATGGTTGACCCAAAAAGCTGAGTCTCTTCTTAATAAGAGCTGGGTAATGACAGAGAAGATGTGCCATCATCTGTTACTCTAACTCACAATGGCAGCACCTACATTAGTCGTAACCAGATCTTTGGATCGCCCTGACCAGATCTGTCTGATAGTAGCGCAAGTACGTTCCTCTCACCACCTTATATTGGTTGTGCCTAATATGGTTTCCTTCAGGAGTAACTTGCAGTTCGCGAAAGAAATGTACACCTAGATGTTTTGTAATGCTCGAGCCCAGCAGCTTAGTACCATTTCCATCGAACTCAGGGTTTCTATTGCTGTTTGCCTATCGGCGAAGAAAGAGGCGTGAGGTTGCACGTTAAAGTGTTCGGCCTTAGCTATTCAGATACCTCTTTAATGGCCATTACCTACACTTGGTCTACGCTGCAGTGATCCAGTAGGTGAAATGATAATCCTACTATTGGGTTATCGGCGAAAATCCGTAATAAATACCGCATCCTCTGGTCGAACTAAATTCTCAACCCACTCTTGTCTAGAGGGGATAACAGGCCCACACTATTACAGACCTGAAGAATGTACCTCACCTCGTTCATTGGTGTCCGTACTTCCCCATATTGAATGATGGGCGTTGGCATCAGATCCAATGATGATTGGTACTCGTATCCTCCGCTTTTGCTACGGCTACTCCCATACATGACGGTGGAGGATCTTTTTTGTGTTTGTAAGCCATGAATATGGACAGCAGCCATATGTTTGAGCTCCAAGATTCACTGCCCCGTTCGCAGTGTCTCGCTCTTTTGACAAGGCGAAGATATTGTATCCTTCACTGATATGAATACATGCTCCAGGCTTACCTTGGCATTGGATGGTATTGTTTCTGTTAAGGTTTAGTCCATCAATCCGGTTTCCGACGGCCCATGGTTCCTGGACAAAAAATATCTCCTCTGCATTTTGTGACAGTCGGAGGAGAGGCGCAGCTGAGGCTACTTTTGTAGGGTGAAGATTTGATTAGATTTTGGATCGAGTTACCCTTTGAATGAGACTGAGTCTTTACCTACAACAGAGAGCTTGTTGAATATTTCTGATGTTTCTAGGATATAATTGTTCCCTGTAAAGGATGAGAGGATACCCTCATCAGAAGCTATTTCCATTTGCTCAGTGGCTCGTGGTTGAGTCTTAACAGTCTTCTCCGCCTCCTTGACGTCCTTGCCGTAAGCGCTAAGGACAATCTGACCGAAACCAAAGAAAGTTTCTCCTGAATCTCTCTTCAAGAGAGCTATGGAGCCCTGGTTGGGGACTATATACACCAGCCTTGAGCAACTTACAACTTCGTGATCTTAGCTGTCTTCCAATCCTGGATGGGTAGCGTCAGGTTGCTCAATTTTAGGACCTCCAGGGTCTTTTGTGGATCGGCAAGTTCGCCAGGAATCTAGACTCTCAACCTTGGTATGCTCGGGTTTAAGTCAAGAGAAAGCTTCCAGTCGACTACTCTTCCATACTTCTCCTAACTCCCCCATCTGGACGTCATGCAGCAGTCCGCCGACCGTTGGTCCTCGCAGGCCACCAATTTAATGTGAATTTGGAACCAGCCAGCGTCCCTACAGCGTGGAAGGGTCCCCGGGTTTTCCGACAACCTCTTTGTATATTCTTAATAGGACAGCTTCAACGAGCTTACAGATTCCTGGTGATATGGTTCCATCGTTTTATTTTAACGATTAGAATCCCTACTAGAAATGAACCTACTATAAATAAGTAGGGCATTAAAAAGACAACCATATATGATAGACGATCATATATGAGTAAAAGATAACCAGTAAAAGAATTGTTCGAAATTAATGGAGGTAAAACTTGGCCAAGTAGCTCATTCATGTTTTGACATTTCAATCGTCAAAAGGGAAATAAGGTGTCAAATTTTAAGTGGAAATATTATGGTAAATATGGCGCTTCGAATTGAAACTTTAACAATAGGTAAAAATGTTAATATATAAACAAGTGCCAAAGTTTCTCATACCGAAATATGATACTGATGATGACTACATTGTAGTCGAAATACGTATTTATAATACAAAAAACTGATCTAGGTAAAGGGGGCGAATTTAAAATTTTATTTAAAAAACATAGAGTTCTCACTAATTATCATTCGATAATATAATGTCCGAAATATGATGTTTTATGAAAAATGATGTACAAGTTGAAATTGACCGCAGCTTCATTCTTGGGAATTTTTTTAGAACACAAACACTAGCTTTATGAATATTTAGAGAATTTAAGTACCAGGGTAATATTTCACTAAACCAAATTCGTCATCGTATTTTACTCTGACCTCTACAAAATCCCAAACCATAAAATATATAATATTTTACAATCATTGTCCCATCACATGTAACTTCAATCGTATAGCGCTAAAAAAGCTAAATAAGCTTTAATATTTGCAACATACAATAGAAGGTTGAACGTTTTAATGATAGGGTACTATAATTAAATAAAATAATAAAGCATTTAATATAAAAGTGCACATCATACACTCTTTTCATACCTCCCAAGCATATATAGAAGATAGTACTACAAAATAATAGTTCAAACACAGATAGAATAGCATATTAAAACTTTGTGTCATCAAGTTCCGGTTTCCTACGTCAAACGAAAACGTTCAAATGAACTCAAACAATAATACGATTACAACAAAGGATATTTGTGTTCAAATTCTATACCTATTTCAATTCAATTTATAACTTTTTATAAGTATGGAAGAAATATGTATTTTTTCCATAACCAATTGGTTTTTGAGGTAAACTGGTGGGGAGGGGTTTAGAAAAGCTTAACTTAAAATTGTCGACAAAGATTTCTTATGTGCATTCTCCGCCATCTTGAAAAAAGGGTTAAATTTTTTTTTTTTTGCAATAACTCGCTTCTCCGTCGAGATACGAAAATTGCGATAGGAAAGGTTATGATTACTTAATAGGTTTTTATTACTTTTTTTACGCTCTAAAATTAAGGTCATATATATTTTTCACCTGCCGTTCATCGTTGTTGAGATATCGAACTAGAAAGTAAATAATTCAGGTAGTGAATCTTGTTTTTTGCTGTTTTCTTCTTTACCGTCATAGATATCGAAAAAATGTCTATTATCAAACTTGTAAAGCATGTAATTACCTGCAATGCCATTTTTTATTTTTTTTAGACAAAAATTACGACATTGGGCGCGCAATCAGTAGCATTCCAGTCAGTTGTCTCGAGTCAAATTTATTTTTATTTATTGATTTTTTTCTCCCATTCTATCGGCACAGGAGTTCTTGCAAACCAGAACATAAATTTTCATCGTGCATACGAAGTTGGTTGCGACATGATTACTAAAATCATAGGAGCAAATTTCTATTGGATGTTGTAGAAGAAAGGAAGAATCCTGGAAGGAAGAGGAGGTGTGTGCTATTATCCACATGGTTCGACTCACCCTGTATGTACAAGTTACAATTCCAGTCGTTTTCGAGTGTTAAAAAAACAATCTTTATTTTTTCTTCCAAATTCACAGTTTTAATACAAAGTTAAAAAAATAAGTTTTATTACAGTAATTAAGTAACTTAAAAATATGGCGATTATTATACTTGCCTAACGTGGAACGTAATTAGCGAACATATGTCAAAACTAATTAGTTAACAATTCAGGAAAGCACGTTCGCTTTTATACTATTTTGTAGGATGCGTTGCCCTTGATAATATTTGTTTAAAAGTGACGTTGTTATGTGCATAATTCTGCTTACCAAGCAAAATTACGTTTGTTGATATTGACCTCAATTGGATGTAAATAAAATATAGTATTTATACAAACGCTATTGTGTATAATAAATAATGACGTCGCTCTAATGTCCATTTATTTATGGGGCAGTACCAGAATATATGGCTTACATAAATATACTAATGAATATTCATTTAGTCCAGAAAACTGTCAGGAAAGCAGAATGATTAGAGTATAAGCATTCAAAGTAGGCAATATGGATCACATATATGCCCAACTACTTGTACTATAATAGATTATTAAAAGTGAAATATTAGTTTTGTTATCAATATTAACTACAAATATGTAGAAAAGCAACTTAAGGTTTAATCTGTATTTAGCATTAGATTTTTAGAACCTGTTTGTCGATTTCGTTTTGAATACCTCGCACAAAATTTTTATTGCAACATAATGTAGTTTTAACAATATTATCTAATCCTTCACTCTGCTGGTTTGAAAACAAAATATCTATGGTTTTTTTTTTAAATATAAAAATTACAGTTTAACAATTTATAATTAATTAAACAAAGAAAAGGTTTTTATTAAATTAAATCACACAATGTTAATGACGGTCGATAAACTAATTACGCACACATAAAAGCCATTTGTTGTGAGACTGATGAATCTTTTATACACTACAATGAAAGAGGGTAACGTTTGGTGTGAAGTGAAATGAGTTATAAATTGTTTCATTTTTATTATGGAGGTTAGAGTATAGAAGGAGAGCTAAGGTCCCAAAATCAAGAAAATTAAGATGACGCTAGTGTACTGGAATACCAATTTTAAAGAAACTAACAGTAGATATTAAAAGTAGACAAGGACAGGCTAACATCCGCTTTGTAAAGGCGGAATTTTTAAATTATTACATAAATCATATGAAACCTCAGGATGTTAAAGAAGTAGAAAGACTATTTATTTAAGAAATTCCATGAATATAATAAACAATGAATTAGTGATCAATTTTTAAGTCACAATAAATTTGAAAAGTTATAGGTATTTTAAGAACAAAAGTATAATTAAGAAACTTGAAGTAATATATATTTCAATTAATAAATTTTGTTCAAAAAATAGAATAATCAAATTTTTATCAAAGATAGATATTAAAAAATTGTTTGATAAAAATTTAATGAAGCATAAATTGAATATTTCTATATTAAACTGTGTATATATATATATATATATATATATATATATATATATATATATATGTTTTTTATGTATATTATACTTTTCCCATATTATATGAAATTATATAAACACGCTACAATAATTAAAACTCTCTGCTATCTATGCAAATGGTATAACTCAATCACAATTCACATTAAAGTTTTTAGGTTATGGAAAATAAGTCAACTACTCAAGTCTGTGTGATTATTTTGTGATATTTTATACTACTTCCGGTTGGCAACTTCACTTCGTTCTACGGTAACTATCTTCAGAGCAAGTCCACCTTCTCACAAGCGCCATTGTGGCCATTCACTGAACCCTAATTTTAGGTTTTTCGGGGGACATTTTTTTAGTTTAACAGCCATAAGCGATAACTCTCCTTCTGTACTCTAACCTCCATAAATTTTATGTATAACTGATGATGGATTTCAATAGTCACTATTTCATGTTTGCTACGTGCAACGCTTTGGTTAATAGTATGCTATATTGGGCAATGCTTTCTCTGCCAGTGGTACTGCACAGTATATTTGATTTGATCGATAGCCAACTCAAGAGTAGTTATATTATGGTTTCATTGTTGTATTATGTAGTATGTAGTAGAACACAAGGTGATGGAGAAAGAAAGTGCGATAGGCTAGAAAGTTCTTGAAGTTATACCGAATTTTGTAAAACTTTTTTCTCATTGTGAACACTTGTGAAAAATATAGAATATCATCTGAAATTTTGAAGTCTTGAACATAAATCATTTCCTCAGTTTCGATAGCCACTTTAACTTTTCGAGTACGAAAACTTTTGCAGAATATCATTTCGTGTCAACGGAACAGATTTTGTAGTTTGCAAATAGATTACAAAATATAAATATATTTCTCAAATTTAATAAAATGAGTTTTATTTCAAACGGGTTAAAGGATACCCAATTCCGAGTTGATTAAAATCATATTTATGACAACAACAACAAAGTATTAAAAAACCACTTTCCAATACTAAATTTCAGTTCTACCTTATTAAGTATATATTAGTCATATATACATAGACAAATGCCATTTAATTTTAATTAAATATTGATATGAAAAAATTAACTCGTCAACCAGGAATCGAACCTCGGGCTTCTGGATATCTAGTCCAGTGTGCTACCGCTACACCAAAGACGACACTGACGTAAGAGCCAAATTTTGCATATCATTCTTATTTTTATTTTGACAGTATTATTTCTGTCAAAATTATTATTCATATATTTATTTGTGTATACTTAAGTGTCAACAATACAATGTTTGTCCAAATTCCATTTAGGTTACGTAAGACAAATTCTAGAAGACTAGCGTATACTTTATAGAAAAATGTCATTGAATTTTAATTAAATACTGATATGAAAAAATTAACTCGTCAAGCAGGAATCGAACCTCGGGCCTCTGGATATCTAGTCCAGCGTGCTAACCGCTACACCAAAGACGACACTGACGTAAGAGCCAACTTTTAGCTCTATAGAAATTCATAAAAAATTGAATTTCCGGAAATTGACTAACGGCTTGCGTTTTTTTTGTCAAACTTGTCCTTTTAACTCCTCAGCCTTCATTTGTCATGAAAATTGTTGATTTTCAGAATGTATGGTATCGATATGTTTTCCCAGCCCAAGTGCCCGAGCGGTCTAAGGCGTTATGTCTGCGCAGAATGCTTACTTGGAAACTGGGAGGTTATGGATTCGAATCCCGACATTGGCAGTTTGTCAATTATTAAGAAAAAAAAGAGGGCTGTTAATTGACTAAACTTTCGGCGTATGGGCAAGAACGAAGTAACCGGCTATGCTGAGAGAGAAGGTTTTCTGCAGTTTCCTTCACGAACTCTAAATGAATATCGGCATAGTTCTTATCAAAGTCGGCTGCAGCTGCATATCCTACCAGCTCCTAGTCTATATACATCCTCACATCCTTAGGCATCACAACGGACCTTATGGTCGTATTGTAGCCCGTTCAGGGCAGCCTCTACAATCTATCTATCTATCTATCGGTATGTCTTGGCCGAGGCACCGTACCATCTTAGCATGGATAATTATCCAGATTTCTCAACATCAGTATGCGAGTAAGAGGGCTTGATTAACACTTTGGCTGCTGTATAGTAGAAGGGGTAGATGTAGGTACTTTTAGTATGTTTACCTCCTAAGAACCCCCATCAAATTTCCAGAAAGTCACATGCTTTCTCCCTCTTCGTGTCCTCTACACCCCCTTTTGGCCATTTATTCACTAGACTAATACAACAAATTTGAAAAATAAAGTAAAAAATACAAATCATGTGTGTAAATATTTTACTCTATTGAAATTTGAATTTCTTAAATCATATTCAAGACACTTGTGGAATGAATAATTATTTTTGGAGAAAGTGCATGAGGATGCACATAAATAGCTTCTGACTATTTACTAACAGAAAACAATTCATAACATCACTTCAAGGAACCACCCATGGAGTTTGTCGGATGTATTTAAAAACACTCTATATATATATTAAGAAACATATATAGACAAATTCACACAAACTGTTCCTGAATGAAGATGGTTTCTCATAAACGTTATATTTACTTTTTTATAACGTGTATTTTAATTTTTAATGAAATTAAAATTTATTAAATTGCCACACACAGAGACGCAACATTTGTTTCTAAAAATGACCTCCATATTCTACTAGTAGCCATATATGGCATGTCCAAAGAGGAATTCCATGTTTTGCATCTTAAGAAAATAGTAGCAAAACATAATTTAATTAAAATATTAACAACAGAAACGATATCAGAAGATTGCTTCATAAATAGTCCGTATTTCGATTATTACGAAAATAAAAACATTTTGGTTCCAAAATAGGAACTTTTATTCTTAATAGTTAGGTAAATACTATTTATTTTAGTCGTTGAATTTAATTTTCTTGACATAAAAGCAGCTTTTAGTCACTGTAATTTATTGGTCTGAAACAGCTACTTTTGTTTAAAATTTTTCTTTATTTTAACGGATAATCTCAAAGCACGACAACTCTTTTTTAGGAATCCTGAATGAAGAAAAAAGTTTGTGAGGTTGTTAATTTAAAATAATTTTCAAAAACTACGGAACCCATTCGAAAAATTTTTGGCGATAAAACCTTATGTTTTACAGAGTTATTTAGACCATCATGATCTTGTGTTCATTACAGCTGTTACCACGTGACAACCAGTCCAAGTGGCCGAGCGAATGCCTACTTGGAAACTGGGTGGTTATGGGTTCGAATCTCGACTCAACAGTTTGCCAATTAATAAGAAAAAAAAGGAGGCGTTGATTAAACTGTCGGCGTGTAGACAAGAACGAAGTAACCGGCTATGCTTGTGAAGGTTTTCTGCAGTTTCCTACACGAACTCCAAATGAATATCAGCATAGTTCCTATCAAAGTATACACAAAAATTCCTACCACCCAATCACATCCTCACATCCTTAGGCATCACAATGAACCTTATGGTCGAAGTGTATCGCGTCCAGAGCAGCCTCTACAGTCTATCTATATATCTACCACGTGACAAAAACTGTGTGTGAAGTATTTTTTTGTTTGAACATGCCTTTTAATACATTGTGAATTTGAGGAAAAACGGAGGCTATGCCATTATGTTTTAGCTCGCAGCTGTGGCCACACAGCTGTGATGTAATATTATCACGCTAAAATTTCGAAACCGATTGTAAAAACAGATAGCTTAGAATATCGCAAGTAACGGGCATTATATCAATGGGCTGTTATACGCTGTTCTGAAATATCGTCTCAAAAATTATTATTCATCTAGATGGAGTATGTTAAGTGGGAAATGTCTTCATACTGAGATTATAATATCGAGCATTCTCCAACAATTTTATCCCATTATTCGTTACACATCTAGGCATCTTTTAAAATATTATCATTGATACAAAATTTTGAAGTGAAGTATTTCTCTATCGATTGCACAATCTAGTTATTTTCTGCTATAAGTAAATTTTGTGTAAGTTTTTTACCATATAGAAAGCGATCGATAGTCCTTGGAAGCTTATGAAGGTATAAAATATCTTTAAGATGATGAAGGTAATGATGGCTTGGGTCTGTGGCTTCTTTAACAACTTTATTCAGAGATCCACTTTACACATTTGTAATTGTACGACAAGCTTCGGCAAAATATGTAAAATATTTTGAATAGCGTTTCTTATCTTGCACTTGATTCTTTTAAAACATTTAAGCCTTTTTCTTTTGTTATAAGTACACTTTCTCCATCTAAACCGCATTCACAAATAAAACAAATATTTGTATGACCCATTGTGTACTTTTGTATTCTTCCAAAGTATCAACATAGTGAATACTCCGCTGGCTCCATTGCTTTTAGCTGTGATATTAAACAGCTTTAACTAGTGGTTAGATACCAGAGGTTTGAATATACTTAATAGGGACTACAGATGTGCAACCTGTGCAGGAACATTTTAAGGACAAATGAATGTTCGGTAGTAGGTTGCTAGTCTGTATAGCTATTGCAGAACAAAATTACATGTCCTTGATCTGGTAGCTGTAAAATGAAGATTATTTGATATTTTTTGGGAGGAGTTTAATTTTGCTATACAAGTTCCTCGTGTGTAGCGATACTTGCAACATATTATCTAAAATTTTATGTTTTCCTAATATTTTTTTATGTTTTATTCATAGATTGTCAAAAAATGTTTGACAAAAAATATCACACAACAAACTTTAAAAAACTGTAGAGATATATACAAATAAACTAGTTGATAAATAAACTATAAATTAAATGAGATAGATAGAGACAAAATGATAAGTGATTGAATTTTGAAGATAGAGTAATAAAGTAATGTGCCCAATTTTGGTTGCACGTCTGTAGACAAAATATTTTGTAGGCGGAGTTCAATGTTGCTGCACAATGTTCCGCGCTTGTAACCTACTTAAGAAGGAAGGAGATAATGTTTTTATTGATAAAGTCACTGTTTATTGCAGAGAAACTACAATCTCTCCTTTTAACTGAAATCCCTCCCTATACCTGCAATTCCCTCTATACCTGCAATTCCTCAATGTTGTAAACTCTAAAATTTTAATAATATATTCAGTTGGAGAATTCCGTCAAATCTAAACTTTCCTGTACCATTTGAAAGGTGGAACTATTTTTATGTTATTGTTGACTAAATCATGTAAAGATGTTACAAAATGCCAGTTATTCGTTTGAACCCAAATATGTACTCACGAAAATGGTCCAAAACACTGATGCTATTATAAAGCGACCTACAGTTTTAATGACATTTGAAGTCAAATCTAAAGCACTTCAAGTAGGTAAATCGTAGGTAGGTAGTATTATTCATTATAATACGTACCACCTTATACGAAGATAGATAGATAGATTGTAAAGGCTGCCCCGAACGAGCTACACTTCGACCATAAGGTCCATTGTGATGCCTAAGCATGTGACGATGTGAGTGGAGTGGAAGGAATTTCTGTGTATATACTAGGAATTAGTAGGATATGCGGCTGCAGCCGACTATGATAGGATTTATGCCGATATTCATCTGGAGTTCGTGAAGGAAACTGCAGAAAACCTTCTCAAGCATAGCCGGTTACTTTGTTTTTGTCCATACGCCGACAGTGTAGTCAATTAAGCGCCCTTTTTTTTAAATAATTGACAAACTGCCGATGTCGGGTTTCGAACCCATAACCTCCCAGTCCCAAGTAGAGCCTTAACAAGTACGGCTACTAGGCTGGTTTCACCCCCATTAATTTCGAATAATTCTTTTACTGGTTACCTTTTACTCATATGATCGCGACCTACAGTTTTAATGACATTTGAAGTCAAATCTAAAGCACTCCAGTAGGTAAATCGTAGGTAGGTAGTATTATTCATTATAATACGTACCACCTTGTACGAAAGTCACCAAAAATAACACTGTACGTGGAAATGGCGTCAAAAGTGGAGCAACAATTTAAAAATTTTACAATTGATTTGTGCCTTATTTATTTGGTTTTCGAAAAAATGCTTCGGATAAAAGTTGTTATTTATAAATATACTAACAACTTTCATGCGAAACATTTCTCCGAAATCCGAATAAATATGGCTCAAATCAATTAAAATATTTTGAAATGATAGCTCGACTTTTGACGCCATTTATACCTGGGATAAATACTTGTATGGTTGATGGGCATTGTACCCTATTTGTTTGTCCTTGTAAAAAGATTTTCGACTAAAAGTTGTTACTATATTTCTAATGAACAACTTTTATCTGAACCATTTTTTCGAAATCGGCACAAATCCATTATAAAATTAAATAAACCATATTTTGACAAAATGGAAACCCGACTTCAAAAATAAAATATTCTATAACAAAAAATGCACTAAAAAGTAAAAAAATAATTGCATATTCTTGTGCCAATTTTAGTTCACCTAAGCAAAAATTTTTAAATATATGTACAATTATTGTTATTTTTGGAGGCGGTGTCCAAAAATTATGTGAATTTCTCTATGCTGACACCGCCTCCAAAAATAACAATAATTGTATATATAATTGTATATATAATTATATATATATTTAAAAATTTTTGCTTAGGTGAACTAAAATTGGCACAAGAATATGCAATTATTTTTTTACTTTTTAGTGCATTTTTTGTTATAGAATATTTTATTTTTGAAGTCGGGTTTCCATTTTGTCATAATATGGTTTATTTCTCGCTTTTTAGTGACTTTGAAGTTCTATAACTAGTTTTATTTGTCTAAATATGGGTAGACCTACTAAACGACTTCCTAATTTTTAGTGAATTTTTTTATAACACATTTTTTTTTTACCCGTTTTTTTTTTTTTTTTTTAATTTTAAGAGCATTTTTTTATAACAGATTTTCAATTTTATTTACATGCATTTTTTTTTTTTTTGTAAAAATTTTTTTTTTTGTGGTCGGTTTTTTTTTTGTAAAAAAATTTTTTGAAGTCGGTTTTTAAAAAAATTTTCTTATTTTCCCATTATGAATGAGTATACCCTTTAAAAAAAAAAAAAAATTTCGCAAAAATCGGTTATCACATATAAAATGAGGATTTTCCTCGATTTTCCGGGGATCCCCTCATCAGAATGCGATTTGGTGCCAATGGGACCAATGGGAAACCAAACCCTTTAAAACAAAAAAAAAAAATTCAAAATCGGTTCATAAATGTCGGAGTTCTGAGGTGACACACATAAAAAAAAAAAAAAAAATACAGACGAATTGAGAACCATCCTTCTTTTTTGAAGTCGGGTTAAAAAACTGACATTAACTTTTGTGGTCTATAGTACAAGGTTATGGCACACAATATGACAATAGTGGTTTCGCTTTGGACATTTATAACGTATATACATGTACTTTATTTCATCGCATACACGTATACACTTATACATTAGTACCAAAGTAGAACCAACATGAAGATTACATTTTAAAAGCATTTTATCATTTATCATCATACATATATTATTATTTTGTAAACACCATTGTAGTATGTAGGTAGGCGGGTAGTCCCGCGTTTTGTTTTAATGTCTAACTTCATAATAAATAACCGGCGAGTCAACATATAGCGTTCACTCATATAGCGTGATATATTTTATTGGGTGTTATTTTTGCTCTTTTGTTATTTCAATGTAAACATTTATTGTATATAAGTTGGTTTAAAACAGGTGTGTTGCATCCTATAATGAAGACCACATCAATCGTTAAATGAAAGCAGTGCTGCTGATGAGTGGACTCGAGAATAACCGTATCTACTGATGGAATTACTCGATTTTACCCGACGGAAAAGTATAACTGAGTTTGTTACTATAAAAGAAAACTTAACCAATTAGAAATAGCCATTTGAAGGGTCAAATTTCAAATTAAATATTTAATTGCTTAATGACCATGCAAATCAAACTAGAAGTTTTTGTTGCGAAACCTTTTCAGCGCAGGCAGTTGAATTTGAATTTGAAATAATGGATGGCTCAATAAAAACTTTATAATTTGTATTGAGATTAAACAAATTATTTTTATTCAAATCTAAATATAATTTTTCAAATTAGTGTTCTCAAACGAACGAATTACCCGCTTTTACCCGATAATTCTAATTACTTGCTGTATTACCCATTAAATCTTAACTACCCGCACATTGGCAACACTGAATGAAAGGTGTCCAAAGTGACATCGAAGAAACCGCTAGTAGTATAACCAATAGCATCTGAATGATTCGTCTATAAAAAGACGCATAAAAAGGAAGAGGAGAAGAAAGAAAGAGCATTTACTCTCCCCTGGCTTTTTAAGATTTTTCCGATTCACGTATATTATTCAGCATATAAAAAAACATTTTTTAAACATATTTCTGTGGTGTTATTGCAGACGTTGGTATGTCCAAGAAATTCAATTCTGTTTTTAGTTGATATGTCGCTCTTAAAATTGGTTCTTTAATGTGGCAAAGGCTGATATGTCAAATTATGAAATTATGAAATGTATGTAAGTGGATACGTCCCTCTTTTAAGGACGTTCCCAAAGAGCATTCGTGTTCAACTTAAAAAAAATTCCATTATGTAAACTACAATAGATCAAATGAAATATAGTACACATATATATTGAAGTACAGTGTTATATTTTTGTAGGTTTTCATTAAGTTAACGTAATAAATAATAGATAATTATCAGTTTTGAAGTATAATTTGTAATATAATTTAAAATGTATTATTATTTTTTACCGACTAGTAATTTCTTATTACTTTTTTTTTAACACTTTAGATTTGGCGAATTTTGATTTTTTTGAAATCTAAGACTTTTGCGATAATGTTTTTATTTTTGGTTATTCGTGGCTTGTTATCATCTAATTTCTGACCCGACGAACTTCGTACCGCCTTATAATTAATAAATGTTGTGTTTAGTTATTAGCCGAGTCTTCTATCTATCTATCTATCTATCTATCTATAAAAAAATAGATATCTAGCTATAAAAAAATAGGGGTTGGTGATAGAATGGTGAAAATTTAGGGTTGTATGTATTTTTAATGCCACATATTTTAAACCAAAAAAATAAAAAAATCTTCCAAAAAAAATAAATGTTGGGGGTGGACCATCCTTATCACTTAGGGGTATGAAAAATAAATTACGACTGATTCTCAGACCTACCGAATATACATATAAAATTTCATAAACGTAGATCAAGCCGTTTCGGAGGAGTATGGCAACTAACATTGTGACACGAGAATTTTAAGTACAATATTACAAACTTACCTAGGACTACGGTTGAGTTGATTTCAGAAGCTTTATTACTAACCAGCCCAGTGGTAACTAAATTACATTTAGTACAAGTTTCACATATTATTTTGAAGTAAATATGAAGTCCTTCTCTCTTAAAATCTTTTAACTTTTCAATGTCTAAAAGACTTTTGCAGCTGGTACATTTGAGGTTCTTTGCTAATTCCCCCAATGTAACTATACAGATTTCATCGGGAATTTCAGAACTTGTTTCATTGAGTGTAGTTTCAATTTTTTTTTGCCTCAGACATGCGCGCAAGAGCTTTAACTATTTTATCACTGTTTTTTTTTACGAGTCTACCATTCTTCAAACGGGAACTCATTATTATTTTATTTGGACTATCCAGTATAAAAAAATAACCTTCACAAATTTTACAGCATGCCAACAGTATAAAAATAATCTAAATTAGAATGACATGTTGCCGGATCGGAGAAACGACGCAATGAACGTATTTTTAACGTCTATTGTAGTTTACATAATGGAATTTTTTTTAAATTTGAGCATTTAAACAATATTTATAAGATCACTAATACCGCTTGCTTATGGTATTTTAGAATTTTCCGCTTGCTTATGGTAGAAATATATTTGTTATATCCTCAATTACTTATTCTCAGTTTTTTAAAAGAATCTAAAGAAAAAAATTACTATTGATATTTAATAAAACGTGTGTGACAACATCAATCGGGGTATGTTTTATATGATAAACATACAAATTTTAATTGTCAATATTTACAAATTTAGTACCGTAATAGTCAACGTGTGGAAGATACTTTTAACTACATATATTTAAAATTACAGAAGAATCTGAAGAAAACTGATTTTCTTGGGAACGTCCTTAAGAGAAAATTGATTTTTTTAAAATAAAACCAACGTTAATTCTGAAAAAAAGGTACACATTTTTAAATTGTACCACTCAATTGTTTACGCCCTCGTAACATTCCTTTAATTAATTCTGATCAGTTTGTCAAGAAATTATGATTATCTATATTCTACTTTTAAACTATCTAAAAAATTTCAACTAATTTGAGCCAATAGTTTCGAAGATAACTGTAAATGACGAACATAACTGTAAATGAAGATATTCTAAATGGTACACATATAGTATTTTATACCATTTTTTATACCAATTACTATATAGCAAGTAGGTATATTAACATATAGCGAACACACTAAGTAGTAGGAAAACGTAAAATTACAACTAAAGAATGGTGGTATAGTACTGAGTACTGACTGGCAATAAATCAGCACACTTTAATTTCTGAGTTCTTGACCAATTTGTATACTGAGTGAGTGACGGGACTGGCGGGCCATAGCTGGGCACATTTTGACTTCATTCAGCTCTGAGTGAGAGGTACGAAGAGAGATAGAGTAAATACAGGGTGGCCTATCAATTATTATTATTTTCCTTTTTAATTAAAACATTTTCTGAAAAAAATATAATAATGCAATATAAATATAATTCTTTTTAGAAACTGAAAAGCAATGGTCTTTTATTAATGAATATAATTTGTTCAATCGATTTAGGAGTAGCTTTGCCTACTCTCGGCCAATATATAGTACTATTGAGCAATATAAAGTACTATTTATTCGCGCTAATGAAAATTATTTTTCGCATAATTTTTTTTTCAAAAAAAATAAAAGTAGTGATTCTAGTGAAACGGTAATTTTACGAAATGAAATAGAAAACCCATCTTCGTTTGAATATGTTAAAAAAAAAAAACTAATCTGAACCGAATCAGTCAGTATTCCACAATTTTCATTGTTCTTGTAGGAAATGTTTTTTGAAACAAAATTACAGTGAAACATAGTACCTACAACTTAACTCCTGTTGCGCCCTCTTTTCCCTCGTCCGATTTTACCCATTAACGAACTTGACCTTTAGTATACCAAAAGCGACTCAAATACCAAATTTCATTACAATCGGAATAAAACAGTGACCGCTAGAGATTCCAAAGACATTTTAAACAATCTTTAATTGTAAATATTTCTGTAAATATTAGTGTAACACAAAAATGATAAGAAACAAAATTACAGTAAAACTTAGTGCCTATAACTTAACTCCTGATAAATTTTTCGATTTTTCAAATATTAAGGCAGATAGTAAAATTTTGTGATTCTCCCTCACTCTAAACCCCCTTTCCAATCCCCTATTTCACCCATTAACGAACTTGACCTTTAGAATACTAAAAGCGACTCAAATACCAAATTTCATTCCAATCGGAATAAAACTGTGACCGCTAGAGAGTCCACAGACATTTTAAACAATTTTTAATTGTAAATATTTTTATAAATATTAGTGTAACAGAAAATTGATAAGAAACAAAATTACAGTAAAACTTAGTACCTACAACTTAACTCCTGATAAGTTTTTCGATTTTTCAAATATTAAGGGAGATAGTTAAATTTTGTGTTTTCCCCACCCTCTAAACCCCATTTCCTCTCGTCCGATTTTACCCATTAACGAACTTGACCTTTAGAATACCAAAAGCTCCTCAAATACCAAATTTCATTCCAATGGGAATAAAACTGTGACCACTAGAAAGTCCACAGACATTTTAAAAAAGTACATATGTATATATGTATATATGTATGCATCTAATAGGTATGATCGATGGACGTTTGAAGAATTTTTTACGAAATTCCAACATTGGTGCAAAAATAATAGCTGCATTTCCTTTGGAGGAAATTCGCTAAAAAGTTTTAAAAAAATAAGTCCTTAACAGTAGTTCTCTAAACAATACCCTACGCGTATCCCTATTAAAAATTGAAAACAAAAAATTTTAGTATCTTTAAATTTTGACGAAATATACCCTCAATATCAATATCAATGTTATTCCAAATTGTTGACTGACTCATCGTTAATATATATAACAGGTTTTTTATTATTATTCTGTGATAACTTATATTCTAGGGTAATACCAACATATTATGTCAAAAACTATTCTGCAATTTTTGCACAGTGAAATTTGATCCCATTTTTATAAAGCGAAAATGTTTAAATATTCTCAAAAAATGGTTGTTTTTGAACGGAAAAATTGCTTTTCATACTCTTTACAATAGAAATATCCGGGATTATGAGTTTAAATTCATAATGTTGAAACTGAAAACCTTTCGTTTTTAAAACGAATTTTGATGGATGTTTCATGGGTAGAAAATGGTCAAATTTGTGATTTTTTTAAACTTAATAACTTATATATTCTAAAATATCAATTTTAATTTAAAAAGTAACAAAATATTTTATACTAATAAATATTCAGATTAATCAGACCATAAACGCAATGTTGAAAATTAAATATTCATTTTATTGCTACGTTTCGTCGGACATCCCGACTTCTTCAGGCAATCTACAAAGATACATACATAAGATATATAAATCAAATAAAATACATACATCAAATATACAAATTGTCAAATAAGTATCAAATACATAATAAAAAATATACCATGAAATTTGAACACTGTAGCTGTACACTGTTAAAATACTGAGAAAACTATCATATTTTATGATTATTATCATATTTTAAATATTATTATATTTAAAAGGAGTGATAAAAAAAAATTGCGACAGAACAGTTTTTGATACTCATCTGACAATTATTACTATACTAAACATTATTTTGTATATTCAAAATTAATACAATATCAATATAAAGTACACGAATACTTACTACTATTGGGATCAAATATATTTGATGAATTTAATAATAATATATTATACATTATACAGAGAGTAACAAATTAGGATGGGCTCTCATTTTCAATCAATATTGATTATGGTATCCTGCACATTTTTTTTAGTATAAGATGTACAAAATAAGTAAAGATTGTACTCATTTGATATTACTCATTTAGGTTAGAAACTTTGTCGCGGTATCTTGGCTCTCTTTTTAACTTTAAAAAAAGGAGCACTGTCGAATCCATACAGATTCAAATACTCGAAACAAAAACAAACAAACAAATTTAATTTTCTTCAATAATTTTTTTATTTATATTCAAACAATACTGATTTAAACAATGATTAATTCAACAATGGTAACTTCAAACCGTACTACTGTTCCTTTCGGACTGAATTTAAGAACTGACTTAAATTGGGTTAGGCTCCGGCTTTATGTACCGTCGCAACAAAATATTTAGACGAATCAACAAAAAAACATTTAAAAAAAACAAATCTTGTTTATCTCTAAATAAAGTAAAGTTAGTAACCTAACTTACAAAAGCTTTACAATAATAAGCGTTTACTATTTATGTTAAAAAATAGTGTGATAAGTATATATAGTTATCATATTATAGCTATATGTTATACAATACTGATTTTAATGCAGTTTTTTTAGTGTAACAAGGACCCCATATCATAGTACACAGCATATAGACAACAATATATACACTATACATTGTTTCCAGATTGGGTGTATTTTAAAATACAAGCTGTATACCGTGTGTTCCATTTTAATTTCCATAGCCCAATATTTCGAGAACTAAGTAAGATACTGATAAATGTTTCACAAAAGTCTTAGGGTTCATCGGGGGTAAAAGAAGTCCCAGGAAAAATTTACAAAACACAAGTTATTTTTTCGTAGAATACAAATCTGCAATTAAAATATTGATTTGCTACTTAAAAAATCAAACTTGACCTATAAATGTATAAATGCATATATATATATATATATATATATATATATATATATATATATATATATATATATATATATATATATATATATATATATATATATATATATATATAATACCGTCCGTAAAAGTAATCGACTTTTATAAAGAGTACCTTTTTTGTAGTAAACAGCATACTTCATCTAAATTTTGTACCTATAGAATCTTGTAGAGAATTTTGCTGTAGTAGGTTAGCCAAATTGAAAATTATTTTGAGCTGTGTTTTAAACTTTTCTATTGTTTTGTATTTAATATTTAGGATGTAGATCCATAAAATTGAGTTCCCATCGTTAAATTTTCGTTTGACACCCTCCATGACGTCCTTTGAATTATTCCAATCTAGGCTATATTTGGACAATCACACTATATCTCAGTGATAAATTTCAAATAATTATGTCGAATAGTTGTAGAGAAAATCGCTTATGACAGAAGGACGGACGGGCACTGAAGTGGCACTTGATAAAACGAACTCATAATGTACTGAACGATGTCATTATGTACATGACAAAATGCACAGAGCAAAGACACAGAGAACAAAGGGCACAGAGCTATTATTATTTAGTTTTAAATCTTCATCTTGTATGCATATATTTTGCATGAATGTATGTACCCTTGGTCATTATTTTTAACGGTCATTATTGTTGTAATTTCGATCTTGGAGATTCAATTACGTTAATTCTATACTTCGAAGAGTTAATTACCAACATAGAGCCAGTGGTGGATTTACACATTTGTCGCCAGTAGGCTACTCAAATTTTGCCGCCCCTACCGACCTCGACAATGTGTCAGTTCTTAGATTGTTTTTACAATCCAATGATTTAGTTAAGATTGCACAATAAATAGTTTTTGAGTATATTTCTGAGTTAATAAAAGCTCAATATTATACTACTAATAAAGCGGGGTAAGGTATGCATTCTACTTACACAATAATGTACATTAAATAATTTTTATTGCGCTTACTTGCAGTTTAAAAACAATACATTCAATTATTTCGTAACAATTCTACTGTAGATGACGATGAAATTCAATTAAGTTATGCAAGTTTTACAATGTCTTTTCTGCGATTTTCTATGCGCAAAATCATCAATTATATCGTATGAAATCTTATTCATTAGTTCTGACTCTATGTACAAAAGAGGTTTTTCTTGGGTTTAGGTAGATCTTAGATAACTTTTCACCCGTTTTATGCAAGAAAAGCTTCTCTCACCCAAACAATTTGTCGCTGGTACATAGAACCATGCGAACTGCTATATCAAAGTTTGGATAAACGTTTTGCAAATTCTGTTTTCGCAGGTACAAAAATAGACTTTCCAATGGCAATGACCCATAATCTGGTTTTACCAAAATTCTTTCAGAAGAATGGTGGCATTGAAAATGTATGCATTCTTGAACTAAATCAGTCTCTAAATCATAAGGATATATTTCTTCTAAGAAAAGGGCTTTTTCCCTAAGGGTTGATGATGACAATTTACTCATTTTTATCCGAAATCAAAAATTTTCATTGAACCTGTTGTAGGCCTCCTGTCGTTTTTCTAATTGGAATACGAGTCTATCAATGAGGACGAGAAATGTGTTAACTGTGAAAGATCACTCGCAGTCATTCTAATTTCGTCATCGGGTGTTTCATCATAAAATTTTTTCCTTTTCGGTTGTCTTTTTCCATGTCATTTGTATACTGCTTTGACACACTTATTCCTTCGCCTTTTCTTCCAAATACTTAAAATTTCCTCGTTCAGCTACGAAAAACTGCAAAGAGATTCGAAAAGATCGGCAACAGTGATCAAATCTACGGTAGAAGCCTGGTTATTTCACTCGTTCCCGCGTCGCAACCAAACGCGACTACGCAAATTGTAGAAAAATTTTTCTAAGTGGTGAAACTTATTACATGTTGAATTGTTTGTGTGGATTTAATAGCATTTAGGTATATAAATATGAATCTTTTTAATTTCTGTAAGACAAAAAAAAATTTTTTTTGCCCCAAATTTGTCGCCCCTAAAATATGCCGCCATAGACTCCAGCCTTCTCAGCCTATTGGTAAATCCGCCACTGCATAGAGCTAACATTCTGAGTGTATTCAATGATTCGATAAAATTAGCCTAGACAACTTAAAATGTTACGGTATGAACTACTTACTTCTAAAGTGGCGTTCATTTTCAATTTTTTTGCAGTCAATTTTTAATCGGAAAAAATGTTCCGAAAAAAAATTGTTTGTAATAAAATCACTAACAATTTTTGTGCTAAACATTTTTTTCAAAGTTAATGGATTCGGCATAAAACTGTGAAATTGTATACTTTTGGATTGAACGTCTAACTAAATAAGAATTTTGGGAAAATTCACGTCCTAAAGTAGAGTATACTTTGAGATAAACATGACATATGCCAAAATGTTTAATCACATTTTAACAAATGCTTTTATGCTCCATCTTTTATTTTTAACCCGACTTCAAAAAGGCAGATGGTTCTCAATTCTGTATTTTTAATATATATATATATATTTTGTAATGTTTGTTACCTCAGAACTCCGTGATTTATTAACCGATTTTGAATTTTTTGTTTTAAAGAGTTTCATTTCCGATTGGATCCACCAAATCCCATTCTGATGAAGGGATCCCCTGGAAATCGAGGAAAACCCTCATTTTATATGTCATAATCGATTTCTGCGAATTGTTTTTTTTTTTGAAAGGATATACTCATTCATAATGGGAAAATAAGAAAATTTTTTTAAAAACCGACTTCAAAAAAATTTTAACAAAAAAAAACCGACCCCAAAAAAACAAATTTTTACAAAAAAAAAAAAAACAAAACACTTGTAAAAAAAATAGAAAATCTGTTATAAAAAAAAAAGTGCACTAAAAATTAGCTGGTCGTTTAGTAGGTCTACCCATAATTAGACAAATAAAATCAGTTATAGAACTTCAGACACTAAAAAGCGAGAAATAAAACCTATTTTGACAAAATGGAAACCCGACTTCAAAAATCAAATATTCTAAAATAAAAAATGCACTAAAAAGTAAAAAAATAATTACATATTCTTGTGCCAATTTTAGTTCACCTAAGCAAAAATTTTTAAATATATATGTACAATTATTGTTTTTTTTGGAGGCGGTGTTAGCATAGAGAAATTTACATAACTTTTGGACACCGCCTCCAAAAATAACAATAATTGTACATATATATTTAAAAATTTTTGCTTAGGTGAACTAAAATTGGCACAAGAATATGCAATTATTTTTTTACTTTTTAGTGCATTTTTTATTTTAGAATATTTGATTTTTGAAGTCGGGTTTCCATTTTGTCAAAATAGGTTTTATTTCTCGCTTTTTAGTGTCTGAAGTTCTATAACTGATTTTATTTGTCTAATTATGGGTAGACCTACTAAACGACCAGCTAATTTTTAGTGCACTTTTTTTTTATAACATATTTTCTATTTTTTTTACAAGTGTTTTGTTTTTTTTTTTTTGTAAAAATTTGTTTTTTTGGGGTCGGTTTTTTTTTGTTAAAATTTTTTTGAAGTCGGTTTTTAAAAAAATTTTCTTATTTTCCCATTATGAATGAGTATATCCTTTCAAAAAAAAAACAATTCGCAGAAATCGATTATGACATATAAAATGAGGGTTTTCCTCGATTTCCAGGGGATCCCTTCATCAGAATGGGATTTGGTGGATCCAATCGGAAATGAAACTCTTTAAAACAAAAAATGTTATTGTTAATTTGTTTGTTACACCTTTAACAGCGTAGCTGTTACAGTGGTGTGCCTTACAACTTAGCTTGTTACCCAATATTCTCCCAGGTACTTGACTTTGACTTCTTGAACTAGTGCTAATGGTCTCCCGTACATGAGTGCTAGTACATAACCTTCAATCTGCCTCCGGTGGGTGAACCGAATCATATCCGTTTTTGCTGGTTTTACAGAGAGACTGTTCTCCCTACACAAGTATTTAAGGACCCTACACACCAAATTCAGTCTGTTACTGAAGACGATAAGAACTGGGCAAGTAATTATAATCCGCCCATCGTCCGTACCTGAACATAGAGTTTGGTTAGTTTTGAGAGGAGCTCGTCCATTACAAGGCACCATAAAAGTGGAGAGAAGCACATTTTTGCGGAATACCTCATCTTATCCCGAAATTTACCCGGTTGTCTCTCTCTCCTGTCGTAACTTGTCTATTTTCTAATGAGGATCTTGCCAAACTGACCAGAGAAGTGCGTCTCCTTATTGTATGCAAGGCTTTGCAGTTCGTTTCAAATTTTGTCTTATCAAAACTCCTTCTACATCAAAGAACGGGGCGAACTCCTTTTTGGTGCCCTTTCTATCTCGTACACTGTCACGTAAGTATTATTTAGAGCCTCTCCCATTATATAATAGTCTATTATCCTTCCTAAAGTTTTTAAAAGAGAGGATTCTCGACTAATTGATCCGAAAGATTTGGCCGCAGTGTCTTGTTAGGGTATAAAAGGTCTCTCCTGGATCTCCATTGAACGTATTCTAGTGCTTCTAAACTTGGTGTGGAAAGTGTGTCTGCAGGTGAAATTTGAGACATTCTTCCGATAGTGTTCTAACTCCGCCAACCTTCTTTATTGTCATTTCCTTGGTGTTTCCACTAAGGACTTTAAGTAATTTGGCTGGCTCTGCTAGTGATTTAACTTCATTACAGTAGTCTCGCCATTTTTCTAGTTTACTCCATCTATACATTAAGTTCCCTATACATTCCTCACAACTTTATATTCGTCCTTCGATTGTAGAGCACCTTGTTTGACAGTTCAAGCTCCGCCTGGCTCCACGGCGCAGCGGATCGAGAGAAAACTCTGCGAGCACTAGCTCTCTTCAAGGGACAGGCATGCCAACTCTAATATCTAACTCATCAATGGACTCTATTCTTTCAGGACGAAACATCTGCTCGGATTATCACGAGGTACCGATAGTTATAGCAGTTTGTCGATTTTAAGCTTTGCCTAAGAATCGCGGGAGCGTCATCCTGAATTGAATAAGAAAACCGAGTAGTACACATTGCCATAAAGGAGTGCTCATTTCTCAAAATTTTAAAAATAGTTTATAAAAGTAGTTTAGGATAAAAGTAGTTTATTATAAATATCCGAACAACATTTTACCAAAAACCGAAGGAATAAGATACAAAAAAACTAAAAATGACCCCTACTTTCGTGGCACATAGTACAAGCGATGGGATTATTAAAATGTCAATATGCAAAAGCAAAACAAAGAATAACAATAGATAAAAAAGGAATATTTTGTAGATATTTCAAAAATTTTGTATCTCCGTATCTATCTATCTTTCTTATATCTTTCTTATATCTTCATTTTCTCTTTTGAGTTTTCGAATATAGACATTTTACGGAATTATAATATACTGTTTTTTCAATCATCGTTAAGGAATAAACAGTTAAAAAGTTATTTTAATTCAAAAATTGAAAAATAGCGACCATGCCTCCAATTTTGTGTGACTAAGCGACCCTACTTCCCGATATCCTTAAAAATTGATATATGGCATACAGTTATATTTAGTACCCCCAAACCGACAGGAAAATTATGAAAACTCGAAATTTCTATCCCGAAATAGAAATTTTTGTTTTGATAAATTTAACATTGTTAAACATATAATTAGGCGACACATAAATCGCGTAGCATTTAAAAAAGTATATATATTTTAAACAGGTTTATTTGAAAACCATTCGTTATGAATATAGGGAAACACTAATTTTTTAATTTAACAAAGTAACTTTAAAAAAAATAAAGAACACTTTGTCTGGATTTAAAATCTATACGTAATTTAGTTAAAAAAATCTAACTCACTTTTAGACATGCTAGAAGGATGCGGATTCTTGCCTTCGACGAAGAATAAATTGAAACTTACGACGAATATCGAAAAAACCATAGTGATTTCTACATGGTAGTTTGAATATACATATGGAATAAATTTAGCAAATCGAATATGCCATTCATGTTGAACAATTAGAATAAAAATTTCCATCTATCATTTAGTTTGTATCAATTAGGATACAGGATATATATTTAAATATTTAAATAATAAGTTTTCAAATATCTTGAAGCAGTAGTTTAGTTACATATGGGGCATTTATGACTAAATTTTAGAATGCTTTAGAATGTTGTAAGAATGCTTTCGAGGGAGAATAATGTCAGCACACGATCGTTCGAAACAAAATCACTCCACTTAATTTTTAACATCGTTTGATAACACCAGAGTTCAAACGCGTTTATTTCTTATGTGTTCTGTTTTTAGTGTCCAAGTTTCACATGCATACAGAAGAATCGGCCATATGTACACCTTAAGAACCGTACTCTCAGTTTTTTTTATATACTATTATTTCAGAGAAATTTTTTTACATCTATAAATATTGCCTTTGCTTGTCCTATTTTAGTTTTTACTTCATTAATAAAGCCGTTATCACTATAGAAATTAACACCAAGTTTAAAAAAAAATTCAACCTGTTTGATTACTTGATTATTACAATTTATATTAACTTTTATATTTTCGGTCTTTTTAGAAAATATCATTGCTGCGTTTTTTTTCTTGTTAATCATTAGGCCAGCTTCTTCACTATATTTAGTTACACTATTGACTAGGCTTTGTAGATTTTCTTCTGATTCTGCTATAAATACTGTATCATCGGCGTACCTTATATTATTTATTATTTTACCGTTTATCTTAATACCGCAATTGATTCGAGATATAGGGAAACATTATTTTATCTATCGGTTTCTCAGCTGTGCATGAGTTGATCACACCACTTTTGAAAACTTGACTTTGGTCACACGGAACATGTGCTTGATCATGTTTTGGTTTTTTTTAAATTATATGATAACTTTATAAAGTTGGAAATAAAAATAAACTTGATGAGTTCTGTTATTTATTTGATGAGTTATTTATTTGAGGATGTAGTGCGTTTGTTTAATTGATAACTTTACACTTGTAATTTGTTCCGGAAATAGAATGTTTCAAATATAATAATTATTTAGTTGGAGGAGTTACTATTTTATTTGTTTGCAGTACTTTCCTTATAAATTTTGAACATTCTATTTCATCTATTTGAACTTTTGGTTAATGAACGTTTCAACTTACTCGTGTGTATTGCTATGCATTTAAAAAGAAGTAGGTTGGAGAAAAAAATATGTTGATACTAAAACATCAACATGTTACTAGTATTGACTGAACTAAATTATAAATAATCTAATTTAAATGACAAAAGCTTTTAAAATATAACAAAGTTATAAATCTCATATAAATAACAATGTTACTTTGTATTATATATACATAGTTTATTGATGAAACTGGATGGTGTAACGTTCTGGTTACTCGGCTACTATCACGTCGTCGGTTATCTTATTGTAACGTTCTACCAAATCCTGGTCATATGTTACCAGAGTGAAACTTTAATAACATCAGTAATTACCACATTGTAATTTTATTGTAGGTTTCTAAAAATATTCGGACTCCATTTGTAATATATTCTGACTCCATTCGTAAGGTTGAAAAGAAATTATCTAGAGCACGGTAGTGCGCAAGGCCGAGTTTTAAGGGACACTTTGGACTTCTCACTACAGTGCTATATCTTATCGTTAATTTAGGCTCATTTTTTGGGTGCTGTATCTTTTGAACGGAAAGAGCTACAGGGTTGATATTTCGAATATAGATACTTAACGGAATTATAAGAACCAATGTTTTCAATCAATGTTAACGAATTAACCGTTAAAAAGTTATTTCACTTCAAAAACGCAAAATTCGTGGGAACGCCCACAATTCTTGGTAACTAATAGATCAAAATGATTAGCTACTTCCAGATATGCTGTAAAGTTGATATTGGGCATGTAGATAGCTGTCCCAAACCGACGGAAAAATTGCGAAAACTGGAAATTTGTATCGGAAAAGTGGAAAATTTAACATTTTTTGTTTTAAGACTAGTTTAACGCAAACTACCATGTAGAGAACGATATATCATATATACCTATTAATTTTTATACCATATAGAAATAGACATTGCAATTTGAATACAGCAGTATGCGTTGATTTTAAAAGTTAAGCAACGGAAGCCTCGGAAAATTGGAAAAACATCCTCCAAAATTATGTTTTTCTGTTCTATAAATGCTATAAAGTTTGAATTTTCACTAATCGACCCGAAATAACGTCAAAATTAACAGAATATTTTGAAAAATTTCATTACCTACATCGCAACCACACCGAAAATGGGAAAAACATCCCTAAAACTTACCTCTTTACTTCTATTCATGATAGAAAGATCGGTTTTTTTCCATCACAACCCTTCGAACTTGGTAAAAACACTCCCAAAACCAACCTTTTTGTTCTATACATACAAGATGCAGTTTTTTGCAATCGACGCTTAATAGCTACAAATTAGGAAGTTATTTCGAAAAACTTAATATTTTTTATTGCAAACTCCCGAAAAATCGAAAAAACACCCCCCAAAATTATGTTTTTCATTTCTATATATGATGAAATGATGGAATTTTCACCAATCGACCCGAAATAAAGTCAAATTAACAGAACTCTTTCCTTACTTATAACGCAAACCTCCGAAAATGGGAAAAACACCCCTTAAACTGCCTTAAGGCATTTTGATCAGACTAAAAATATGACCGCTAGAGAGTGATTTATGTATTCTAAGGAAATTCGCTAAGTTGACGCAGCTCCTGCGTAACGAATTTTTTTTTGTGAAGTGGAGCCAACGGGTCAAGTCATTTCTTCAAAGACTATAACGTTGATAATCAATTATCTGTAATAAACGATTAGTTTAGAAGTCATAATCGAAACAAATCAAATAACATCTTATATATAATAAATTTTATATAGTTATTTTAATAAAAAATATATCACTCTTATTTCACATTAATTTGTGGCGTTTTAATAAAAGGCCTATGATATATGATCGATGAATATTATTATCAATAATCCAATGTATAAAATTTATGCTTTCTTTTCAGTTTTCTTTGGCAATAACACTGCTTGAATATTTGGTAATATACCGCCTTGAGCAATTGTTACAACAAATAATTTATTTAATTCTTTTCATCATTACGAATTGCTAATTGAAAATAAACTTGTTTATTTTTAAACAACTTGTTTACTTAAAAAAAGTTACATTGTAACAATACAATAAAACAATCAATGTTTTCTATTTGGAGTATTAAAACATACTGATATATTAAACTAGAAAATTTTTATTTAAATACTAAATGTCTATCTAATCAAAAAGGAGGCGGTAACCTTGTTAACAAATCAGATCGATATATGCTTCATATGTTATTTTAATTACAATTAAAGTTGTTAAATTTTCCGTTTGTAAGAAAGGTAAGTTTTCGAGAAAATCTTAATAAAATATTTGCTTCTTAATAAGTGATGATATGGGATAAAGGACCGAGCTATTTACAAAGTAAATAGATCCAGACTTCATATAATAGTTGCTCCTTAAAAAGTGATGATATACGAGAAAGGACCGAGCTATTAACAAAGTAAATAGCTCTAGACTTCAAATAATAGCTGTTCCTTAAAAAGTGATGATATCCCATAAAGTTTCGAGCTTCGGTACGGGACCAATAGCTCTATTTCCTTTCAGGAAATTCGCTAAAACACAAAAATTGCAGGACAATTTTTAATGCGTGTTACCTCAGAACTCCGTCATTTATGAATCGATTTTGAATTTTTTGTTTTAAAGGGTTTGATTTCCCATTGTCCCCAATATTATACTACAACCATACTATATTGATGTTTTAGCCCTTCAAAAAGCGACCAGAGCCAGTTGACGTAATATAACGCGAAGCGGTCTCCTTTGTAAATGTGAATCTAAAAAGAGTAAAGTATCGCGAAGCGAAAGGAACGCATAGCATACGCGAAGCATATGCGAAGAGTAACAAAACGCTACGCGTTTTGTGCGAAGCCTTTGGCTTCGTATATTTAAGCCTTTCAAAAATTATTGATATCCGACCAAAAACATAAATGTAAGAAAGGGCCGAGTTTTCGGGAAAATCTTTAATGTAATAGTTCCTTCTTAAAAAGTGATGATATGAGAGTAATGACCGAGCTATTTACAAAGTAAATAGCTCTAGACTTCATATAATAGTTGCTTCTTAAAAAGTGATGATATGGAAGAAAGGACCGAGCTATTTACAAAGTAAATAGCTCTAGACTTTATATAATAGTTGCTTGTTAAAAAGTGATGATATGGAAGAAAGGACCGAGCTATTTACAAAGTAAATAGCTCTAGACTTCAGATAATAGTTGCTCTTTGAAAAGTGATGATATCCCATTAAAGAGCCGAGCTATTTACAAAGTAAATAGCTCGGTAAACTATTAACTAAAAAAAATAATGAGGGGTAAATTGATTAAATGTAAGAAAAAATTTGGTTTAAAATTATTTCATAAGTTTTCCCTTAGTATGTTTTTAAAATTTTATATAGCGCGGCAAGTTATTTTTTCTGATTTCCAATATTTTAAAACTTGCCGCGTTATAAAATTTTAAAAACATACTAAGGGAAAACTTATGAAATCATTTTAAACCAAATTTTTTCTTACATTTAATCAATTTACCCCTCATTATTTTTTTTAGTTAATAGTTTACCGAGCTATTTACTTTGTAAATAGCTCGGCTCTTTAATGGGATATCATCACTTTTCAAAGAGCAACAAGTAACATCTCTTCGGAGAATAATTACAATTAGCTAATTCATAGTGATGATGACTACTTTGTAGTCGAAATACGTATTTATAAAATACAAAAAAATTTTGAACTAGGAAATTGGGGCAAAAATCGAAATTTATTTCGAAAAGTTCTTTTTAATATAATTTATATGAAATTCTCGAGTTCTCTTTAATATAATTTATATGAAAATACGAATAATCAGATAACCATGTATTTATCATATTTCTCAGGTATAATATTAGTAGGATATTCTCAAATTTACATTTCATTTACTTTTTAACTTACCAAATCTAAGACAGCCTTATAAAGAAATTGAACTGTCTTTACTTTAGGCTCCAAAGGAATTGATATATGTATATTCGTTTCAATTGGGTAATGCTCGAAATACCTCTATAAAATTTGCATGTAGGAGCTGCGTGGACTAAGTGAATTTTCTCAAAGCAAAGAATGAAAATTAAATTTGAAAAAATTACTATGATACTTAATATTAAATAAATCCATAAATCATTAAAACAGTAAATAACACTGTTATTATAGACTAAGATCCCACTGCAGATGTCTACGCTCATCTGTTTTTTGATCAAAATACAATTTTTATATATTCGTCTTATATATTCGTCTTTGGTGTAGCGGAAGCATACTGGACTAGATATCCAGAGGCCCGAGGTTCGATTCCTGGTTGACGAGTTAATTTTTTCATATCAGTATTTAATTTAATTAACAATTTTTATAGTTTATTATAAATAAACAAATACGGATCCGCAAGGTAGCCTATTAAAATATGGCCGCAAGTAATTATAATTAAAATTTAATTAATTAATTTTTTTTAACAATTACGTTCACTTGTTTTATGGATAAAATATCATTCATTTGAAGGAGAGATATATAAGAGACTTAGAAATTTTAGCCATTCCTCACTTGGCCGCAGCCTCATGTCAGCGAGGTGTAAACAGTTATAACTTTGTATAATTTCCATAACGTATCTTAATAAATTATATATCAGATTAAAGCTAATTTTTTTCTCTACATGATGGAATATAGTTACCTATGTAAAAGTGGCCGCTAATAATAGTTGCCGCAAAAAGGTGACTTATAATTTCCACATTAACCCCTATGATATGGGTATCAAATGAAAGGGCTTTATGAGGGAAACACAGTAAGTAAAGTGACGTCATTCTCAATCCAATATGGCAGCCATCGCAAAATGGCGATTTATAATTTTCGAATTTACCCCAATAATATGGGTATCATATGAAAGAGCTTGATGAGCGAAACCCTGTAAGTAAAGTGACGTCATTCTGAATCCAATATGGCGGCCATCGCAGTTTATAAAACTCTCTTTCAAATTAATGATATTTTATCCATAAAATAAGTGAACGTAATTGTTAAAAAAAATTAATTAATGAAATTTTAATTTAAATTACTTCCATATTTTAATAGGAAACCTTGCGGATTCGTATTTGTTTATTTATAATAAACTATAAAAATTGTGTTTTGATCAAAAAACAGATGAGCATAGACATCTTGCAGTGGGATCTTAGTCTATTATTGGAGTTACAGAAAAAGTGGTCCGATGATAAATTGTAGTAAAATTTTTTTTCTACAACTTAATAAAAATTTGTCGATCTAAGTCTTCTTTTCCCCTCGATTGATTTATAATTATAAATAATTGTACAGTTTAACTAACATATTTTGTATATTTTTAACCATTTGTTTAAAAAATTGCTTTTACATTGCGCTTGACAAAAAAGACTAAGCAAACAATCGCTACTATTATAACATCCAATGCCATAACGTTCCATTTTTAGTGTTCCCGACACAAATTGAATAAACGAAACACTTATGGAAACAGTTGGGTGTATATCTGTTGCCTTGGCGTCAAAATAATTGAATCGAGTCAGAAAACGTCTTTATCTTAGAAATCTTAATAGGTAGGTCCTATAATTACTAAGAAAAAGGATGGTTACAAAAATTTTTGGACGTTTCTTCGGCATTATGTAAGTTTATTTATTATTACGTTATCTCCATTTCGTCAATAATATAGTAAACAACGTATTCCTAATGATATCAGAGTATACATCAGAAAAATGGAGGAATATTTTATAATACTGGGACCATTATAATAAATTATTTAAAAATATTTTAATAAAAATTAAATTTAAAAAAATAATTTTGTGATAAATATAAATTAAAATCCGTTTACAACGACTACAACGGAACCTCTAAACGCAACGTATAGACTAGGAGATGGTGACAGGTGACGTTCTCCCATTTTATACCGCATGTCTTTTTAAGGCTTGATAATTAACCCTAAAATATGAAAGATAGACGGGTTCTTGGCTTCCGCACTCTTGTACTTCATAAAGAAAAGCGCTTTTCTTTTTGTTGACAATTTTTGTGTTTTTCCGTGATATTATACTGCATGCCTTTTTAACAGAAGGTAGTACAAACAAATTGAAGCTGTTATAATTGATGGCATGCAATCCGCAACGGCAGAAAGGGCTCAAAGGGTTACGAAAAAATGCAAAAAATTAAAAGGAAATTCCGTGTTTTCAAATTACATGCCGATGTAAAGACTTGAAGTTTTAATCCCAAAAACACTCTGGGAAAATTGGCATGCACCCCTCATATGACCAATGGTGAAAAATATCGGGAAAACTTTGTTAACTTTTAGAACAGATTTTCCGTGATTCCAAACTACCCCTAATAAGGATAAATATTAATTTTTAACCCGACTTAAAAAAGGGGAGGATGGTTCTCAATTCGTCTGTATTTTTTTGTTTCTTTTTAATGTGTGTCACTTCAGAACTCCGTCATTTATGAACCGATTTTGAATTTTTTTTGTTTGTTTTAAAGGGTTTGGTTTCCCATTGGTCCCATTGGCACCAAATCGCATTCTGATGAGGGGATCCCCGGGAAGTCGAGGAAAATCCTCATTTTGTATGTGATAACCGATTTCTGCGAAACTTTTTTTTTTTTTGAAAAGGTATACTCATTCATAATGGGAAAATAAGAAAAAATTTTTTCAAAACCGACTTCAAAAAAATTTTTAACCAAAAAAAAACCGACCCAAAAAAAAAAATTTTTACAAAAAGAAAAACAAAATGCTTATAAAGAAAACTGAAAATCTGTTATAAAAAAATGCACTAAAAATTAGCTGGTCGTTTAGTAGGTCTACCCATATTTAGACAAATAAAATCAGTTATAGAACTTCAAAGTTACTAAAAAGCGAGAAATAAAACCTATTTTGACAAAATGGAAACCCGACTTCAAAAATCAAATATTCTATAACAAAAAATGCACTAAAAAGTAAAAAAATAATTGCATATTCTTGTGCCAATTTTAGTTCACCTAAGCAAAAATTTTTAAATATATATGTACAATTATTGTTATTTTTGAAGGCGGTGTCCAAAAGTTATGTGAATTTCTCTATGCTGACTCCGACTCCAAAAATAACAATAATTGTACATATATATTTAAAAATTTTTGCTTAGGTGAACTAAAATTGGCACAAGAATATGAAATTATTTTTTTATTTTTTAGTGCATTTTTTGTTATAGAATATTTGATTTTTGAAGTCGGGTTTCCATTTTGTCAAAATAGGTTTTATATAACGAAATAATTCTCGAATGCAAATGACATGCATGTTAAATAAGACCATCGTATTATAAATAATAATAAAATTTGCAAAAATTTTCGAAACATTTTCATGTTTTTGATTTGCATGCCGTTTTGTATTTCATTAAAAATTATGATTTCAAGTTAGTTAGTGGCGAAAATAGCATGCATGCAGCTACCGAACAACATACAAAAATTAAATAAACATAAATTTTTCAATTGAAAAAAAAAAAAAATCTGAAAAATACCGTGACTTATTCTTGCATAGAAATAGAAATATTAATAAAGAGATTGATCCAATAACATTCCGGTATGACGGGCTTAAAAAAAAGATATTTAAGAAAAAAACTGAGATTTCGGGTAAATTTTATTTTTGTCGGCGGTAGTTTAACTATTCAAAATCTAAGATTTTTTTCTTAAATATCTTTTTTGTCAGACTCGGTATGACGGTATGACCCTAAATTAAATATTAAAAAACTTACTACAAAAAACAATAAACATTATTGTGGACTTTTATGAATGTACTATATATATGATTTTGAAGAATTTTATAAATGGCCTATGCTATACATATTAAACAAAAAAAAATTCGTTACGCAGTAGCTGCGTCAACTTAGCGAATTTTCTTCGAATATATAAATCAATCTAATCTCTAGCGGTCATAATTTATTTAAGTGTGATCAAAATGAAATATAATATCTGATATGACTTTAGTATTGGAAAAATTTAAATTTATTAATAGCCAAAAAAAAAAAATTCGTTACACAGGAGCTGCTTCAACTTAGCGAATTTCCTTAAAATAAATAAATCAATTTCTAGCGGTCACAATTATAGTCTGATCAAAATGAAATGTCGTATATGATTTTAGTATTTGCAAGGCCAATTTTATTAATAAATGTCATACGTGAATGGGAAATGGTGGCATAATGAAAGAAGAAAACACAAAATACAAAATATCCCTTTTAATATTAGAAAAATCAAAAAATGTGTAAGAAATAAAGTTGTAGAAAATCATGTTTGCTACAATTCATTACCTCATCATTTTTGCTCAAACTCTAATGTGTACAGAGATAGTGAGGAATTTAGTTTTCAATCTTAAACCGTCAATATTTCTGTAAATATTAGTGTAACAGAAAAAATGATAAGAAACAAAACTACAGTAAAATTTAATACCTAAAACTTTACTTCTTATAAATTTTTCGATTTTTCGAATATTATTGGAGATATGTCAAATTTTGTGTTTCCCCCTTCCTCTAAACCCCCTTTTCCCCTGGTCCGATTTTACTCATTAACGAACTTGTTCTTTTGAATACCAAAAGCGTCTCAAATACCAAATTTCATTCCGATGAAATGAAAACTGTGACCGCTAGAGTGATTACAGACACATATATATATAGATATATATATATATGTATATATATATATATATATATATATATATATATATATATATATATATATATATATATATATATATATATATATATATATGTCCATAGATATATATATATAAATTTTACAGATGGTGATTTTTGACATCTACTTGGTAGGATCGATGGACATTTGAAGAAATTTTTGCGAAATTTTGACTTCGGTACGGGACCAATAGCTCTATTTCCTTTCAGGAAATTCGCTAAAACGGTATAACGATTATAGTTTATTGTTACTATGGAAACGACAATCAAAATTTTTTACAATAAAATATATTTTATGTATTCGTGTCAAACAAACAAAAAATATTAAATATCTGTCTTAATATTCGAATAATCGAAAAATGTATAAGGAGTAAAGTTGTAGAAAATCAAGTTTGCTATAATTCATTAGTTGCTCATTTTTCTCAAACACTAATGTGAACAGAGATATTTAGAATTTTAACTTTCAATCTTTAATTGTAAATATTTCTGTAAATATTAGTGTAACAGAAAAATGATAAAAAACAAAATTACAGTAAAAATTAGTACCTACAACTTAAATCCTGATAAATTTTTCGATTTTTCAAATATTAAGGGAGATCAAATTTTGTGATACTCCCTCCCTCTAAACCCCATTTCCAATCCCCCTATTTTACCCAATAACGAACTTGACCTTTACAATACCAAAAGCGACTCAAATACCAAATTTCATTCCAATCGGAATAAAACTGTGACCGCTAGAGAGTCCACAGACATTTAAAAAGAGTACCTATGTATATATATATATATATATATATATATATATATACATATATATATATATATATATATATATATATATATATATATATATATATATATATATATATATATATATACATATATACAAATTTTAGCGATAGTGATTTTTAACATCTAATAGGTAGGATCGATGGACATTTGAAGAAATTTTTACGAAATTCCAACATTGGTGCAAAACAGTAGCTGCATTTCCTTTGGAGGAAATTCGCTAACAAGTGGTTTTAAAGTATAAAATAACCCCAAATGCACTAACAGCAACAATTCTCACATATATACAATAAATCAAGGCGATGTACAAGTCACATTTTTCAGTATTTCGATACTACTCTTATTTTTACTTAATTAATATAATAGTAATAATACGAATGGCTTTATCTTAATTTATCTTATGTGGCTAACTGAATTTATTCTGAAACGAAACAGACTATCAAGTTTCCATCATGTTGGTGGCTTTTTAAATAAATATGATATAAATACTTTACTATCAGTCTTTGTTTTATAAAAAAATACCACTAATCAAATGGAAGTTTTTACATATGTCATGAGCGCATTTTGTTTGGTGTTTGTTTATTATAAATGAACACTTCAAACACTGTACACTCCCGTTCAATAAAATTGAACCAACCAGAACCGAATCAGTCTTTCACAATTTTGATTATTCTTGTAGTAAATGTTTTTGACAGATACAACATTTTATTTTATTTTTATACGTAAAAGGGACATATAACACTTAACATGTATTTACATTACATATTCTTACTCTATCACAGACTTGTTTACATAAATAAAAAATATAAAACTTCCATTTATTTTTTCACATTTAAAATATATACTACTTATCTTTGTTTATAAATAAATAATATACAGAGATTTACAAAAGTGGAGAAAATTAACATTTCAGATTGATTCAGTTTTATTGAACGGGAGTGTATATTGACCCGACAACTCTTCGAATCTTTGGAACTCAGAAATAAGAAATGAGATTTCATCATCTGACGACAGTAGATGACGAAATAAAAACTTCAAATATTATCTAATAGAAGTTCATCCAACTAAAGTATCAATCTTGGGCAAAGTGTTTTTAACTTATAGTTTTAATACTTATTTTTCGAATCGTTGGCAAAGGTCCGTATTAAAGGGTACTAATATACACAAGACATTTACTGCGAGATCCAGAAGCTTGGCTTGCGGCACTGTCATACAGGACGCACTAGCTGATCCGAGTTGCAAAATAATAATGGGCAGAATTAAAAGAGTTTATTTTTCACATTTTATCTCAAGGTACAGCTCCACGATTAAAACTGACAGTGTTTTAGTCAGCGTATTGAGAAATAACATTAGGATCGAATTTGAATGTATGCAATAATTTATCTATATGGAGTAGTGTTTACTTTACATAATATTTTTTTGGAGTTTACTCCTTAAGAATCGATTTTACATATAAGCAACCGGTTTTGAAAAAATATGGAGACTAAAATATAGTGATAGAATGACCTCGTTACGAAAAATCAGTCAGTCAGGTTCATGTCTCGCTGTATAAGAGTCGTACACAGGTTATGCTGTACACGTCTGTCACTGCACTCAGTCAGTCAGTATTAATATGGTATATATTGTATACATAATATAACATGTGATTTATATTTATTAGACATTTAATTATTAGTGTAGTTTATTTATATAAATATTTTAAAGTTTCGATAATTAATATTATTATTGTGGATTATTAATATTGATAATTATATTCACATAAAGTGAAAAGTATATAAACTATGCGAGAAACTGGTGTAGATAATAGTACCGGAACATCCGATAAACACGTGGGTGCTAGGTAGGTTATAATTCATGTATTAATATGATATATATTGTACATATGAACATGTGCGCTTTCTATTTGTATGAGCTATACCTATAATTAAATTTAATTTAGTATGGACAATATATATGGGGCAAAGACAATCGTTCTTAAGGAGCAAACTTCAGCGTGCGTCGGAGCTGACACACACACTTTTTTTTATTAGTATGTAATCCGATTAAAAACATAAATATAACAAAAGGGACGAGTTTTCGGAGAGATACTTCATATAATAGTTGCTCCTTAAAACGTGATGATATCCCATTAAAAGACCAAGCTATTTACCACTATTTACCAATAAAATTAATGAGAGGTAAATTGATAAAATGTAAGAAAAAATTTGGTTGAAATTTATTTCGTAAGTTTTCCCTTAGTATATTTTTAAAATTTTATAACTTGGCAAGTTATTCTTTCTTTTGTTTTAAATATTTTAAAACTTGCCGCGTTATAAAATTTTAAAAACATACTAAGGGAAAACTTACGAAATAAATTTCAACCAAATTTTTTCTTACATTTAATCAAGTTACGTGGATTTACAATGTTAAATTTTTAAAAACAAAAATAAAAAAATTTTCTATTTCATGATAGAAATTCCTAGTTTTCATAATTTTCCAGTCGGTTTGAGTACTAGATCTAACTGAATGCCAAATGTCAATTTTACAGGATATCTGGAAGTAGGGTGGAGTATTCATCGATTAATCGCATAAAATTCTGGGCGTTCTCGGAAATAACTTTTTAACTGTTTCTTCCTTAACGATGATTGAAAAAACAGGCTCTTATAATTCCGTAAAATTTCTATATTCGAAAACTCACCGCTGTAGCTTTTTTCGTTGAAGAGTTATATCGAGGTCAAAAATCGTCTAATATTTCGGCTAGTAATAGCACAGTAACGTACGCATACAAGAACCCCTTAAATTCGGCCTGCTGCTTTATCGTGCTCTAGACATAGAATTATTGTTTGATATTGGAAATAATGTTTTTTGATATTCTGATGCCAAAAGTACCAGCTGTTTGACCATTGGTCTGTGTGTGTAAATGTTATATCTCAAGAACGAAAAGTGCAAGTTAAAATAGACATCGATCCGCATATTTTAATAAAAACAAATAACATTCGATAAATTGCCTTTCTAGGTGTAACGAGTTTGATAAAAACCTTTATTGTCGAATTTTTTATAAATATAAGAGCTGTTGTAATGAAAATTATTGAGAATAATTTTTTTGATCCAACACACATTTTAATTATGAAATAGAAAAATATTAAGTAAAATATTACGAAAAATATTTAACAAAACAATATTTTTCTCCTATGAAAAAGGAGTTTTTTTTTTTTTGAAAGAAGTACAAAAAGAAAATAATACAGCTCGATATATTTATTTTCTTAAAACTAAGTTTTTTTTTAGTCGAAAATAGATGCTTTTGATCTAAAGTTTTTCTATTTTAAAAAAAATCAAAAATTGAAAAAAATTATTACATATAATTTAATTTAAAAAAATCAAAAGTCATACAAAATAGATCACAAATAAATAATTTAGTGAAAACAAGATGAAGTAACCAGAAAAAACAAACTTATTATGAATGTATCATAAAATTTGTGTATAGATTTTGAATTCACACTGGCCGTGTTTATTAAGTCGTTAGTTAAATATCAACCAAGCGGGGTGTGATACTGGTTCAAATCTCGGAAAGGTATTATAATTTTTAATTAATTTTATAAATAATCTGAACACTCCGACTACGTCCATGGTTGTTGATAAACTAAAATATTCTAGAAGCCTCCATGCGAAAATATGTTGTCAAAAAAAATATTTATTCAAAAAAAACAATCATGTTCTCGAAAGATCTTTGATGGGTATATAAACCGGTGACCAGTGTTGATTCAAATCAGTTTAAATTCGGCTATTGTCTGATTAGTTCAAAGTTTAAAATCGACCATTGTCCGATTAGTTTCAAAGTTTAAAATCAAGTATTGTCTGATTAGTTTCAAAGTTTAAAATCGACCATTGTCCGATTAGTTTCAAAGTTTAAAATCAAGTATTGTCTGATTAGTTTCAAAGTTTATATTCGGCTATTGTCTGATTAGTTTAAAGTTTAAAATCAATAATTGTCTGATTAATTCAAAGTATATAATTGTTGTTCAATCCAGATCAAGTTAAAGTTGGAATTTGTACAAGTAATTCAAAGTTTGACATTGTGTTGAAAAATTAAAATAATTGTTGAAAAAGAAATTGGATTCTAATTTTTTTGTTTTAAGCAATAAAATCAGGTTTTTTTTTTGTTTCGTAAAAACTTGTGTTTAATTTAATTTTTTTTCTCTTTTCTTTAACAAAAAACGTGCGTGTCATTCAAATTACAAAATATTTAGTAAAATCTTTTACTAATATATTTTTTTTTGTTTTTATCGAGTATTGGAATCATTGCAGGTTCGAGCAGCGCTCCTTTGAAGTAAAAAGAGAGCCAAGATACCGCGACAGAGTTAGATATAGGGTTGCCACCTCAAAGTTCCGAAAAGTCAAGAGATCAACATATACTCCTAAAAAATATAAATTTAGATAATATACACTTCAAATTATATCGTAAGGGAGTTACTTTTCATAATGCATTCATATAAATTAAAATAATTTGAGTCAGCCAACGATAGAGCTACATTTTAATCAAATTCCTGAATGACTGGGTCTTTTTTATGCGTTACTAGGGTAATGTTTGCATTACGGGTAGTTTATGTCATGAGACAAAAAGATAAATTACTTTTGGTTAGCAAAATTGTTTTTCTGACTCCGGAAGTTGGCAGATTCACTTTTGAAATCAGGAGTTGCGAGAAACTGCACGAGGTCGGAAGACTCGCTATAAAATTTTGTGGTTAGCCTAGTTAAATATAAAAGTTAAATAGATTTAGTAAACAAATCAAGGTTTTTAAATATATGAAGAATTTATTCCTTGAATTTTAATATTTTGTTGTTGTTTAAATGTATGTGGAAAAAATTCTTGGGTGAAAAGTTTGACTACTTCTTTATATATGCTCAAGTCTCAAGTTTTTTTTCGATCGAAAAATAAAAAAAATTGTTACGCAGGTGCTGCTTTAACTTAGCGAATTCCTTACAATGCATAAATTACTCTCTAGCAGTCATAAAATATCGTGATCAAAATAAAATATCGTATCGGATATGATTTTAGTATTTCCAACTTGCAACGCTTATTTTATTAATGAAAGAAGAAAACATAAAATATAAAATATCTCTCTTAATATAAGAACAATAGAAAAATGTATAAGAAATAAAGTTGTAGAAAATCAAGTTTACATAATTCATTGTCTTATCAGTTTTTCCAAACTAATCTAATGTGTAAATATAAATATATATATCTACCTAGATATTTAGAATTTTAACTTTCAATCTTTTATTGTAAATATTTCTGAAGTAAGAAACAAAATTATAGTAAAACTAAGTACCTACAACCTAACTCCTGATAAATTTTTCGATTTTGCAATTATCAAGGAAGATATGGAAAATTTTGTGTTTCCTCCTCTCTCTAAACCCTTTCCACTTGCCCGATTTCACCCATGAACGAACTTGACCTTTTGAATACCAAAAGCACCTCTAATATCTAATTTCATTTAAATCGAAATAAAACTGTAACCGCTAGAGCGATTACATACACATATATGTGTAATGTGTATATACATGTATATACTCGCTCTCTTGACACCCTAGCTCCGCGTCACAGAATATAACATTACAGGAATTGTAAAAAAAGTTAAAAAAATACTTACCAAAAAGTACTTACCATTAGAGAATTAATGGGCGGAGGATTTTTGGGGGGCGGAATTTGGAGGGTTGATTTGGGGGGGGGGGCATACAGATAGGTCTCACATTACCATTTAAAAGGGGTAGCGATTAAGAAAATTAAGTTTTTCCAATTAACCTGTAAATTTGCGCTTATTTTGCGTTGAATGCAAAAAAAAACGCGTCTTTCTAGCATATAAAGTAGTATATGGATGGTTTTTGAGGACGTTTTTTTCATTTTCAAGGGAGTGGCGATAAAACAATTAAAGTTTATCGAATAACTTCATTAGTTTGAAGAAATTTCGCACCAAATGCAATAAACCCCATCTTTCAAGCTTAATTAGAAGTTAAAAGGGTAGCTGAGGGGTTGCTTTCCCATTTTTTAGGGGGTAGCGATGAAAAATTTTAAGTTTTTCGAGTTAATTTCTTAATATGTAGCTCTTTAGCGTCGAATGCAAAGAACCGCAAATGCAAAAAAACAATCAGCAGTTCAAAACCTCATAAAACATAAATTCTAAGGTTACTAGTATTACATTTATCAGCTAACATCGCATCTAGAGCACGGAGTGCGTAAGGCCGAGTTTTAAGGGACACATTCGGACTTCTCACAACAGTGCTATTACTACACTTTAATTTAGACTCATTTTTTAGGTGCTGTATCTTTTGAACGAAAAGAGCTACAGTGTTGATATTTCGAATATAGATACTTTACGGAATTATAAGAAACAGTTTTTTCAATCATATTTAATACTTATTGATAGGTGGTATTCATTGGTATTCCCAGTATAACATGTATTTGTAGATAAGTAGATACACGAGGAATTATCTTTTTTTATCCTACAGTTCTACATTAAATATGATTTTTTTATTGAATCAATTCTCATAAAATATATCAAATGATATTTGGTTAGTAGACAGGAATTTATACGGATATTCCATATAAATAACAGGTAGATAAATATAAAAGCACAATGTATAATAATTCACCTGCCTATGTTCAGGTTTCGTAATTTCATGTGAATAGATTATTATTATTTCTCAAAATAAATGTCAAAAACATTGTTTTATTGTTAATAACCAAAAAAAAAAAATCTTGAAAGGCATCAATACATTTATATTGATGTCCAATATAAATATCTATTTTAACAATTTTACTCCACCACAAATTGCGAAAAGGTTTACTCGTGAAAAGTTTTACTAATAAAATCATAATTTTATTTTCAAAAGTGCTTACTTAGTTCCTAAATTACTTGGCACTGGTTCCCTCATGCCACATTATTTTTAATTTCACAATCCTTTTAAAATTTAAGTGCTCAATGACTGATATACTATATAGAAAATCCTTTTTTTGTTAAATAATGAAAAAATTTGAAATCCTGCTAAAAAAGATATTATCAATTAACCAGGTGTTGTTTTTGTTGATATAAATACTGAAATAATTGATTTAAAATATTGCCTAATCGAGTAAAACTTTTTGCATTTGTGGCAAAAAGCGAAATATTTTGTAGTAAACTTGTTAAAATAGCTATTCATATTGGACATATTAGGTAGATTTAGAAGGTTATTATTTAAATTATTCTGTATCGAATGGTAACATAACGAAATATTTGAAGAAAACAGTTTCGGAGATATTCAATTTCAATATTTTAATTGTGGGGCCTCTTATACATTGCACTATACAGAATACCAAAAAATTTACGGGCATATTGAGTTATAATTAAGGAACTCTTTTTACCATAGATAAGAAAATAAATCAATATACCTACAACTAATAAATGATTTGAAAAACAATTGCAAAAATAATTGCAACATAGTTGCTTAGATATTATTTAATAAAAAAAAAACTTTAAAAAAAAAATTGAACCGACGAAAGAAAAAAGTAACTGAAAAGCAAAAAATAAAAACTTTGATACAAAAAATTAAATCTTCGAAAAAAGAAAGGAACTGAAAAGCAAAAAAAACTAAGTGAATGTAACTACCTAAATAATTTTGAGTCGGCGTCAAACAAACAATATATGCAATATTTTGTAATATTTACTTTTAACCGAAAATCAGATTCACCCTTCGCCCATTCCGATGGAGATTTTTTGGCGCCGACACAAAATTATTTAGGTGTTTACATTGACTTAGTTTTTTTTTTGCTTTTCAGTTCCTTTCTTTTTTCGAAGATTTAATTTTTTGTATCAAAGTTTTTATTTTTTGCTTTTCAGTTACTTTTTTCTGTCGTCGGTGCTATTTTTCGTTAAAAAGTTTTTATTGTCACTTTTCAGTGCCTTTCTTTTTTCGTACATGTTATAGTGTCATTAGTTGCAAATGACACTAAGTTGCAAATGTGTATAGCGGTTGCAGCAACAAAAAACATGTCCTTGAACGGTTGCTGTTGTAGCGGTATCGCATTTTCATTAAATTATTATTATAATTTAATTAATCATTTTTATCTGTTGCTTAACAACTATAACTTCTCTCTTTTATCACGGTTGTTTTGGATGTTAACAACTTTGATAATTTACATATAAATATATAATATGTCAATTATCAAAGTTGTTAACATTCAAAGCAACCGTGATAAAAGAGGAAAGTTATAGTTGTTAAGCAACAGATAAAAATGATAAATAAAATTATAATAATAATTTAATGAAAATGCGATACCGCTACACTGTAAACATCAAAATTATTTGATATTTTGTAGGAGGAGTTAAATGTCTCTGTACAAATTGGTCCTATTATCTAAAATTTTATGCTTTCCTAATATTTTAGTATGTTTTATTACCTAGATTGGTTACAATTTACATTATATAGTTTATTTTACTTTATTTTTTGTATTGATTTTAATATATTTTTGTAGTTTTGTGTATTATTTTTGTAGTTACTAGAGATACATACATATAAATAAACTATACAAATTAAATGAGATAGATAGAGACAAGATGAGAAATAATTGAATTTTATGATAAGCGTCATAAAATAATAAAATAATAATTTTATGTTCCATAATTTTTGTTGCACGTCTGTACAGAAAATATTTTGTAGGCGGAGTTCAATGTTGCTGCACAATGTTCCCTGTCTGTATGCCACTATACACACCACATATAGAGTCTCGATACGGCACAGCACCAGTTACCGGTACAAAAAGTGGGCATCCATTAATTACGTGAGCTGTTTTTCTTTTAATTTGGACCCCACCTTCCTCCTTGGTGAGATTTAGTGAGATTTGGTGAGATCCCCCGCCCCCTTACGTGAGAAGATTAAATTTATTTTCATAAAGCAGAAAAATAATACAACGTTAAGGTGTGCTATAGCAAATTTATTTAAATTTGATAAAATTAAAAGAAGACAGGCAACAGCATAATTCAGTTAATTAGGATAACTGATTAACTGACAAACGAATCGCGCGCTATAACTGACTGACAAGCAACGACTGTAAACGGCACGGTAGGAAATTCCGCGAATACTCTTCAACAATGACACTTGTTCGACATCTGCGCCAATTCGGGCAAAATATTTTTAAATGGTATACTGTCTATACCAGTTTTTCTTTTAAAAACTCTGAACGTTTTTTTTTATATAATTTTTCTTATTCTCGATTTTTTCTTATTTCTTGGCTATTAAATTTTTTTAATAGCCATGAGATTTATGTATATTTTTTTTTATGCGTATAATAATTTATTTTCTTCAAAAGTTGACGTTAGATTTTTAATAATGCGATGAGATTTTACTGGACCCCTCCCCTCATTTTGATCACACGTAATTAATGGATGTAGTCCCCAAAGCATCTAGTCGCTTTTGTACAGTACATCTTTTCATACGAATGATGTACGTATGTTATAAATTCTTGAATGATGTACGAAAATGTTATCATAACATTTACATGTTCAAAGCATAGGACTGAAAAATTGAACCACTGAATTTATAGGACAAGGTGGCCATGAATCTATACATACCATTATTAATTAACAGCATAAAAATCAGCTTGTTACTAATAACTATCTATACCCCGTTATTTGAACATGTTGAAGGTGGAGGACCTGCCTGTTACACCATCCATTTTAGGACACACAATTTTTTGAGGTCTTTATTACATTATCTGTCAATTTAGCTAACAAATTAACTGTTAGTGATAAAATTTTTGCTCTCGTCAAACCAACAAGTTACTCTCTTACGCGCTTCGTTAGCCACTATTATGGGGAATTTTCGCGAGGAGAAGTTGCACGTCTCGTCGAAAGGACGGTACGGACAAAAATTTATCCTGTTACTAGTCATATTAAAAAATAGGGTGTTGTACTGTGGACTATTATGTATTACATTCTCTAAATCAATTTCATACGCATTCAAAATCAAATTAATTACGCACATTCGTCCATACATATATTATACGTTAACAGACTAACTATATGTGTATAGTCGTATACTGATTTTCCTCTTCACCAACTCTGATCGGTATTAGAGTTTGTAGCGGTATCGCTTCTTCATTGAAAAATAGAATGATTAACGCAAAATTTTTCTTTACCAGAGAGTTCACCAACAAAAATGTATTTTTACCCAAAGATTTAGATTATACACATACACATAGATTATACATACACATTATACACATAGATTTATACACATACGGATACACGTATATACATACAAATTTAGAGACATGACAATACACAACAGTTTAACTTTAAGTAAGAAAACAAACCTATAAGACCTCCTTCTCATACACATTGCTTAATGTATACATTAATATCGGCATAGTTCTTATCAGAGTCGGCTCACATCCTCACATCCTTATGCCCCCTACACACGAGGAACATTGAGCAGCAACATTGATCTCCGCCTTCAAAAATATTTTCAGTACAGACGCTGCAACCAAAGTTTGGGAACATAAAATTTAATTTTATTATTTTATGACGCTAGTCATAAAAATTCAATCATTTCTCATCTTGTCTCTATCTATCTCATTTAATTTCTATAGTTTATTTATATGTATGTATCTCTAGTTAAGACGTATAACTAGTTGTTGGATAATATCTTCTATACTAATAAAAGTGTATAATGTAAATTTTAACCAATCTAGGTAATAAAACATAATAAAATATTAGGAAAGCCCAACATTTCAGATAATATGACCAATTTTTATATGAACATTTAACTCCTCCTACAAAATATCTAATATTTTTTATTTTTACAGCAACCGTTCAAGGACATGTTTTTGTTGCTGCAACCACTATACACATTTGAAACCATACTAGGTTGCTGCATAATGTTGCTGTTCAATGTTCCTCGTGTGTAGGGGAATTTAGGTAGGGAGATTTATCACAATGGACCTTATGGTCGAAGTGTAGCCGGTCCAGGGCAGCCTCTACAATCTATCTATCTATCTATCTATCTAGGTTTTAGCAATATTCATTCTCGAAATCTCTTAGGTCGGATCTACGAGCATTTGAAAATTTTTTCTGAAATCGTTTCATCGGTATCACACTTGTTGAATTTTCTTACGAAAGAAATCAATGGAAACTATTGTTACGTCAAGTTTAACTATTGGTACGTAGAGACAGTGTAAATTTGAATCGATGCACAAATTTCCAGAAAAATATCTCGTTGATTTTTTTAGTGAACCACTCAATAAATATTTATAAAATATATTATATTTCTTTTACAATTTTAATCATAATAATATTACTTATACCACGAATACGAATTTGAAAAACATAAAGTAATAATATTATTAAGGTTTCATTTTCATTTTAGAAATAATTTTAATATAATTTTACACATTCTGGCCCAGTAAGATTTTGTATACATTTTATAGTTCTATCATATATATCTCATTATACAATATTTTTTGCAAGTATCGAAAGCTGAATTGACCTATAAGCTAATCGAATTTCTCTAGATATACGCATAAATTATTAGAGGATTTATTATACGTGTCCAGTAACTTTTAACACAGTACAAAAAAAAAAAAGTAATTATTTGTGTATTTTGTAATAAGCCATACCTTGATAAATCTGTTTAACGACATTTCCAAAGAGCAGTCGTGCTCAACTTAAAAAAAATTTTTTTCTCAAAAAAAATTCCATTATGTAAACTACAATAGATCAAATAAAATATAGTTGAAGGCTAGTGTTAGTGCAGCAAAAAGTAACACTGTACCTCAACTATATTTTATTTGATCTATTGTAGTTTACATAATGGAATTGTTGTTTAAATTGAGGACTTAAACAATATTTATAAGATAACTAATACCGCTTGTTTTTGTTATTTTTGTAGAAAGATTTTTGTTATATCTTCAATTACTCAAAATTACTATTGATATTTAATAAAACGTGAGTGACAACATTAATCGGGGTAAGTTTTATATGATAAACATACAAATTTTAACTGTCAATATTTACAACTTTAGTACCGTAAGGACCATTTAAAAAAAATTATACGTGCGGAAGATACTTTTAACTACATATATTCAAAATTACAGAAGAATCGTAAGAAAACTGATATTCTTGGGAACGTCCTTAAATCGTAAACTAGTTTAAATTGGTTTAGTAAATAGACGAGTGATCAAAAAAATCACGTTTGCTTGACCCGTGTAAATATTTGGTCTAGTAAATATTCGAATAGAGTATCAAGTATATAAAATGTAAAGCACTTTCATTCTGCCAATGTAAACAATAAATTAAGATCTATTTAAGAATTTATAATGATACTTATATATGATATTATGATATTCATAAACATCACGTAAAAAAAAATCATTATGAACACCAATACCCCAGTCAAAATAATCCAAAAAACCGTCAAAAGGACGGTTCTGAATATAAAACTTTAGAAGTCGTCGATATTATGCTACAAACAAAAAAATAAATGAATAGGTAGACCTGGAATGGATGTACACTGATAAAAATAATGGAAATTTTACAAAATATTTGCTGTACAAAAGTAAAGTAAAATTACAAATCTTTGTTCCGAAATGCGAATTATTTTGAAATAAGATATTTACTCAATGCAATTGTAATATTAATATTTTTATTGTAAAGGTACAAGATAAATTTGTAATTTTACTAAATGTTTGTATTAGTCAAATACTGATGGTAAATTTACTATTTCATATTGTAAAATTATACCTGAGACATAGTAAGCTACCTATATACTTTTGTAGTTACATTTTACTAGTATATTTGTAAGATTACAAATCTCGTGCTTGTAATTTCGATTACAAGAATGTATAGTAAAATTCTCATTTGGTCGTTGTATAATTAATCTTTTAAAGTATGAGTACACACTGACTTTGTATTTTTACTATTTTCTAGTAATATTACAATATCGATTCTAAATCTACAACGAGTCCTAGTAATATGTTGCTTACCATGTATATGTCTATCTCACCTAGAGTATTGCTGTTCCGTTCTACGATGTTCAAACTTTGTATACTCTTCGCGGACAGATACCGGAGCGTATAATCGTTCCAGTAACATAATCTCTATTTAGTAATTATGAGTTAAAGCAGAGGTGGGCAGGAGTTGACTCGGCCAAGCTCTGAGTGAGAGGTAGGGAAGAGAGATAGAGTTAATACAGGGTAGCCTACCAATTATTAATATTTTCTTTTTTTAATTAAAACATTTTCTGAAAAAAATATAATAATACCAAATCTTTTTTATGGTCACTATTATACAAAGTAAATAATACATTCAATACAAAAAATACACCATTCAATACATACTCTGGAATTTTGGGCTGGTAATTTGGGTCATAAAATGTACCTTTTTAGTATATATCATATTTGTGTATGAATAAAATAAAAATATATAAAAAATATATATAAATCTTTTGAACCTTTAAGTTTACCGCTGGACCATTGTAATAAAAGAGGGAAATTTTTGCAAAGGATAATTTAAATAGAAATATAGTTTTGGAAATTCCAAATAATTTGTCTAAATATTTTACTATTCATATCCGAGAACTAATAAAGAATTATTTACCTGATTTAATTATTTTTTCTTCGTATGGAGTGTGCTCAGTATAGTGTCATGGGAATTTGATGAATTAAGTTAAATTTTACATAAAGTGGGAATTTGAGTTCTTCGAGTTAGTCTACTTTGAATTGAAAAAGTGAAAAGTACTTTTTGTAGTAGTGGAAATTATTTTTCGCATAATTTGTTTTTCAAAAAAAATAAAATATTGACTATACTATAGACGATACTATATAATTATTGGGCAATAATCGGTAGGACAACCTGTATTGAAACATCGTTCCGTCTTGCTTCAAAACATACCTTCTTTACTTACTCTCACCCAGCTTATGGAGAGCCCGTAAGGCTCAGACGAGCTGTCTGTGCCCACCTCTGAGTTAAAGTGCTTAAAACACAGATTGTACATATTATATAATATCTTATATAGTTGAGTAGGGATATTTTTAGAAACTACTATAACATCACTTCGGTGGAATTTGTAAACTAAAAAAAAAGTTTTGACAAAATGGAAACCCGACTTCGAAAAATCAAATATTCTAAAACCAAAAATGCACTAAAAAGTACAAAAATAATTGTACAATTATTGTTATTTTTGGAGGCGGTGTCCAAATTTTATGTGAATTTCTCTATGCTGACACCGCCTCCAAAAATAACAATAATTGTACATATATATTTAAAAATTTTTATTAATTTTTATTTCCCGCTTTTTAGTGACTTTGAAGTTATATAACTGATTTTTTTGTCTGAATATGGGTAGACCTACTAAACGACCAACTAATTTTTAGTGCATTATTTTATAACACTATTTTTTTATCCGTTTTTTTTTTTTTTAAATTTTTAGTGCATTTTTTCTAAGCAGATTTTCAGTTTTTTATGCAAGCATTTGGTTTTTTTTTTAAATTTTTTTTTTGGAGTCGGTTTTTTTTTTGTTAAAAATTTTTTTGAAGTCGGTTTTTAAAAAAATTTTCTTATTTTTGCATTATGAATGAGTATACCCTTTAAAAAAAAAATCGCTGAAATCGGTTATCACATATAAATTGAGGATTTTCCTCGATTTCCCGGCGATCCCCTCATCAGAATGCGATTTGGTGACAATGAGGCCAATGGGAAACCAAACCCTTTACAACAAAATTCAAAATCGGTTCATAAATGACGGAGTTCTGAGGTGACACTCATTAAAAAAAAAATGCAAAAAAAAAACAGACGAATTGAGAACCATCCTCCTTTTTGAAGTCGGGTTAATGAATGAAACGTGTTTTGTAAAATTACTATATCCGTATTGTAAATTACAATATTACTCAATATTACTATAGTAAATTTCTTATACTATTTGCTGGAGAATAATTTGTGAAATTACTATACTCTTATTGAAAAATTACAATATTTTTATAGAAAAATCTCATTGACTACTACAATAAAATTCCCAAATATTTTGTAAAATTTCTATACTTGTACGGTAGGATTACTAAATGACTCTATTGTAAAAAATATAGGAAAAATACTACAACAACATAATAATATTACTGACGCATCTTGCCATAATACTTCCTATACTTTTATTGTAAATTCAGACCAAAATTTTTAACAGTGTACATACAAAACATTCACCAATTGTTTCAACATCACTCTTTATGAAAAGGTATTATTCAGCTTCACTTTCGTGCATTTGTCTGCTTCAAATCTTGTAACTTTTAACACTTTTCACCTAATGCTACTTAATATATTCTATATATTCGTATTCTATATATTCTATATATCTTGTAACAGACTTTTCACGCATTACGTTCTCGTGACAATACTATTACATGATGCTATCGAGATGGTTTAATAATGTAATAGGGAATATGTATGAAAATTTTTTTCACTTGAATTGGAGCATGTTTACTTGACAAATATCAAGGTAAACTTACTTTTTAAATAACTTTAAAAATAAGCGAGATATGAATTATTGAAATTCCCGTTTAGACAAAGAGGGTGATAGTCCTCTTGATATGTTATGTGACGTCATATTACACTTTCACCATTTAAAATACACGTAAAACTCCGTTTTTAGTATTTTTGCAAGAAAGAGACAGATAATAATCTTTAAATGCTTATAGCTTCCTTGATATTTGTCGGATTTTAATTTCGTTTTTAAATATTATTGCAGTATTAACAGTATTTTCATATTCTGAAAATAAATGTAAAAAAAAATTTTCATGCATATTCCCTATTAGATAATATGGCATGGCAATAGGTGATGTACTATTATTATTATTATTAGCATAAAAAGTATATTTTAAAATTTCTTATAATCCACAATACTATACAGCTAGAAGTGAAGCTGAGTGACTGACTGATCTATACAAACTCTAAGGCACTTCTAGACATGATAGAAAGATGCGTTTTTTTTATTCAACGCGAAATTGTTTGAAACCGACGAGAAAAATAAGAAAACTTCAGGTTTTTCATTGCAACCGCCCGGAAAATCGGAAAAAAACCGCCAAAAACTTTTTGTTACAATTCATGCAATGTTATTTTCTGTGACGAGGAGCCAAGGCAGATGGCCGCCCTGGGCGTCAAGGGGGATATCCCCAATGCGAGCAAAGCGAGTATAATATATAAAGACACGGCGTATCTTGATTAATGTATGAATAAATGAATGATAATGGGGGAGTTTGGTGCTCTGTGACCTATAAGACCTATTGTGCGTCCCTATATGGTGCTTAACGAGAAGTAGTCTCGTCTTAGAGCACTTCGTTCAGCCCTGTTTCCCTCAGAAAGTGCAGAATTTAGATTGGATCCGAGATTGTAGTTCTCCTGTACGAATGTGATACACTTCCAGATTTTATTATTTTGTGAATGCAGGCGTCAGACCCCGCCAGAAGCCGCAGTCTATTTTTGCAAAAGCCAGTACAGGTTTTGTATCTTTCACGGTTATAGTTTCCGAGATGATTCTTGGCCTGTGCCCAAAACGGTTCCTCGAGAGTGTGGTTCTCTTGGTGTCTTCCACTTTTTTGATCTCTCTCGATAGAATTGATTACCCAGTCAAGGGTTGTCGATGCTCTCTTCCTCACCAGTCCATCCGCTATGTCATTCTCCTGATTAATGTAAAAAAAAACCTTAAATGAGTATTGTAATCAACTAATAACATAATTTTTAATTGTTGTAAATAAAATTTCAAATTCACCCCCTTTACCTAGATCAGCTTTTTTTGTATTATATTTGGTGACAATTTCACAGGAATAAATGTGAATGAAAGAAATTTTAACAAGAGTAATTTCAATATAATTTAAAATTTATTATATTTTAAATTTAGTATATTTTAATTTAGTTAATTTTCTATTTATTTTATTTTTGTCTATTGATCTCGACTGTCTATCTATTTCTAATTGTCAAAGAGTAAATTACGACTAACAAATTTATACTGACGATGACTACATTGTAGTCGAAATACGTATTTATAATACAAAAAAACTGATCTAGGTAAAGGGGTCGAATTTGAAATTTTATTTCAAAAACCTAGAGTTCTCACTAATTATCATTCGATAATATAATGTTTAATTGTTGTACTCGATGTTAGCTTATGCTGTTTGTCAAATATTGCAAACTTAACCGAGATAGTATACAATATTTATTCCTGAACAGGGCTGAAATTGAAATGCGTAATCAATATGGTCTAAATAAAATTGGACCAAACTAATAAATGCGGTAGTGAATACAAATTAATGAAAAATCTTGAATTGAATGGTTCGTTATTTGACTAAAATCCATTATAAAAAAATTCGTTACGCAGGAGCTGCTTCAACTTAGCGAATTTCCTTAGAATACATAAATCACTCTCTAGCGGTCACAATTTTAGTCTGATCAAAATGAAATGTCATATATGATTTTAGTATTTGCAAGGCCAATTTTATTAATAAATGACATACGTCGAGGGAAATGGAGGGGGGGGGGGGGGGGTATAAAGAAAGAAGAAAACACAAAATATAAAATATCTCTCTTAATATTAGAACAATCGAAAAATGCGTCAGATATAAAGTTGTAGAAAATCAAATTTGCTACAATTCATCACCTTACCATTTTTGCAAAAACTCTAATGTGTGCAGAGATATTAAGGAATTTAAATTTAAATCTTAAACCGTCAATATTTCTGTAAATATTAGTGTAACAGAAAAAATGATAAGAAACAAAATTACAGTAAAACTTAATACCTACAACTTTACTTCTTATAAATTTTTCGATTTTTCGAATATTAATGGAGATATGTCAAATTTTGTGTTTCCCCCTCCCTCTAAACCCCCCTTTCCCCTTATCCGATTTTCCCCATTAACGAACTTGACCTTTTGAATACCAAAAGCGCCTCAAATACCAAATGTCATTCCCATAAAATGAAAACTGTGACCGCTAGAGTGATTACAGACACACACACACACACACATATATATATATATATATATATATATATATATATATATATATATATATATATATATATATATATATATATATCCATAGATATATATATATAAATTTTACAGATGGGGATTTTTGACATCTACTAGGTAGGATCGATGGACATTTGAAGAAATTTTGACTTCGGTACGGGACCAATAGCTCTATTTCCTTTCAGGAAATTCGTTAACAAATATTTGAAATTTTCTTAACAATAATATTTTTGACTATTGTTTAACATAATGATTCTCAGCCTTTTTTTTGTCGCGGCACACTTTTAACGATTTCAAAATTTGACGGTACACAAAGAAAAAGATAAGTTTTAAAAGTTGTTTACTTACCTATAATACACTGTGTAAAATAGTTTATGACAATAATTTTAATGTAAAATAAAATAACATGTACTACAAAAACAACAGTACGTTTATTAAGGGATTAATTACAAGTTAATAATAAGAATACTTTTAATAGTCCAGTTAAGATCTACATTCGTGCTTGCAAAAGGTCAGGTCGTTCTGAATTTTTTATATGTTGTTAGGACCTAAACCAATATTAAAAAACCAGATTTGCAATTTCCAAAGTGCAGTGCGAGCGGCGGTGTTCCCAGAAAACCATGAAATTTTCGGACTTTTTTCAGTTTTTGCTCAACATCTCAGTGAAGGAAGGGTCTGACCAGTATAGTCATTCTATAAACTTTTAAAGTAGACTAAATTTTCAACAATTTGAGATCAAAACAAACTCTATAAAGCTATTGGTTCCCAAGATACAGTTCTTAGAAAATAGGCCATTTTTTCCGAAAAGTGAAATTTTTTCGAAATGGTCACTTATTTCGTAAAATATCTTCTAAAATACGCATCCCACGTCAAATATTGTATGTAAATTTAAACTTGTAGTAAATTTAATAAGCTTTCATTTGAGGTCAGAATGGTACCTGTATGCCCAGCGGTTCTCTCAAAAACGGCAGATAACCAAAAACAGTCTTAAGTTAACCAGCGCAGATAACCATGGCAGCGGACATATTTACCAGATGTTTGTATCCATATATTCGGTAAAAGTAGGTACCAATTCTAATCAGAAGGAAGGAAACAAAAGATAGAGGTCGTACAGCAGTTATCAGAACATGAGAAAATGACACACACTTCTTCTTCCATGCTTCAAGGGGCCACGCTTGTTTTTGAGAACTACAGTCTCAAAAAATAGCTGTACTGAGTATCGCTTTTGTTGGAGCCCATCTCCCCTATAACTATGTCATCGACAAAACGTTTTGGAGGTGAAAGAAGTGATTATGGAATTGGTGCCAAACACAGCTAAAACACTCCACGAAACAGCAGCATTCAAGCAAAAACAAATACATTCAAACCGGTTAATTGATAAATAAAACAAATATTAGAAATTTTCGTAAAATCACTTTATTTGACTAGTTTCGGGACACAGTCCCTTTTTCAGAAATAAAAATGAAATGCTAGTCTAATAAAGTGATGTTACGAAAATTTCAAATATTTGTTTTACTTAATAATTATAATAGATTTTCGTCAAGAAAAGACCAATTCAATACAAAACCGGTTAATTGATTTGAAAGATATAGGCAAACAAACACATAACCAATATCCTGATTTTATTCCAGTGCATTAAAGCAGTATGACATTAACTTCAAGCCATTTGATAAGATGGCACATGGCTTAGAAAAAACCTATGTGGTTGGAGTATTTTCAGATGAAAGACATATAATGTTTCAAAATATTAATTACTAGCATTACCCGTTGATTTTGTAACGCCCTTATAACCAAGTAACATAATATTTTCTCCCGTCAAGGACTGATAAATTATACACCTATACATCAATAAATTATACAACTATACCTTCCTCATGAATCATTTTTATAATATGTAAGGACCAATGTATACAAAAACTATATTACTATATAAAGCCATCGATTTTTAAGTATATCATATTCTAATATCAAAAGTTAATAACGTTGTTATTCTGTTCAAATTTATTGTCAATATTCAATTGTAATTTAGTTTGTTGTAATTAATTGTATTTCTTGTAAAAATAATTATAATATCATATTTTTTCGAAATAATAAAATCATTTTTTTTCGAAAAATTCTTTGCTAGAATTATAATTGGCGCAGCCGGTAGGATAGTTCGTGAAAATTCACCTACTATCTAGCGTCCATCGTAACTTTTAACGACGGTATCGTTGAAAATACGAGTGTATATTAATACTTTGGGACGAACCTACGAAACAAATAAATAAATTATAATTCACAACGAGTCACGAAATACAGTGGTGGTTTGGCAACATATTCGTTGGATTGGTATACCTCGACGGTTTATTGAAGATTTATGGTTGGAATACTGGAATACTAGTAATTTATCAACGGTTTATTGATTGATTAATTGGTTCATCAAGATTCGTTTCAACTTCATATCAATTCAGAGACGACGGTTTATCGTTTTATGGTGAATATGCAGACTACGTTCATAATTCTATTGTAAGTACAATTTGTTTGTTCTTATCCTCATGCCAAAACCATATCCATCCACTCGCAGCAGAACTAACACTAAATTAAACGACGGTTCATCGTTTTCTAATAGTAATTACAAGTCCGACGGTTTATCGAACAGTGAATCAGACAATAGTTTATCTAATTCAGAATTAACAGGAAAAATTAAAAATATTAATAAAATGGCAATACCACTTCAAATACCGCAGTTAGCTACTTTAGATCAAATAATAAATCACTTTAGAATACCTGATTGTATTAAAACTATAACTCAATTCGACGGGAATAAATCAGATTTGTTTAATTTTATTGACAGTGTTGATACTATTTTTTCAACATTATTACCATTAGTAGATGAAAATCTAAAAGCAATTTATAATAATGAAGTTCGTAAAAAAGTCATTGGAAACGCCAATGATGTACTTAATCAATACGGTAGGGTTATAGAACGGAATAAAATTAAAGAAATCCTAATTAATCATTATGCCGATAAAAGGGATGAATATAGTTTAACAAGAGATCTTCATACTTTACATCAAGGAAATCTTTCTGCTGAAAATTTCTTTAGTAAAGTAAACGAAGCACTCGCTTCACTCATAAATAATGTAGCATTACAACAATTAAACGCAGAAGTAAAGCAAAACAAAATAGATTACTACCATCAGTTAGCTTTAGATTGCTTTTTAACAGGCCTTAACAGAAACATAGGAAATATAGTGAGAGTATTTCAACCAAAAACTCTCTCTGATGCTTATAAACGTGTTCAAATAGAACAGAACGTGTTCTATAAGCAAAGTCAATTTCAAAAAACACCTGTTAAAATGAATTCAAACAATTCACAACAACCTAAAACTATTATAAGATACGTAAACATGAATGATTCTAACAGACCACCATATAACCCAAATCAATTTACTACACAACCACGTTTTAATTCTATGCCACAACAAAATCAACCATACGCTAATACTTTTGGTAATCATCCTCGATTACAATATAGACCCCAGAATAATAATGTGTTTAGTCAAAATCAAAATAGACCACCTCCGTCACAACCAAATTTTCAAAATAATAATAGATTTAACAATCCCCAATTTAACAAACCAATACTACCCAGACCTGAACCAATGGACATATCATCAGGAAACACTAGACGTTCATTTCATAACAATGGTTTTAAACCAACTAATCATGCAAACGTTGCATCACAAGAGTTATTTAATATGGATCCTGACAATCCAATCGACCCATACCACGAAAATTATAACAATTATTCATACGATCAACATAATTATCCACATCAAATTGATCATTCACGATATAACGACTATTTCGATACCCCACCTGACATAGTTGACAGTGATCAAATCGACTTAAACGAAATTAATATTGTTCAAGATGAAAATTTTCAATTAACTGCCTCAACACAACAGGATACGTAGAGTTAAATTCGCAACAAACCCCCTTTGGAAAATTACCATACATTCACATATGGGACGGTAATAACCAACTTAGATTTTTAATAGATACGGGTTCTGACGATAACTTTATCGATCCTAAACACACGAAACATTCAAACCTTATACCTACTCGACAAGAAATAACGACCGCTCTTAACAAACATCTGATTACTAACAAAATTTCCGTAGAATATATCAACGAACTAAATAATCAAACACCGTTAGAATTTTTAATATTTAAGTTTCATCATTTCTTCGATGGAATTATAGGGAATCAAACACTTAGGAAATTAAACTCTCAGATAAATTACTCTAACGATTCAATAACATTCAACAACGTAAGAAACAAAATATTTTACAAACCATGCATAAAAACCCCTATTTACACACTTGAACCATTTGAACAAAGACTTATTAATCTACCTATAGACAAAAAACAGAATGACGTTTACATACCACAGACACTCATAAACGACAACATACAAACAATAAGTGGAATTTATCATGCAAAAGATTATCATACAAAAATCTGTATTCAAAACCATTCTGACAAACACCAAAAGTTTTTACTATCTCAGCCACTTAAGGCCGAAGTATTGACAAATTATCACGAGTTTAACAATATAAACAAAAGTGTTGAACCTGATAATTTCGACTATACAGACAATTACGAATTTGTCACCAAAAACATACGCATGAATCACCTAAACCAAGAGGAACAAAAACATTTAACGAAGGCATGTATAGATTTTCGCGATATCTTTTACGAACCACACCAAAACATGACTTTTACATCCGACGTAAAACATAGTATTACAACTAAAGATGATATACCGATATTCACTAAATCCTATCGATACCCTCAGTGTCATAAGGAAGAAGTGAATAGACAAATTGATGAATTACTAGAAAAAGGCATCATACGTCCATCAAATTCTCCGTGGTCCTCTCCTATATGGATTGTACCAAAAAAGGCCGATGCTTCTGGTAAAAAGAAGTGGAGATTAGTCGTAGACTATCGTAAGTTGAACGAAAAGACTATTGATGATCGGTATCCACTTCCAAACATCTCCGACATTCTAGATAAGTTAGGTAACTGCAAATACTTCTCGACCCTTGATTTAGCATCCGGTTTTCACCAAATCGAAATGCATCCACGTGACATAGCTAAGACCGCCTTCAGTATTGATCATGGTCACTACGAATATACGCGAATGACATTCGGTTTGAAAAATGCCCCAGCCACTTTTCAAAGGGTGATGGACAATATGCTAAGAGAGCATATAGGCAAGAATGTTTTAGTTTATATGGACGATATTATCATCTTTTCATCGTCTTTACAAGAACATATCGAATCACTTCGTAAAGTATTTACTAAACTCCGGGAACATAATTTCAAAACACAATTGGATAAATGTGAATTTCTCCATAAAGAAATAGAGTTCCTTGGTCACATTGTTACCACCGAGGGGATAAAACCAAATCCTAGAAAAATCGAAGCCATAAAAAATTTTCCGATACCTAAAACAGTTACAGAAATTAAATCCTTCCTGGGACTATTAGGATATTATAGAAAATTTATCAAAGATTTTTCCAAGATAACCAAACCTCTCACACAATGCTTGCAAAAAGATCGACGCATAGACATTAATAACGTAGAATACGGACGATGTTTCGAATACTGCAAAACACTATTGACTAACGACCCAATACTCCAGTACCCAGACTTTTCAAAACCATTTGTACTGACAACGGACGCGAGTAATTACGCGATTGGTGGAGTCCTCTCACAGGGAAATATAGGATCCGACAAACCCATATGCTACGCGTCAAGAACATTAACAAAGACCGAACAGAACTATAGTACGATCGAGAAAGAACTCCTTGCGATAATTTGGGCAACAAAGCAATTTAGACCATACCTATTCGGTACGAAATTTACTATCGTGACGGATCATAAACCGCTCATTTGGTTATTTTCTCTAAAAGAACCAAATTCTAAGTTAGTCCGCTGGAGACTAAAACTTGAAGAATACGACTATACGATCCATTACAAAAAAGGAAAACAGAACACTAATGCCGATGCACTCAGTAGAATTCAACCTGAAATAAACTTAACTGATTCAAATAATTCACAACAGGCTGAAGTATCTACTCATCATAGTTCAAGCGAAAATCTTAATAAAGGTATTCCTATATCGGAACGGTGTCTAAATGAATTTAACAATCAAATAATCATTGATACCGGACTTCGCAACATGATTAATACAGAATATTTATTTAAAACGAGAAAACGCATAACAATCGAAATAGAGAACGACTTAACCACCGACAAATGCATTTCAATCTTTAAAGAATACATGAGTCCTACAAAATTGAATGCTATCCACACTGACGATACTACATTCAAACTTATAAGTAAAACTTATGACGAATATTTTTCGAAATATAAACTTATACGTTGCACCACGCTCTTAAGTGATGTTCAAACACTTGATGAACAAAGTAAACTCATAAAAGAATACCATGAGTTATCTGTCCATCGTGGAATCGACGAGACATTCAATCATCTTAAACGTACATACTATTTTGATAATATGAAATCTAAAATAACTACCTACATAAACACATGCGAGACATGCCTTAAATTTAAATACGAACGTCACCCACTCAAATTGAAACAATCTCCCACAGAGATAGCCAGCAAACTATTCGAAATAATCCATATCGATATCCTTTCAATTGAAAAAACAAACATTCTCACTCTTGTTGATAAATTCAGTAAATATGGCGAATGCATCGTCGTACCTTTTAAAAATTCCGTAGAAATTCTAAAAGCATTAAAAAACTATATAGCGCGAAACGGTATCCCAAATAAAATTATTCATGACAACGGATTGGAATTCTCTAATTTAGATGTACGCGAAATCCTTAAACTCTATGATATAGAAACCCACGTAACAGCTGCACGAAATTCAACAGGCAATTATCCTGTCGAACGATTACATAGCACAATTTTGGAAATTTTACGAATCTTAAAAAGTAAACATAAAAACAAAGATCTGACTGAATTACTAGACATGACAATGATAAAGTATAATAATTCAATTCACTCATCCACCAGATTAACGCCGTTCGAAATTATACGAGGTATACGCGATAAAACAATTATCGAACCGAAACAAAACGCCATTACCGAATTCAATAATAAACGTATTGAAGAAAGTAATGAAATCAAAAAACTAATAGATGATTCGAACAAAAAACAATTAGAACGTATTAATCGGTATAACGAAAATTTAAATGAACCCCCAGAACTAGATAATGAAATTTACTTAAAAAATGTTCAACGCAATACAAAACTAAGGACACCTTTTGACAAAAAGATAAAACAGTCAGAAAATAAACTTACTTTTAAGACAACTCAGAATATTAAATATCATAAGTCTGAAATAAAACCTAAACGAAAGTAATCTTCTTTCAGGTTTTTACGTTACAACATTGCACAACACATCGAATATCATGACTTAACTAATACCAAAGGACTATTGGCACTTAACCTAGGACCTACCAAACTTACTTCTCATTACAATAACCTTATTCATATAATTAACGTAACTAGCATTAGAAACAGTTTAGACCAAATTTATCTCAGCTTATTTAAAACAAATTTCAATGAAGCGCTATTTCATAACATAGTGAACTTAAAACACCAATACTTAGATTTAGATCATAAAATTAAAAGCCTAGAAATACAACACTATAGACCTAAACGTGGACTTATAGATGGTATAGGAACCGTTATTAAAAAAAATCACCGGTAACATGGACAACGATGATGCATTAGAAATTAATAATCAAATAGAAACGCTTAAAAATAATCAGTTGCTGATCAAAAATAGGATATCAGGACAACACCAACTTAATACACAAATGATACAACGCTTTGATAATATTACTAACTTCATTAATTCTGAACAGGCCAAATTGCAAATGTTAGCATCTGCTATGCAAAATTATCCAAAAATTGAACAACAGTTATTTCGGTCGCAATTCTGTTTTACTATACAATCGCAACTACAATATTTAGACAATCATGTACGCGATATTATTTCTTCTATCAGTTTAGCAAAACTCGGTATAATATCAAAACACATCTTGACAAAGAAAGAGTTAACTATTGTACACGATTCACTCAGTAAACAGATTAACATACTAAATGACGAACACTTGTACGAACTATTAGAACTTACAGCATACTATAATAATAGCAACATCCTATTTGTCGTTATGATACCTCAATTTACTAACGAGACCTTTCAAACAATAAAATTCAGACCTATACCTGAAAATCATCAAATCATACATCCCAAAACTAATTACATTTTGTACAATCCTCATAAATTCCAATTCCTCGAAGAAACATGCAATCGAATAGAACAAAGTCTAATATGTCCACCCATGAAATTACAATCACCAACATCTAATACATGTGAAATCAAGATCTTAGAAAATAAACCGGCTAATTGTACGCTACATCGCACAATGGAAGACGACTTTATTGAAGAAATTGAAGATAATCACATCATAGTAATAACGTCAGTCCACCTAAATATCACCAATAATTGTGGTAAAAATATAACGAATTTCGTGGGACGACTTCACATAATTTTATCACAATGCCAGGCCGATATCAACGGCATCACATATGGAAATTTACATACATCGGTTGACAACATAGAATTGGAACAAATTATTTACAACACCGTGAATATTACTAATATTGCAACAGATATCAACTTGGAAAATCTACAAATAAAACATCTTGAAAATACTCAAGAACTCAACTTATTAAAATTCAAACAAACCACACATATCAGCATTTCACTAATTATTATAATTTCTGTAATAATTTGTATTTCTATATTTTTCATGCACAAACGTTATTTCAAGAAAAAACCGCAAATGCAAGATGGGTCAGCTATGGAGCATACAACTCACCCAACAACTCCGGTTATTCAATTTCCTTGGAAAATTAAACAACCATCTTAAGGTGGGAAGAGTTACATATTCTGGAATAGACCTATCAATATAAAAATATTAAGCAAGCATCCGGTCACAATCACAACATGTGACAACACGTGCCTTTTTCAATAATATTTTAAGCAACATAAACAAAATATCAGCAATTTATATAAAATTTACTATATAAAGCCATCGATTTTTAAGTATATCATATTCTAATATCAAAAGTTAATAACGTTGTTATTCTGTTCAAATTTATTGTCAATATTCAATTGTAATTTAGTTTGTTGTAATTAATTGTATTTCTTGTAAAAATAATTATAATATCATATTTTTTCGAAATAATAAAATCATTTTTTTTCGAAGAATTCTTTGCTAGAATTATAATTTATATATATATATATAGATATATATATATATATTATATGTGTCTGTAATCGCTCTAGCGGTCAAAATTTTAATCTGATTAGAATGAAATTTGGTATTTGTACCGCTTTTGTATTCAAAAGGTCAAGTTCGTTAATAGATAAAATCGGACAAAGGGAAAGGTGTGTTTAGAGGAGGGGGAACACAAAATTTGACATATCTCCCTTAATATTCGAAAAATCGAAAAATTTATAAGAAGTAAAGTTGTAGATATTAAGTTTTACTGTAATTTTGTTTCTTATCATTTTTTCTCTTGCACTAATATTTACAGAAATATTGACGGTTTAAGATTGAAAATTAAATTCCTTAATATGTCTATACACATTAGAGTTTAAGCAAAAATGATAAGGTGATGAATTGTAGCAAATTTGATTTCCTACAACTTTATTCCTTACATATTTTTCGATTGTTCTAATATTAAGAGAGATATTTTATATTTTGTGTTTTCTTATTTCGTTATGACCCCCTTTTTCCTTGACGTATGCCATTTATTAATAAAATTGTAAATACTAAAATCATATACGGCAGTTCATTTTGATCAGACTAAAATTGTGACCGCTAGAAAGTGATTTATGTATTCTAAGAAAATTCGCTAAGTTGAAGCGTTACAAATTTTTTAATTGTTTTTGTCATACTCACGGAGAGGACTATCATTTATTTAATTTGATAATTATGTCATCTAGTCGAAGTTTTCTCATACAAATACAAATTAATAAAAATATATTTCATTGTGCACCACTTGGTAACTGAGATGGAAATTATAATCACATTACGACAAAAAGAGAAGGAAGAGTAGGTAGAATTGGGAAAATAATAAACATTTTGATTATATAAATTTTATTATACCTGAAAATAGACGCCATATTAAATTTTAGGTCATAAACTACTGATTTAATGCAATCCGAATACCAAAACGAAATTATAATTTGATGATACACCTATTCTGAATATTAAACTTTCAATTACTCGGAATTTTAATCATATAAGATGAATTTATATATCGAATAGACAAGACATTATAATTTTATTAGTTTAATAACGCTTTACTAGAATCGATCCCGTCGCAATGGACCAAAAGCTCAATTATATTATTACACAAGAAAGGAGTATCATTGAAAATTACAGACCAATAAGCCTAATGTCAAATATCTATAAAGTATTTTCCAAATAAATCTTAAACAGAATAACAGCGATAATGGACGAACAGCAACCCATGGAACAGGCCGGTTTCAGAGCGGATTTTTCAACTATAGATCACATGCATGTTGTAAAACAGTTGATAGAAAAATGCCAAGAATATGGTAAAGCGTTGTATATTGCATTTGTAGGCTATAGCAAAGCTTTCGATTCGATTAGACATGACTCGCTCTGGAAACCACTATCTCAGCAAGGAGTGCCTAAAAATATATACGTATAATCAAAAATATATACGAGAATAGTACCGTACAAATAAAACTTGAAACATTGGGTGAAGAGTTCCCAATAACTAATGGCGTAAGACAAGGAGACCCATTGTCGCGGTATCTTGGCTCTCTTTATACCTCAAAGGAGCGCTGCCCGAACCTGCAAATGATTCCGATACTCGACAAAAACAAAAAAAAATATATTAGTAAAAGTTTTTACTAAATATTTTATAATTGAAATAACACGCACGTTTTTTTTTTTAAGAAAAAAGAAAAAAAAATTAAATTAAACACAAGTTTTTACGAAACAAAAAAAAACCTGATTTTATTGCTTTAAAAAAAATGATTATCCAATTTCTTTTTCAACAATTATTTTAATTTTTCAACACAATGTCAAACTTTGAATTACTTGTACAAATTCCAACTTTAACTTGATCTGGATTGAACAACAATTATATACTTTGAACTGATCAGACAATGGTCGATTTTAAACTTTGAACTAATCAGACAATAGTCAATATTAAACTTTGAACTAATCAGACAATAGTCGATATTAAACTGATTTGATCCGCAGTGATCGTGGCTCTTTCATACCCGCCAAGGGTGGTTCTAGAATCCAGTTGTTGATGTTTAAGAAATATACATTTTTGTGAAAACATATTTTTACATGGATATTCTAGAATGGTGAAGTTTATCAACAACCATGGACGTATTCGCTGGTTCGGATTATTTATAAAATTAATTAAAAATTATAATACTCTACTAGGCATCGAACCAGCGCGATACCCATCCTGTTTAATATTTAATTGAACGCTCAACAGACACGGCCACGTGCGAATTCAAAATCTATTCACAAATTTTATGATACATTCATTACAAGCTTGTTTATTCTGGTTACTTGTTTTTACAAAATTATTTATTTGTGATCTATTTATGTTATTTGATTTTTGACTTTTGATTTTTATTTTTAATTAAATTATATGTAATAATTTTTTTCAATTTTTGATTTTTTTTAAAATAGAAAAACTTTAAATCAAAAGCATCTATTAACTTTTTTCAATTTTCGACCTAAAAAAATAACTTAGTTTAAGAAAAAAAAATAAATCGAGCTATATTATTTTCTTTTTGTACTTCTTTCAAAAAAAACTCCTTTTTTTTCAAAATATTTTTCGCAACATCTTACTTAATATTCTTCTATTTCATAATTAATATGTGTTGTCGCGGTATCTTGGCTCAAAACAGACGACCTAGTCTGTGAAACTTAAATGACTAAGTGGCATGCTGTTAACGTTTAAACCAACTTGATTCTATTCCAGGTTCCTGAATACATTTTCAAGCTTACAGAGAACAGTTTTGGGGATAATGGTGGTGTAATGAAAATTATTGAGAATAATTTTTTTGATCCAACACACATAGTCTTATTTGCTGAAGATGCAAAGACTCATGAAAAGATGCTACAACAGCTGGCAGAGACAAGCAAAACAGCCAGTCTCACTATAAATAAATCAAAAACGAAGCTAATGATAAATAAGGAAGATATAGTAGACAATGAAAACATAGAATACGTTAGAAACTATACATACTTAGGGCAATTCATATCATTTACCGACCAAACGGACGTTGAAATAGAAAAAAGAGTCGCTTGCGCATGGAAAAGATACTGGTCACTTAATGACGTTCATCCATGAAGCTTGATAGTAGATAAACAATTTTTAGTGAATTGAGTAGCTCAATTCAGTAGTTAACCTCCCTCAAAAATTTAACACCTGTCATCGATCATTTCAAAGAGTAATTATCGATTAAAAATCATACTTTTAACACAGCGTCTTATGGAGAACAGAATTTTTTTGTACTTAAAATTAGAATAACTGTATTATTAAAGTAGACACCATCATGAATAATGTTTATAAATATTCTTTGATGTATGCAGTTTATATAATTGCATTAAAAAAATGGTGTTGACGAACATTTGAATTAATTATGTAATAAAATTAAAACTTTTTTGTTAGGTTTGTTTTTGCCACCATATTTTGAAAACTGGCGACCACACACACTAAAATAATATACACATACACACAAATATAAAACATAGTTTACTATCATATCTGTCACTTCAAGTTAAATTAATTTCTAATTTAAAATTTCCTGGTATTTTCCAATAAATACTTTTAAAATATTTATTACAAATAAAAAAAGGTTATAAATCGTTGTAAGATTATTGACATACTTTACAACTTTTTTAAAATCCTAAATAAATTTTATTAAAGCTAGAACTCATTTGACTTCAGCGTAGCAAATGAACGTCCTTAAGGAGATACTCAAAAGTAAACAGTTTTCTATAATAGTTAAGAAAAAAGTTTATAACTCGTGTGTTTTGCCATGCCTGACATACGGATGCCAAACATGGGCACTAACTCAAAAACACCTAGAAAAACTGAGAACATGTCAGAGGTCAATGGAAAGAAATATGATAGGCGTAACGTTAAAAGATCACAATAGAGCAGAAGACATAAGATACATAACAAGAGTCGATGATATAATAAAGAAAGTAAGAGAGTTGAAATGGAGATGGACAGGACATATGACAAGAGAGAGTAAGATAAAATGGACAAATATCATTACAGAATGGCAACCACGCGATGCCAAAAGAAGAAGAGGCAGACAACTGAAAAGGTGGGCAGACGATATTAAGAAGATTGGAGAATTTACTTGGGACAGAAAAGCTAGAAATAGAAAGGAATGGAAAGAGTTGGAAGAGGTCTATGTGTCACAGGGCACGCTGATTACTAGACCGGAAAATTCGATGTAGTTGTTAAAATTTTAAACGTAATAAGTATAAATTTTTTGTAAGTTTAGTTTTCTAGCAATAAAGACTAATAAAAAAAATATATATACATATACATATATATATATATATATATATATATATATATATATATATATATATATATATATATATATATATATACAGTAGGGCTTCGTTAATCCGGAGAGGCAAAAACAAGACCCTTTCCGGATTATCGAGGCGTCCGGATTATAGTATGCCATATTTAATGGTAATAAAACACATGTTCAACCTTAGTTTCTTTAATCAATTTTTAAATTAAAGCATAAAGACAAAAATGTACATGTTCAAAATTACAACCATGTAAGAAAAACAGTAAGTTAATGTTAATGTAAAATTAACACTGTACGTACTACATGAAAGGCGATATACAAAAGACTGACAACGAATTGGCTCATGGCAGCACGCACCTACACCTGCCCGCCTCCCCCGCGAACCCCATTGTCCGGCCGGATTACAGCGATCACCGAACAAGCGGGAGTCCGGATTACCAAGCCCCTACTATATATATATATATATATATATATATACATATATATATATATATATACATATATATATATACATATATATATATACATATATATATATATATATATATATATATATATATATATATATATATATATATATATATAGATACTGAACATACTCAAAATGAACTTAAATTTTAATTAAATTAAATTAAAACATCTACCAATTTTAAAATAGAACGGAACCTCAATACAAACTTTAATCTCCTATAACTCACTCTTAGGGGTGTTCTACAAACGTTTAGCACGTTTTTCTACTTTTGAAGAATAGTCTAAATAGCAAGTTTCATGTAACTCATTTAAAAAACTGAGATCCCCATACAAACTTTCATCTTATATTTCACCCCGTTAAGGGTTGATCTTCTAAAAGCGCAGATAAAACATTCATTTTTAATTATTAATAACCGAAATATGAATTTTCATGTCTTTAACTTAAAAAAAACTGTACACTAAAACAAACTATCATTGCTTATTTCATCCCTTTGTCCGCACAGCCCCTAATTTGCCCCTAATCTGTATATTTTTTTTCAATTTTCACCAGGAAACCAAAATATGTCCTGAATAAAAAGTAGCCTAGGGTTCACTGAAAAGTCCTCTATCTGCAAATTAAAGACAAAATCGGTTCATGCGTTTCGGTAATTAGCCGGGACAGGCACAAATTTCTTGAAAAGGAAATTTGCTAAACACGCGTGTTTTGGTTTTGGTACCGTGCAAATAACCATATGAGCTTAAGAAAAAGCCTCTATTTCGAAATCACAGACGGACACTTCAAATTTTGCCCCAATGTTTAGAACAATTATTTGTGTTTTATAAATAGGTATTTCGACTATAAGGTAGTCCTCATCAGTATGAATTAGCTAATCGTAACTATCTCTGGGATATGGAGTCAGAGATATGTTTGTCGTTGCTAATTTGGTGCGTGTCTCACTGACTCCATATCTCAGAGATAGTTACGATTAGCTAATTCATACTGATGATGACTACCTTGTAGTCGAAATACATATTTATAAAATAAAAATTATTGTTCTAGGAATTGGAGAATAATTTGAAATTTAATAGGGATACGTGTTTAATTTTTTGATCTAATGTCCATTTCTCGAAATATCAGGTTGTATCTGCTTAAAAAACAGTCTAGACCACGAGCCACCAATATGAAAGTATCCCCCCTCCCTCGTGGGAAAACTGAAAAATAAAGAAAATAGAAAGAAATAAATAAAAAACTGTAATTCGCTAGTGACAAACACCTAAAACCTTAAAGTACATGTCAATACAAAAAAAAATGTTTGTGTCAAAAATTCCCACGGGGGGAGGAGGTTCACACCAGCCTCCGCTCTAGCCAGTCAACCTTAGGTTCATTATATGTAAATTTCTACATCAACAAATTCAAATACCTGAAACATACCTTATTTAAAATTAAAATTAAATTGATTTATTCGTATAAGAATTTATTTACACTGTCATTTGCACTGTTAATAAAATTTTATTTTATAATTGAAAAAATAATAATACATATTGACTTGAAAATATTCAACTTATTTTTGTGAAGGGATAAAATAATATATTTGTAAATATGGTTTTATATTTATTTATGAAAATTTATGAATATGCTCAGGAAATAAATTGAAAAGAAGGAAAATGATTAGATGAGAATAAAAAGCTTTGAAATGGAAATAGTCATTAGTATGTATTTATATACAATAAACCATATTTTGACAAAATGGAAACCCGACTTTAAAAATCGAATATTCTATAACAAAAAATGCACTAAAAAGTAAAAAATAATTGCATATACTTGTGCCAATTTTAGTTCACCTAAGCAAAAATTTTTAAATATATATGTACAATTATTATTATTTTTGGAGTCGGTGTCAGCATAGAGAAATTCACATAACTTTTGGACACCGCCTCCAAAAATAACAATAATTGTACATATATATTTAAAAGTTTTTGCTTTGGTGAACTAAAATTGGCACAAGAATATGAATTTATTTTTTACTTTTTAGTGCATTTTTTGTTATAGAATATTTGATTTTTGAAGTCGGGTTTCCATTTTGTCAAAATATGGTTTATTTCTCGCTTTTTAGTGACTTTAAAGTTCTAATAAATGACCTACTAATTTTAGGGCATTTTTTTAAAACACATTTTTTTTACCCTTTTTTTTTTTTTTTTTTAATTTTTAGTGCATTTTTTTATAACAGATTTTCAGTTTTTTTTGCATGCATTTTGTTTTTTTTTTGTAAAAATTTTTTTTTTTTTGGGTCGGTTTATTTTTTGTACAAAATTTTTTTGAAGTCGGTTTTGAAAAAAAATTTCTTTTTTTCCCATTATGAATGAGTGTACCCTTTCAAAAAAAAAGAAATTTCGCAGAAATCGGTTATTACATATAAAATGGGGATTTTCCTCGATTTCCCGGGGATTCCTTCATCAGAATGCGATTTGGTGCCAATGGGACCAATGGGAAACCAAACCCTTTAAAACAAAAACAAAAAATTCAAAATCGGTTCATAAATGACGGAGTTCTGAGGTAACACACATAAAAAAAAAATACAGACGAATTGAGAACCATCCTCCTTTTTGAAGTTGGGTTAAAAAATAAGTTGGATCACATTGCACGGCTGTGCGTCAGACCAAGTTTAAGTATAGATGCTTGCCTACTATGTTTACAGGAAATATTAGAGTTGTTTACGCCTCTGTATCTCAGAAACCAAAAAAACTCAAATGTAAAACGTAGCGTGAGACCCACTAAAATACTTGGGACACATTTTCAGCGAAGACGGCATCGACAGTAAAATAAACTTGCAAAGAGTAATCTAGAAACTTGTGTACTGATGGACTCCGCACAGTAACCAGGCGGCCTGCCAGTAATAAATAATACTTAACATTCATTCTGTATTGGAGAAGCATTCCAACACAGTCTGTGTATATATTTATATGCAAGTTTATTTTACTGTCGATGCCGTCTTCGCAGAAAATGTGTCCCAAGTATATCACTTTATTGCCCCCAATGCCACATTTTCTCGGTTTACAAATTAACCCATATTGTTCTAGTCTTTCTTGTACAAGATCCAGGTGGTGTAAATGTTCTTTGACTGATCGACTGTATATGAGTATGTCATTTAGGTATACTTGGCAGAAATCTTCGATGTATCCAGATATAATTTCGTTCATTAAATTCTGAAACGTAGCTGGAGCAATTTTCACGCCAGACAGCATGACTCGAAATTGATAGAGACCGCTTGGGGTGGTAAATGCTGTGTACTCTTTCGATTGTGGATTCATTTCAATTTGCCAATAACCAGTCCAATGTAGACAATTTTTTGGCCTCATTAACTTTTCTCAATATTTCTTGCAGATCGGGAATCGGAAATACTCTTTGTAATGTCGTTCAATTTTCGATAATCGACGCACAATCAAAAGGTTGCATCTTTCTTCTTTGATAACACGACGTATAAGGCCCAGGGCGATGTGGATGGGTTCTATAATGCTATCGCCGTTCATCTCTATCAATCATATCTTCCAATACCAGTTGTTTTTCATTGTTGTACGGGTATGGTCGTAATTGAATGGGGGAATTTTTCGTGATTTCAATTTTATGTGTGATAGTTTTTGTCCTTCTAACTTTGCCGAACGCGCTTGGATGTCGCCGAATGACATCTTTTAACTGCCTAATGCTTCGTTAAACACTGCCTATTCTCTATTTGCTCCATCAGGTTTTTTCCATGCAATGCAGACTTCCTTATCACATCCCAAGTAAATTATACCACTCCGGTAATTAATGTTCACACCATATTTCATTAAAAATTCATGACCAAGTAACAAATGGTTTCGTAGGTCAGGTATATCCATTACTTCAATATTGAACCTAATTCTTGATATCATCACATCCATACACATTTTTCCAAAAATCTTGAAGATATTGTTGCATGTGGCTCCATTCCCTGTACAATATTTGACAGGGTGCCATTTACCAATACTTCTTGCCAATTCTGCACTTATAAAATTGTGTGATGCCCGACTATCTATTAATGCCAATATTGGTTTTCCACGCATATGAACTTCCACAATTGGCCCATTCTGGTGTGAGTTCTTGGTCTTCATTGTTGACAGACGAATATGTAACTGACGGTGTTCATGCCGATGTTGTTCGGTTTTGTGGAGGTTATCCCAGAACCAATTTCCTCCCTCATTGATCGTGGAATTATTTTCCCGACCAGGTCTAATTTGTTGTTCCCTTCTGAGACAGTTTCGACTAATTTGCCCCACTTGGCGGAATCATTGGTCGAACCACGTGCCTGGACTGTTTGGACGTGGTGGTGGTGGTGGTCTTGCTGGTGGTTCTTGACGATTTCTCGTTGGCTCTTCATCCAGTGTTCTGACCGCAATTCGTAGATCATCCAACGATTTCGGATTGGAAATCTTTACTAACGGCCGTACGTTGTCTCGTAATAAATTTAATATTATTGGCACCACGACATCAGTATTTCTGTCGGCATGCACTCTCCTGAATTGCTGCACCTTCATGTTTACGAACGCCTCTGTTTTCAGTCCTGTGGGCTTGAAGAAGCTCTCCAGTTGCCATTTCCTGTCATCGCAGGTGTAGCCCAACCCACGATTCATTAATGCCCAATCTCTTGCTGGTACCGTTAGTTTCTTTGTCACCATTTCCACCCAGCAATCTACAGGCAGGTGTGTTTTCTTTAGTAATTCCGTCGCTCTTTTCAAAAATAGTATTGGGTCTTCAGCCGATCTACCACTAAAGTCCGGCATGATTGGCAGAAGCGTCGTTGTGTCCAATGTGGCGGAGCGAATGACTCTATTCAACTCTCCAGGATCTATGCGCGTTTGTCGAAGTTGCTGTGTCTGACGGTGCTCGATCCGTATCCACGACTTTCCATGCCATCGAGCCGTGTGGTTAAATTTCTCTCTATATTTTTGACTTGTGTGCGGGTCTCAGCGACATTGGTTTGAATATTTGTAACGTCGGTTTTCGCAGCCTCAATGTCAGTGCTTACTTGTCCGATACGTTCTATGGACACTTCTGTTAGGTTCTCCATCCGCTCCAACAAGTCTTCTTTCAGTTTCTGATGGACTTGATGAATTATATTTAGTGTTTGTTCGCCTAATTCTGTTTTAGTTGGTTGTCCACTCTTTCTTCAGACTCGTGAAGTTGCTTGGCCATCCTCTCTTTACATCCTTGAAGTTGATCGCCCATTTTTTTTGTCTAAGTTATTGAAGTTAGTCATCAATGCCACGAACATCTTCTCTACGGTTGCTGCAGCTGGCTCTTCCGGGTCGGAAAACACACTTCTTCGTCGTTCTGATATGGAGTTGGCTGTCAACGATGTTCCTTGTGTCCTACTTTGGTGCTCTTCCCATCTTGCCTGCAAAGCCTCTCTGGTACCAGTACTATCCAGTCCTTCTGCTTCCATCATCTTACGAACACATTACATAGAAATGCTGCCAGTAGCCATTGTAGATGCTTCTTTCTTCCGTGCGTCTCCCCCGTCTTGTCACAGTAGCCACTTGTCGCGGTATCTTAGCTCTGTTTAACCTTCAAAGAAGCGCTGTAGAACCTACAACAGATTCCGATACTCGACACACACAAAAACACAAATATTGGTAAAATTTTACTAAATGTATGTCAATTGGACAACACGCATTTGAGAAAAAAATTAAATTAAACAAAATCTTTGTATTATTCAAATCAGAAGTTTATTTGATTTGAACAATAATTTGAATTTAATTTTTATTTTATTTTCACAACTAATTGAGTCTCTTACTAGTTTTAATACAACAATGTACAACGGACTAGCGCTTGCCGCGTCTTTTATACCCGTCATGGATCTTTCTGGAAACATGGTTGTTGACACTTAAGAAATTATTGTTTTTGAAAACATATTTTATATGGATTTTTCTAGAAGAAATTACTTTCTCGACAACCATTTAGAGAGACCGATAATTAATAAAACTTATAAAAAATTATAATGGATCGCCTGGGATGCGAACTGACTCCCCTTGTGATGCCTTAGCCCGCGCGGCCAATGCTAATTCAGAAATTATTTAGAATTTACAACATAATATTGTCTGTAAGCAAGCTTGCTGTTTTGTAATGTGTAATTGCTAAAAATTTATTCGAAATTCTTAATTTGCTAAATCTGTTATGACTATATTGCAAATCATCTAAGACGTATTTAAATCATCTTCAAGGTTGCAAATTATACAAGGTCAACTACAACGTCGTTTGCAAATTATATTGGTCATTTATAAGGACATCTGCAATAAAAATTTTTTTGCAAATTTATAATAGCGGTTCTAGGTATTTCGCAACATTGTAAAATTGGCAATATGGTTAATGACACAATGTTGCAAAATATAATTTTTCCACGCAAATCTTTACATCATTTCTGAAAAAACGGTCGAGGCTACTCACTATAAACATTTTAGAATTTAACTTTTGATTAAAATTTACCACGCAAAGTGATTGCCAGTAAAGTTTTTGGATCTCTTTTGAATATTGCAATTAACCATGATTTCGAATTTAGTTATAATATGAATACAGAGATTGGGATTTAATTTCTTATTTACATTTGCCTGTTTCACATAAAAATTAGTGAGCCTTTTTATTACATGCTTTGAAATTAAACAGTCTTACAGTCTTTTTATACCCAGTATATTTATAAATATACAAGGTGTATTAAGTTTAGTCCCGACTTTGTAACGCTTAAAAATATTAATCCATGACAAAAATGCTTCAAAAAGATATTTATAAAATGGCCTAATTCGGCCGTTTTCACATGTCCGTCTGTCTGTCCGTCCGTCTGTGAAGCCGATAACTCAAGAACGAAAAGAGATAACGAGCTGAAAATTTTTGTGTGTTCTAGAGCAAAAAAGTAAGGTCAAGTTCGTTAATGGGCAAAATCGGAACATATTTCCCCCCACTAGGAGGGGGGTAAATACCCGTCTTTGAAAGCGTGAGAGATAGAAAAAAAATTTTGAGACAAAAAATCTTCTTCTTTTTAAAATAATTATCTTTTGTTTGAAAAATTTTTCCATAAACTCAATAGTTTTCTCATAATTTGTGCAGAAAGAGCAAATAAGAGGGGGGAATTACACATCTTTCAAACCGTAAGAGTCAGAAAAAAAATCTTCTTCTCTTTAAACTAAACAACTTTTGTTTGAAACACTTTTTCATAAACTCAATAGTTTTCTCAAAATCTGTCCTCAAAGTTGAAAAAAATGATAAATACAATTGATAAGCGAATGAAGGCATGGTCTCCATGTACAAACGGGCACATGACAAACATAACATACATCAAATAGTATTGTTTTTATGTTTATTTCAGTTTTGTAAACCAGGTGAATATATAAGTTCCAGGTGTAAGTGATTTTCCTTTTCAAAGAAATAGTTGGTCTCTCTCATTATCTATATATAATGTACATATATATGTATATATATATATATATATAGATATATATATATATATATATATTTATATATAAATATATATATATATATATATATATATATATATATATATATATATACAAATGTATATACATAATTATATATATATATATATATATATATATATATATATACATATAAATATATATATATATATATATATACATATATTTGTATTCTAACGCAGCATCGGCTATTGTTTCGCGTTGATAAACTAACGATTCTCGTCGCCTTAATTTAACGCTTGGCGTCAAAAAACGATCGCGGATTATTTACATCAGCGTTGATTAACTAATGCTAAGCGTTGACCTTACGCTTTCTATTGACTAACACTTCTCATTGACGCTTCGCTTTGAATACGGTTCGATGTAGCTTACGTTTCAGGTTGGTAAACGCAAAGCCTTGACCTAACACTTCATACTGACTAACGGTTCTCATTGACCAACGCTTCACGTTGGCTGACTTACGGCTCGCTTTAGCTAACGTTTCGCGTTGGTTAACGCTTTGTATTGTTTACGCTTCGTGAATCACCGACGCTTTGCTTTGAATAACTAACGCTACGCATTAAACAACGCTTCGCGTTGGCTGACTTGTGGTTCGCTTTAGCTTACGTTTCGCGTTAGTAAACGCATTGCGTTTACAAAAGCTTCGCGTTGACCTAACACTTCCTATTCACTAACGCTTCTCATCGGCCTACGCTTCGCGTTGGCTGACTTACGATTTGCGTGGACAATCGCTTTGCGTTGATTAACAAAAGCTTCGCGTTGACCTAACGCTTCTTATTGACCGACGCTTCTCATTGATCAACGCTTCGCTGATTTACGTTTCATTATAGCTAACATTTCGCGTTGGTAAATGATTCGTGTGAAATCACGCTTCGCGAATCAACAAAGCGAATCACGGACGATTCACTTTGAATAACTAATGCTTCTCATTGACCAACGCTTCGCGTTGGTTGACTTACGGTTCGCTTTAGCTTACGTTTCGCGTTGGTTAATTATTCGCTTGGCATAACGTTTTGCGCATCAATGACGCTTCGCTTTGCATAACTAACTCTTCTAATTGACCAACGCTTCGCGTTGGCTGACTGATGGTTCGCTGCAGCTTATGCTTCGCGTTAGTAAACGCTTTGTTAACGCTTCGCGTTGACCTAACGCTTCATTTTGACTTACGCTTCGCGTTGAGTGATTTACGGTTCGCTTTAGCTTACATTTCGCTTTGCGTTTACAAACGCTTTGCGTTGATAAACTAACGCTTCGCATTGATTAACTATCGCTTCGCGTTGATTAACTAACACTTTGCGTTGATTAACTAACGCTTCGCGTTGATTAACTATAGCTTCGCATTGATTAACTTACGTTTCGCATTGACTAACTAACGCTTCGCGTTGATGAACTAACGCTTCGCGTTGATTATCTAACGCTTCGCGTTGATTAACAAACGCTTCGCGTTGATTAACTAACGCTTCGCGTTGATTAACTAACGCTTCGCGTTGACTAACTAACGCTTCGCGTTGATAAACAAACGCTTCGCGTTGATTATCTAACGCTTCGCGTTGATTAACTAACGCTTCGCGTTGATTAACTAACGCTTCGTGTTGACTAACTAACGCTTCGCGTTGATTAACTAACGCTTCGCGCTGATTATCTACCGCTTCGCGTTGATTATCTACCGCTTCGCGTTGATTATCTAACGCTTCGCGTTGATTAACTAACGCTTCGCGTTGACTAACTAACGCTTCGCGTTGAATAACTAACGCTTCGCGTTGATTATCTAACGCTTCGCGTTGACCTTACGCTTTCTATTGACTAACGCTTCTCATGACCAACGCTTGGATGACCTACGGTTCACTTAAGCTTACGTTTCGCGTTGGTTAACGCTTAGCGTTTACAAAAGATGATTTTACGATTCGCGTAAAATCGCGCTTCGCGAATCACCAAAGCCAATCATCGGCGCTTCGCTTTGAATAACTAACGCTTCTCATTAACCTCGCGTTTTAACTTCGCGTTGGCTTACTTATTGTTCCATTTAGCTTACGTTTCGCGTTGGTAAACGCATCGCGTTTACCAACGCCTTGCGTTGATTTACTAACGCTTGGCGTTGACTTAACACTTCCTATTGACGAACGCTTCTCATTGACCAACGCTTCTCATTGACCAACGCTTCTCATGGGTCAACGCTTCTTATTGACCAACCTTTCTCATTGACCAACGCTTCGCGTTGGCCGATTTATGGTTCACTTGACCTTACGTTTCTCGTTGGTTAACGATTCGCGTGAAATCACGCTTCGCAAATCTCTGACGCTCCGCTTTGGATAACTAACGCTTCTCATTGACCAACGCTTCGCGTTGGCTGAATTACGATTCGCTTAAGTTTACGTTTCGCGTTGATTTACTAACGCTTCGCGTTGACCTAACACTTCCTATTGACTAACGCTTCTCATTGATCAACGCTTCGCGTTGGGTGGCTAACGGTTTGCTTTAGCTTGCGTTTCACGTTGGTTTCACTATGTGTTGATTTATCAGCGCTTCGCGTTAACTTGCTTACGCTCTGCGTTAAATTGCATACGCTCCGCGTTAACTTCCTCTCGTTAGCTAGTACTGAGTATCGATTGACGCTTCGCGTCGGCTAACTCTTCGCGTTGTTTAACTTACGCGTACTAACGCTTCGCGTTAACTATCGCTACGATTTGACTAAGTTTTCACGCTTACTTTAAGCATTTACCATTCGCATGAAATCACGCTTCGCGTAGAATCACGGACGATTCACTTTGAATAATGAATGCTTTTCATTGACCAACGCTTCGCGTTGGCTGGCTTGCGGTTCGCTTTATCATACGTCTTGCGTTAGTAAACGCTTTGCGTTTACCAACGCTTTGCGTTGATTAAATAATGCTTCGCGTTGACCTAACGCTTCCTATTGACAAACGCTGCCCATTGTCCAACGCTTCGCGTTGGTAGACTTACGGTTCACTTTAGCTTACGTTTCGCGTTGGTTAATGCATTGCGTTGGTTAACGATTCTCGTGAAATCTCGATTCACGAATCACTGATGCTTCACTTTGAATAACTAACGTTTCTCATTAACAACTAACACTTCCTAACACTCGAAGTCCTAACACTTCATAATAACTTACGCTTGTCATTTACCAACGCTTCACGTTGGCTGACTCGCGGTTTGCTTTAGCTTACGTTTCGCTTTGATTTACTAACGCTTCGCGTTGACCTAACACTTTCTATATACTTACGCTTCTCATTGACCAACGCTTTGCGTTGGCTGACTTACGGTCCGCTTTAGCTTACGTTTCGCTTACTTTAAGCGTTAATATCGCGTGAAATCAAGCTTCGCGTTGAATCACTGGCGATTATCTTTGAATAACTAACGCTTCTCATTGACCAACGCTTTGCGTTGGCTGACTTACGGTTCGCTTTAGTGTACGTTTCACGTTGGTTAACGTTTTGCGTTTACCAACGCTTTCCGTTAATTTTCTAAATCTTCGCGTTGATTAACTTTTCGCGTCGCCTAACGGCTCGCGATGACCAACGCTTTGCGTTAACAGTCGGTCGCGTTGTTTAACTCAATTATATAACTCAATATTTAAATATATAAAAATCACAAGAACATTAATATCCATTTTTTTAAATGCATGAACATTTTTACTGTTTCAATATTAATTATTAACACAAAACAAACATTTACAAATCTAGAGCACGGTAGTGCGCAAGGTCGAGTTTAAGGGACATTTGGCCTTCTTACTTACAGTGCTATTACTACTAGAAATATCATAGATAATTTGACCCCGAAATATCTTCTGAACGAAACCAGCAACAGTGCTGATTTTTTGATAATTCATATTTTATAAACATTGAATAGGCAGAAATATTAACAATACAAAGTATATACAACTCAGTATATACTGGGTATTCAAACAATTAACTCAGTTAGTTGTTACATTACTTGTTTTATTTTAAATTTATAACGAATTTTAGTAAATTTATAATGGATACCTCAATACGAAAAGTCGATAAAGATACTTAAAAAAGCATGGTTTAATTTTTATGATTTGAATTGCAAATTGAACACTCGCCTTGTTCCATCAAATTTAGACTCCCGTTCATAAAAATTGAACCAGTAAGTCAGATTCTAAGCGTACATATATATAATATTACATACAGTAACACTAGAATGTTTCAACTAGTTCAATTTTTATGAATGGGAGTGTACATTGAAGCTGTAAAAGAAATGCATGGTGATCAGTAGACTGAGAATCAAGACCCTAATATATGTATAAATAAGATGTAAAATTATACGTCCTTAACATTGAACTTATGGATAAAATATTTAAATAATTCTAGTTTTTGTTAAATTATTGTTCATTATGGATAATATTGATTGGTACCATTACTTGATTGCCATTGTTTTCATTGTTGAAATACAAAGAAATTATAATTAAATTAAATACTCATATGAAATAATTAACTCGTCAACCAGGAATCGAACCTCAGGCCTGTGGATATCTAGTCCAACGTGTTTACCGCTACACCAAAGACGACTCTGACGTAAGAGCCTCCTTTTCATATCATTTTTATATTGACAGTAGGTATTATTTCTGTCGAAATTATTATTTATATATTTATTTGTGTGTACTTAAGCGTCAACAATACAATGTTTGTCTAAATTCCATTTAGGTTATGTAAGACAAATTCTAGAAGACTAGCGTATACTTTATAGACATCCACATAGTCATGTTCGATTCCTGGTTGACGAGTTAATTTTTTTATATCAGTATTTAATTAAAATTCAATGCCATTGACTATATGGTATACGCTAGTCTTCTAGAATTTGTCTTACGTAACCTAAATGGAATTTGTTGACGCTTAAGTGTACACAAATAAATATATGTATAATTAAATTGTTACTTGTGGGTTTAGTTAAAAGAACCTAGTGCACATTATACAGTTTACGCCCTAAAATATTTGTATCCTTGAATATATTATGCTAAAATAATTGGATCTAAGTATTGCGCTACATGAAATAACGAATCTCTTCATTCTCAATAACAATTATGTCAATTGTCAATGTGTTTCCTACTTTATTTGGTAAGGTGCATTTTTTTAGAAAAGTATAAACATACTTCTTACAAATATATAAGATGTAGAGAAGCTAATTAATAATTTACGAATGAACGAAAAATAATTTTATTAAGTTTTCACTAATGAACTAAATTGTGTAGCATATATAATCTAATAATAGCTGTTTAATATTGTATGAAGGTATAACACAACACAAACATAAAGTTAAGGACGTTCATTTGCTACGCTAAAGTCAAATGAGTACTATCTTTAATAAAATTTATTTAGGATTTTAAAAAAGGTGTAAAGTATGTCAATAATCTTACAACGATTTATAACCTTTCTTATTTGTCCTAAATATTTTAAAAGTATTTATTGGAAAATACCAGGAAATTGTAAATTAGAAATTAATTTGACTTAATGTGACAAATATGACAGTAAACTGTGTTTTATATTTGTGTGTATGTGTATATTATTTTAGTGTGTGTGGTCGCCAGTTTTCAAAATATGATGGCAAAAACAAACCTAACAAAAAAGTTTTAATTTTATTAAATAATTAATTCAAATGATCGGCAACACCATTTTTTTAATGCAATTATATAAACTGCATATTTTAAAGAATATTTTTAAACATTATTTATTATCCTGTCTACTTTAATAATATAGTTATTATAATTTTAAGTTCAAAAAAATTATGTTCTCCATAAAACGCTGTGTTAAAAGTTTGATTTTTAATCGATAATTACTCTTTGAAATGATCGTCAACAGGTGTTAAATTTTTGAGGGAGGATAACTACTGAATTGAGCTATTCAATTCACTAAAAAAAAATTTTTTTATCTATCAAGCTTCATGGATGAACGTCCTGAATATAATATTTTTTAATGTTCATTAAAGTATACGTTGCACCAACATCGGTTTTAGCGCAAGAAGCAAGGCTCATATCTTCCAAATTTTTGCCAATGTATGAAAATGATTACGGACGATTTATTTGCTAAAAATCAATTTGGTCATATTTTTTACAATTCATAGAGAAGTGAATAAAAGGGCAGTTACTATAATTATTTATTCAATTTTCATGTGCTACATTCTCCACATTTTCCCAATCAATTATATCATAATTTAAAAATTATGATAAGTATGATAAGGGAATGTATGATTCCCGATTGGATCCCATCGCATGATTGAATAGTTACAAAAAACTGGTTTCTTCAACGCTTTAACGATGGGAAATCAAATATATCATTGACTTCATTCAAAATAACACACGAGGATTACCAATTTCACTCATAAAATTAACAATTTCAATAAAATAGGAAATCACATTTTTTGAAAATTAGTACCTACGATGAAAAAATTAGGGGGAGTCTGTTTGAACATGCTTGAAAGGTTTTAAAATGCTCGTTCTTTTAGTAGTAATATTTGATTTAAACCATACGTCATGGTTGACAACGCATGATTGTTAATACTTCATTACTAATATAAGCAAACGGCTTTCAGTTAGTGTTTTGTATCCAAATAAAAACCTCATTATGAGTATTATGCATTAGAGCCTTCATTTTTCGAATCAACCCAAAAGCTGTTACTGCAGAATGTTATGAACTGTGTAATTAGCGGTTTTATCCTAGATTTCATTAGTGGTTAAATCTAAATTAGACAAAATAATCCACAAATTTGTGTAGCCTACATTTTACTTGACAAAACTTGAATTCTGGTGAACACCTCATGGAAATTGGTCCAGTGAGTATCGCGTGATGAGGCACCAAATTAAAAGAGCGAACGACATAAATTGAAAAATTTAAATATATATCTTTTTCGTTGTATTTAATCAACCTCGCTCTAATCACAAGGGACCTCAGCCCACTTGATCCCTGGGGCAGCCTTCGGCATCGGCCCCGCATCTTAAGAAAATTACAAAAAAGCGCACCCTTCTAGCATTTATAGAAGTCAATAAATTATTTTTGGAAGGTTTTTCCGGGGGGTTGCGTTGGAAAAATGAAAGTTTTCCGATTTTTCCCATAAGTTTGAAGTGATTCCGCGTCGATTGCAACCGCACTCTTCTAGCATGTCTAGAAATGGGTTAGCATTTGTATACGTCAGTGAGTGAGTGAGTTACACAAAGGGCTGTAAATATTATAGGACTCACTGTGCTCGCAAGAGGGCTTCGCCCGTTCATGCCTAGGGCTGCCTTCGATCTTGACTCTGCGTCAAAATAACACATGAATTGAAAAAATCCCTTCTTTACTTCTATCCATGTTAGATGGATGCGTTTTTTGCATTCGATGTGGAATAATTTAAAACATATGGGAATTATCGAAAAACTTTAATTTTTCCAACCCAATCTCCCCGAAAATGGACCCCCCCCCCCCAAATACCTTAAATCTATACAAGATAGGAGAGTAGTGTTTTTTGCATTCGACGCTCTTTAATTTCTGCATTCGACAAATCCCCCATCCCCGAAAATGGATAAATCTCCCTAAATATCATTTTTACTTTTAGACATGTTAGAAAAATACACTTATTTGAATTCGACGTAGTTTTAATTGCATATTACGAAAAATCTGAAAAAAATGTTTTCAAAATACAGTATTTTCTACTTGATTCAAACAAGCACTCTTCTAGAATGGTCCAGGACACTATATAAATAGAGAAATTTACCAATTTCAAATCAGTTTTAAATTTGACATTTGTTCGATTAAGATCAGAGTTTTAAATTAACATTGTTCCGTTATCGTCAGTTTAAAAGTAAAAATTGTTTAAGTAAACTTAAAAATTAACAGCTGTACATTTTTGTATTATAAAGAGAAAGAGACTCAAATTCTTCTTTTTTTTTTCAAATAAAATAAAATGAAGGAAATTCATTAAGTTTTTGTTTCATTTAGTATTTTTTTTGTTATAATAATTATTATTGAATTATTGCTAGATTAAGAAACAATTAATCTTTGAAGTTTCGATAACCATTAATTATTATTTAAAAAAAGGATAATCAGAGGGTAAGATGTTATCACAAATAGATTGAGACAGAAAAATTGAACGAATTATACACAAATCAAAATAAAATTGAAAAGCCCACCCTGACTACCTAAATATCAGCCGCACTCTTGAAACATTGAAACAACAGACCAGATCAAATAGCTTAAGACATGTCAAAAATTAGGAAAAGCAGAGAAAACATACAATACGTATTGTATTTGTATGTTTTCTCTGCTTTTACTAATTTTTATACGTCTCAAGCTATTTGATCTGATCTGGAAAAATAAAAAAAGAAATATTAGATATTTGTCATCAACAAAACTCTTTAAAAGACAAGGAGAAAATCTTGAACCCTGGTTTTAGCCCCCTATATCAGTGTTTTATCTCGGAGGTAGACACGGCTGCTTATCTGACATACCCGGTTAACTTTCAAAAAATTAAACTTGTTAGCCAAATTAGAGTAACCGGCAACCTAACAGTAAAACTCTCTGCCAATAAATTAATTTACAAATTGAAGCAAGACCGTTTGTGTCAGATATGCAACAAGAACAAACCAGAAACAATGATACACTTCCTGCTAGAATACCCAATTTACCACGCATACAGATTACACTATCTAGCTAAACATATTAACCTACAAGATCCGTTTGAACAACAATTCGTTGAGTTATTAAGTAAAGTCACAATGGCCAAGGTAGATAGTATATTTTTCTATACCAGCGGGGCATTAAAAACCAGATGCTTCATCCTGGAAGAATGAAAACCATAAAACGATAAAATTTATAAAATATATTCCATATTTAAAATACTGATACACAATATTTTAACTTTAGTATACTGTCGTATCCAATAGGCGGTACGGCAAATCAGTACGGTTATTAGGCAGGGGCGCCGTCACCAGAGCATTTGTTCCAGGTACAAATTCGTAGACCTTTTGTCCAATTCCCAAATCAAAGTACTTATTGAATTATTGGCGTTGCGTCCATAAAATACCACTGTCCCAAATTGAAGATGAATTCTCCGTCCAGTGAATATTATGTCCAATTACAATTCCAATAATCTGTCCAATGACTTGATTTTGACTTCGATAATAAGATGACTTGATTTTACTTTTATCAAATCAAATGAGAAAGTTCACCTTTTGAAATTATAACAATTTACTTTTTGGTTTTTTAGTTAAAAATACTTTTATTAAAATTATTACTATTAAATACAATAAAATATATAAAATTAAATATATTCTCGCAATTAACAATTTAATTAAGTATCGGAACTAATTTAAACTGATCTGAACTAATCTGATTTGGCATTGAAGATGCTATTGGTTATATAGTAATTTATTGCTGAATTGCATTATTGGCTATTGACGTCAATCATCCAGGTGGACAAATGCAGATGTTCACGATGCTACATATCCTCCCCCTTATTGAAAGTTTGGCTCATATTTTGTTAGGGACAAACTTTTCGTTATCCTTGGTAGGTACTGAAGAGAGCGATTTTGAATATCTTGTTTTTCTTGCGACCACTTGTTGTTGCGGCGGAGATTGTAAATAGATATTTGTACTTGAATGTACTGGAGAACCACTTGGATTTGAACTGTCATCGTCTGATGTGGTAATTCGTGGATTATAGTAAACTAATTCGTGTGTTGGCCCGGAGGGCTGGTAATGAGCTGTTTGGCGGCTACGTTGACCAAAACAACAATTGATGAATGTGTTTGCAGATTGACCATTTGGTTTGATTTTCTTCCAGAAATATTGAATAATTTTGAAGCGTATTAGAAAGTAAATGGTTGCTAATACGGTTGCGGAGATTCCAAAAACTTTTGCGTAATGTAGGATACCATTTTCATACTGTATGAAGAAGGGTTTATTTAGTTCTTGTTGTAGTTGTTCGTCAAATTGATTGAGACGATGCTGTGCGTATTTAAGTTCGTCTAGGTCCAGATGAGTTAATTTTACAGGATGCAGTGCGTACATTTTCAACATGGTTTCGTTGAGTTTATTAGTTTTACAACAGTCGTCTTCTGTTAAGTCGATGTCCGGAATGAAATCTTGGAAGGTTGAGTTTCGTATTAGTGTTTTAGATTCTAATGTGACGGTGTCGGTAAATGCTCGACAGTCTTGTTTAAGCGTGATTATTCCCATTTTATTGATTATTGTTGTGTAGTCATCTGATTCGTTTTTGCATAGAATTGTACAGCGTGTATCTTGTGTAGTAACAAATAACCATCGATTTTGATTTAGATTTTGCCATATTTCCATACTTGTGTGAACGTTGTTTACTTCGCAAACTGGAGGTATAAATTTGGTTGTCATTTGGTACAGTGCGGTTTCGCAATTATCTTCAGGTCGCTGATATGATATTGTAATTTCGTTGCAGATGTATTGTTGATCCAAATATTCTTTACATTGGTCCAAATTTTTAAGTAATGCAAATTGTGATCTACTTTTTGACACAAGGAGATAATCATGGTTTATTTTTAGGAAAGTGACTATTTTAGGATTTTCTTTACTTGGTGTGGGTAATGGATATATTTTTAATACATTGTATTGGTCTGAAGTGACTACCGGTACTTTCATTATGATTACTAATTTGTCGTGAGTTAAAAATGATTTTAATTTTATGATTCTATAGTATGACTCTAAATTTTGCCAAGTAGGTTCGAGTGGTAAATTAAATTTGACTGATTGTTGAAGTTCGTGTAATAAGGTTTTCGGTGGTAAGATTCGGTAATTTATTATTCCATGTCTAGATAATGTTAAGGAGGTAGTATAGTCATTTAATTGTCGTTGTACTTCGTCATTTATTTGTTTTATTAACATCAAATGAGAAATTAAATCGATTTGTAATGAATTTTTATTAACAATTTTAGTACTGTCTTTCATGTAAGAATTAAATGTATTGATATTTTTATTAAGTTTGTCTTCTATTTCGTTTAAGTTTAACATTGTGCGATTAATGTTTCTAACGGTATCTGTGATTACTCTAATTTGTGATTGCATTAAAACGTGAGTTTGAGTTTGATCGTTAATTAGGTCGTCAATTGATGCTTTATAGAATTTAGCGTCGTCAGCGTCAGGTATTCCAAAGAGCCATTTAATTGGGTAGCTTACGCCGTCGATAAGTCCTCTTCGTTTTCTTTTGTTGTTTAAGTGTTGTGATTTTATATCGTCAAACTGACTTTGTAAGTCGTTAATTTGGTGTTGTAAAAGTGTTAATGTCATTTTACACGTGCTTGCTTCTTTTATGTCGATAAGGTTACAATATGATACGGAGTCTGTATAAGTAGTTTGAGAAACTTTAAGCATATACTTAATTTTATAAATATCAAAAAAATGAACTAAACTAATGTATTGATTAGATATTTTGGCTTCGCCAATATGGTTATAATATATTCCAGCGGATTTTTTTAAGAACTGGATATCAAATGTTGCTGGGGCCTTCGCCAGGGTCCATATGTTTTTCATCGAGTGTAGGATTATTATTAACCAAAGAGTTTTCATCTGAAACAAAGAGTTTCAGTTGGTTTAGGTGATATGTACGAAGTTTTTGTCTACTGATTCTAATAGTGGCTGTATTGTTGTTGTGTCGTTGAGCGACTTTGTATGGGCCTTTATAAGATGGCATTAGTTTTAAGTTATGATGGCTTTTTTGTTTCGCATCATACAACAATACTAGATCGCCTTCTTTTATTGGACTTTCTTTTGTTTTCTTGTCATAGTAGTGTTTGTTTACTTCTTTAGAATGAAGTAGATTTTCTTTAGCAGCTTGTCTTATAGTTTTCGCTTTATTCAAAATATCTTGAGTAAGATTTTGGTAGGTTGGAAGTTGTTTGGGTTTTTCTAATGAATGTGGAATTTTTGGTTCTCTTCCAAACACAAGAGTGTATGGTCGTTCTTTTGTCGATCGATTTTCATGTGTATTGTAAGAATGGGAGGCTAAATACACCAGTTCATCCCAATTTTCTAAATTTGATTCCACGTAAGTTTTTATAAAGGTTTTTATTGAGGCGTGAGACCTTTCAATACTTCCGTTACTCTGAGGGTGGTAAGGTGTAGTAAGTTTGTGTTTTATTTCCAAAATTTTATTAATTTCTTTAAATAAATTATTTAGGAAAGAAGTGCCTTGGTCTGTCAGAATAGAATTAGGGAATCCAAATATGGTACAATATTTGATCAAATGTGTTGCACAAGTTAGTGCTGAAGTTTCGACAATAGGGTAGGCTTGTACAAATTTTGTTAATTCGTCTTGAAATGTTAATATGTATCTATTGTTATTTTTTGTGATGGGATATGGTCCCATTATATCAATTGCTACTGCGTCTCCAAAATCGTTTGCCGTGGTTGAGATTACCATAGGGGTTTTTAAATTCGTTTTCTTAACGGTTTGACAGGTTTGACATTTCTTTATATAGGTTTCAATGTCCTGTTTCATTCCTTTCCAGAAATATTTCCGTTTAATTTCCTGGAAAGTCCGATTTATACCCGGGTGGCCGGATAGTATATTGTCATGGTATTCTTTTAATATTTGGGGACGTTGTTCTTTGGTTGGATGTATTAAATCTCCGGTTATTAAATTAATTTTGATTTTCTGACGATTTAAATATTGTAACATTGATTGTATTTTGTTGGATTTTGTTACATATTTGGGGTATATTTATAATATTGATTTCGGTTTCGTTATTAAAATTTATTAGCAAAAATAAATTACTTATGGATTTGTATAAGTTTTCATATGTTATTTCATCTCTAGCTCTATCCTTTACGAACATCAGATAGAGGTTTTGATTTTCGACTGTGGTTTTTAGTTTAGCTATTTCACTTATTTTATTAGTTTTTATTTTAGATAATTCACATTCAGTATTAACAAAGAATGAATGAGCATTATTTTGGGATAAGTCCGTTGAGTACGGTATCACCAAAGTTTTTATTTCGTCGAATGGTTTATTAATTTTTGGGAAATTTTCTATATCTAAATTTTTCTGATGATATAGTTTAAAATCTTCGTATGATAGAGAAAGTGGTGTTATATTTAGAACAGGGCGTGATAAGGCATCTGCGTTAGAGTTAGCTTTTCCAGGTTTGTAGATGATTTTGTATTGATATTCGCTAAGTTTTAAACGCCATCTAACTAAACGGCTAGAAGGGTCTTTGCAGTTCATTAGCCACTGTAAGCATTTGTGGTCACTAATAATTTTAAATTCCTGTCCATAGAGATAGGGACGGAAGTGTTTACAGCTTTTCACGATAGAGAGAAGTTCTTTTTCTGTGGTACTGTAATTACGTTCTGCGTCGTTGAGAGTTGAAGAATAATAAGCGATAGGTAAATCTTTACCCATTTCACCTTGTGACAAAATACTACCTACTGCATCATTAGAGGCATCGCATGTGAGTATGAATGGCTTGCTAAAATCAGGGTATTGTAGCAATGGTTTAGAAGTTAATATTTTTTTAAATTTATTGAAGGATTCGTGACATTTTGCGTCGAAATTGAATTTTACATCCTTTTTTAGAAGTGATGTGAGTGGTTTTGCGAGTTGTGCATAGTTAGGAATGAATTTTCTGTAATATCCAGTAAGACCCAGAAAAGATTTAATATCTTTTACATTACGAGGTGCTTTCCTTTCTAATATTGCAGATATTTTATCAGTTGTCGTACTGAATTAAATACTCTAGTTAGTTTAATATTGTGTTCTTTTAGATCTTTGGCGAAAATAACGACATCATCCAAGTATACAAAACAATCTTGACCTAAGTTATTGATCAGGACTGTATTCATCAGTCTTTGAAACGTGCTTGGTGCGTTCTTAAGTCCGAAATTCATACGATTGAAGTGAAAATGACCTCGAGGGGTGCTAAAGGCTGTTTTTGGTTTATCATCTTCATGCATTTCAATTTGATGAAAGCCGCTAGCAAGATCTAAGGTTGTGAAATAAGACGCGTTCCCTAATTGATCCAAAATTTCTTCAATATTGGGTAATGGAAAGTTATCGGTGATTGTGACGTCATTTAGTCGGCGGTAATCTGTTACGACACGCCATTTTTGTTTTCCCGACGCGTCTTTCTTTTTCGGAACGACCCAGAGAGGCGCTGACCAGGGACTGTCACTATGTTCTATTATTTTTTGTTCAAGCATTTGATCAATTTGTTTTTGAACCTCTTGTTCGTGTATTTTAGGAAAACGATAAGATTTAACCGCTATTGGAGCAGGGTCCGTGACTTTAATTTCATGTTTTATGGTGGGGGTGGAAGTAAGCATGTCTCCATTTAAGAAAAATATGTCATTATATTTCGTACAGATTTCTATTACTGATTCTTTTTCTTCTTGGTTACAATGATCTAATCTGAGATTTGAATGTAAATCCTTTAATCTATGTCCCAAGTTTTTGTTGTTAGATAATTGAAAACAGTATGCTTGTTCCACAGGGGCGTTAATTGGTTTAAGTTTTAATGTTTTTAACGGATTTTTATTTATAACGGGGTAACACTGAGTTTGAGGGGTGATTAATATATGGTTAGGTACAGATATATTATCATCCTCAAGATGCTCCGTAATTACCGTATTATTTGTATTATTTGTATTATTTGTAATGAACTGAATGGGTACTTGAGCCATTGAATTTGGAGGTATGTCAATAGTTTTGTGAAAAGTAATTGTATTATCTTTGTAATTAATTTCGGCTTGATTTTTTGTTAAAAAGTCATGCCCGATTATACCATCGTATGGTATGTTTGAATTTTGATTAATTAATTGGAAATCGAAAGTAAAATCGTCATTAGGTTTGAAGAGTTTTACTTTGATTTTTCCGAGAGTTTTGATTCCACCATTTATACATGAGAGCATAGTTTGTTGTGAAGTATCGACTTCATTTAAATTATAAATTAAATTATTTGCTTTAATTATAGATACGTGAGCGCCAGTATCTACAAGAAATTTAAATGTTTTATTTATTGACTGGGGAGAATCAAAACTGAATTTTTTATCACCTACTCCATTGCATAAGTGGATGTTATGTAATGAATTTGGTTGCTTGTACTGGCCGTTGGTTGAGAGTTGTCCACAGAGGCGGCCTCGATCTGGGACTGATAGGAGTTTAAATGATTATTTTCTTGTGTTGCTTGGGCTATTCGGGGATTAGGGTTAATATTTTGGCTAAACTTTTTTTTTCTACATTCGGCCTCCGTATGTCCACGATAGTTACAGAAATTGCATTTTTTTATTTCTGAAGTTGAATTGTTTGTATTATTTGAATTTGAATAATTATTATTAGAATTAGAATTGTTGAATGAATTTTTGCTACGACAATCTCGTGTATTGTGTGTTTTTGTTTTACAATTCCTACAGTATTTTGAATTATTTTGATTGTTTGTGTTTGTGCTAGGTTTTTTTAATCGTTCCTCGTTTATAAGGTACGCTTCTTCTTCGCATGCTAACGAGAAGGCTTCATTCAGTGTGTTGAATGGTTTGTGGCGGAGAATTTGAGAAATTTCCGGCACTGTGTGATGAGTGAATCGTCTTAAGGCGATTCTTTGGATAACTCGCTTTTCGCTGTCACGAGTGTGACTAGTGGCTTCTTTGTCTGTTGCAAGAAGGCATTTACTAGTTATTTTGTCAAGTCTGACGTAATATTCTTTAATGCTTTCGTTCGGTTTTTGTTTCGTCGTTTCAAGTTGTTCCATAAGATAGTCGTATGATTCCACGGGTGAATGAACTGCTAATAGTTTTTGTCTAAGTTCGGTATATGTAATAATGTCATTCATATTAATTTTTGTTTTAACCTCACTCGAAACTTTTGAGAAAATAAAGAGTTCTAGCGGCCATCTTTGTGATTGTGAAGCTAGACCTAATGCGTTATTAGCATTTTGTAAGAAATTATTTAATTCTTTTGGATCACCACTAAAATCAGTAATCATACGTGATAAGAAATTTAATGGAATATCTAAGTCGCGATTGTGATTTGAATCGACTGTTTGTACCGAAGCAGAACCATCTTCGGATAATTCTGGTAAATTATCATGATTATTTTGAATTAATTGTTGACGGTTGACGTCGACATTTTCAATAGCGTTTACGTCTGGATTTGACATTGTATTAGAAATATGAATATTTTTTAATAGTTGTGAATAGGATATGATATTTGGAAAATGTGTCATATAGTAGAAAAACAATGAGCGTACTTACTGCGGTTTTTTGGGCGAATTCTTGATTATACACAAAGTATTGAAATACACCAGCTAACCAATATCTGGATCCGCACAGGTTCCCTCCGATATTTTCGTTGCTGTCGTAAAATCCCACCGCTGTCACCAATTTTATGTCGTATCCAATAGGCGGTACGGCAAATCAGTACGGTTATTAGGCAGGGGCGCCGTCACCAGAGCATTTGTTCCAGGTACAAATTCGTAGACCTTTTGTCCAATTCCCAAATCAAAGTACTTATTGAATTATTGGCGTTGCGTCCATAAAATACCACTGTCCCAAATTGAAGATGAATTCTCCGTCCAGTGAATATTATGTCCAATTACAATTCCAATAATCTGTCCAATGACTTGATTTTGACTTCGATAATAAGATGACTTGATTTTACTTTTATCAAATCAAATGAGAAAGTTCACCTTTTGAAATTATAACAATTTACTTTTTGGTTTTTTAGTTAAAAATACTTTTATTAAAATTATTACTATTAAATACAATAAAATATATAAAATTAAATATATTCTCGCAATTAACAATTTAATTAAGTATCGGAACTAATTTAAACTGATCTGAACTAATCTGATTTGGCATTGAAGATGCTATTGGTTATATAGTAATTTATTGCTGAATTGCATTATTGGCTATTGACGTCAATCATCCAGGTGGACAAATGCAGATGTTCACGATGCTACAATACAAACCATAATGTACGCTCCCGTTCATGAGGAATTAAACCACCAATAAGTCACATTATAAGCGTATATATTACTAAACATATGTATACTACATGCAATAACGCTTGGAACGTTTCAACTGGATCAATTTTTGTGGACGGGAGTGTGCATTGTGTTATTAATTAAAAATACTCACCTGATTATCTCATATTAATAATAAAATTAATAATATATTCATATAATAAAAGAAAAATAATAATAATAAAAATAAACACAAAATGTACCAACTTTGTTTATACAACTTTGTAGCCAACACTGTAAACTTAAATGTAATACAGTATATAATAATAATAATAATAATAATAATATTTGATCTGATCTGGAAATGAAACAATTTTAACCAAGCTTAATAATTTCAAAGCAACTTTTTAATGATCCAAATTTGTATTTATGATACAAAATTTATATATTTTATTTTCAACAAAAATATTATATATTTTTCATAAATGTCATAGATTAAACTGTCAACTTCTAAAATATAAATTATATAAATTTATATTAAAAAATTTATCTTAAAGGGAAAATAAACAAGTTAGAAAAATGTTTTGAAAATATTAAGGAAAAATAACTAAGGTAACTCTCGTCATATATGGTTCGTTGGATACATATATATAGGTAGCTGTAGGTGATAAGTTTACATTATATTGAATTATATATATAGTTTATATCGTTAAAGGGAAAATATATATTTTAATTTCAAAATTAAAAAATAACTTTTCGACCGGATATGACAATTTTCCACAGTTAGTTTATTCCTAGTACGAGATTAGAAACAAACGAACCGTACGTAAACGATATTCTAGTAAATCATTAATTCATAATGTTTTATTGAAAATCATTAAGAATAATTTTTGGGACCTGACACATATTTCAAGTACATAGTTTCTCCTCAAGAAAGGACTTTTTTGGAAAAATAAATAACAAATTGATTTTTTTTTTTTTTTTCCAATGAAAGTCTTTTTATTTTTTAAAGTGAAATCAATGAAAATTTATTTTATTAAATTATTTTTTTCTTAAATAAATGAAATTCAAAAACAGCAAATAATATGTTGTAAAATTTTGAACTGGAGAAATATCAGTGGTCGCGAGCACAAAATCATCACAAGAGTGGTGTTGTGTTGGTTCGTATTCCACGCAAACCAATATAATTTTCAATATGTTTTATTAATTATCAGTCCCTCTAAATGCGTCCCTCTAAATGCGTTTCTCAACGCCTTTATGGTTCTTGAGAAAGTTATTAACTCTAGAGGAATCTATTTAATAATTTGTTTTCAAAAACAATATTTTCTAAAGTGTCAACAACCATGTTTCTAGATAGATCTATGATTGGTATATAAGCAGCGGAATTTTGCCAGTTCAAATCAGTTTTTAATAAGCTATTGTTCTACTAACATTAAGTTCAAAGTAATCTATTGTTCGATTAAAATCAAAGTTTTAAAATTGGCATTGTTCGATTAATATCAACCGAATCAGTCTTTCACATTTTTGATTATTCTTGTAGTAAGTGTTTTTTATCTATACTTCCATTTCTTTTTTCACACTTAAAATATATACTACTTATCTTTGTTTATAAGTGAATAATTATACAGAGAGTCACAAAAGTGAGGAGTTTTATGAAATGTAAGAAAATTAACATTTCAGGTCTGTTCAATTTTATTGAACGGGAGTGTACATTGTTGTATTAAAAAGAGAAACTGACTTTTTAATACAACTGACTGATTTATTAATTGCGGGTATAAAAAAATTAAATTCAAATTCTTTTTTTAAAATCAAATAAACTTCAGGTTTGAATTTCGTAAAGTTTTTGTTTTATTTAATTTTTTTCTAAAAGTTCGTGTTGTCCAATTGACATATATTTAGTATACTTTTACTAATATTTTGTGTTTTTTTCTGTGTCGAGTATCGGAATCTGTTGTATGTTCTACAGCGCTCCTTTTGAAGGTAAAGAGAGCAAAGATACCGCGACAAAAATAATATCGCTTTCAAATTGGTCGATATATTTAATGCCCAAACAATATTAAATTTTTCTCCAAAACAAAAAAGTTTAAGAAAAATTTAAAAGAATTTCTCAAAATTTTATTACACAACTAATGCATGTCGGTGTGAATTCGGACCATTTTTACTGAATGAACTTTTTATATAAGTTTTTTATCAAATATTTTATTTAAGTTTTTTATGTTTTACCGTTTTACTTAAGTTTTTTATTGGATGTTTTATTTTTTATTATATGTATGACGTATTCAACGCCTTTGGCGTTTTAATGAATAAAATAAATATTATTATTACTATACGAGTATATCTGTCCATCTATTTCTAAAAGAGAAATAAAGTATTTATTCTAGGGAAAATAACTAGTTGACGCAACTCTTGCATTTTTTTTATTGACTGCAACACTTATTACATGAAAGTACATAAATTATTCAGCAAGACAAGAGCCACGTAACAAAAAACAAAAATTGCAGGCACACTACACATTGACCAATTATCAAGCCTTTTCACCATAGAAACATCGATTGTCAACCTCGACATCGATTTTCAACATAGAAAACAGCAGAATAATTTGCGTAAAAATGTAAATGGAAACTTATCTTAAGCCTATCCGATATAATAATAATATAATGGGATTTAACCTCCGTTTTTGAGACACGACGATCTATTACAGAGGCCACCCACATCATTATTTTTCAACCTTTATTAATTTATACTTTTAACATTTTTTTATGTTGTGAGTGGAGGAACAGGAATTCGTATGCAGACAAGGAAAATTGCAGACACGAGTCCTAAAGGATGATCTTGAGATCCTACTATCGACTCTTTCGATACTAAACACAACGTGATTAAATAACGTTGGTATCAGATATTTTTAGATTTTTTCCGGAGGATGGCAGTGGATATTCTCCTTTTCGACACCTTTTTGGATAAATAGGCAAGGCTCGGCCCTAAAGACCAACAAAAAAGAAAGCTCACAGCTCCTTGATGGAGTCATAAAGTTACTATCTTGAGAACCCAAGCTATACTAAAACGCTAAGTGACTAAAACTCTGAGGATGACTACAAGGCAACTAAGAATGGACACTGGATGGAACTCGGATACTTTACAAGAATCCAAAAATTTCATTACATAATGAAATCTATTAGTTAACATCTATTAGTTAGTAAAAAACTCTACATAATGTAATTTGCTTCTAAGAATTGCATTTTTTGAGTAACAAAAACCACTATCGAAATTATAAAAACGAATTATAAACATTTAAAATGCCCCCCCCCCTCCCGCAGAAGAAGAAGTCTCCATGAGGAGACTTCTAAAATCATCAGGAAACCATTATAATATGTTTTTACCGAAATTTCATAAGAAAATCTACCTATTGGTTTGTACCGATGAGGAATTGCGGAAAAATTTCTTCAAATATATTATTGGGATTCACTGGTTTACTAATTTACACAGGAAATTAACATATGAATAATCAAAATCATCAAAATTTACCTCTCCACATGACGTACACGCACTAAATCAAAATTGCTGACGAATATCCTAAATCGTCCTATAAATACTCAAATCAATCAATACAGAATCGAATTGTCTTGTCTGAATTTTTATTGAAATACTACAACGCCGAAATTATTGTTTTTATTATCAAATTGTATTTGCATATTGTATTGTAATAAATATCAATTAAATTATATTTAAAATAATAATAATTATTTTAAGACAATAACAATTACCTGTCTGGTTATTCTAGTAGTCTCAGTATCAGTCAGTAATATACTAGTAGTCTAGTTAATCTTCAAAAGCTGTTCCGATCTATTTAACCATTAAATATTAATAATCTAAATTGGTAATTGATATCTAAAGTTTACCGAGTTTGACTTTATCAATTGCCCTGGTGACTTCACTCCGCAGCCCCAATTGGAAACCGAAAAACAACAGGAATCCATCAATATATATATATATATATATAATGGGGGTTAACCTCCGTTTTTGAGACACGGTCTATAACAGAGGCCACCCACATGTGAGTGGAGGATCAGGAATTCGTATGCAGACTCTAGGAATCGGTAGGTGTGCGACTGCAGCCGACTTTTAATAGGAACTATGCCGATATTCATTTCGAGTTCGTGAAGGAAAACTGCAGAAAACCTTCACAAGCATAGCCGGTTTCTTCGTTCTTGTCCGTACGCCGACAGTTTAGTCAATCAACCGCCCAATTTTTGTTAATTGACAAACTGCCTGTGTTGGGATTTGAACCCATAACCTTCCAGTTTCAAGTAGAAACAACGCCTTAACAAGCGCGGCTACTTGGCTGGTCTATATATATATATGTATATATATATATATATATATATATATATATATATATATATATATATATATACTATATTCCATGTTCACTTCATTTGATATTCATTATGATTCCTTCCTTTGAGAAAATTCACTCCATCTACTTAGCTCCTACGTGAAGAATTTTATTGATATCATCAAAACCTCAAAAATTTAATTTCAAAGGCTTACATCATCAAAACTCTAGTAGGAACTTTTGCCATATTATATGTGACACTCAATATTATTATTACGAGATCAATATTATTATACGAAACTTTATGTAAGAATATGGGAGTATTACATGATAAATTTAGATAATTGCAAAGTTCGTTAAAATGGTCCAATTCGTTGAAATAGGAGACACTAACAAATATGCAAACAGTGTATATGTATGTATGTCAACAGCGAAACAAAATTTTCAAATCAAATCGAAAAAGTGCGAATAATTTTACGTTATTTTGTCAACTTAGCGAAACAAGTTTTCGAAAGTTATTAAAAATCATACCAAAAGAGCTCAAAATTTGTGCCGTTATGTAGTTTTGATCAAAAGTTTGTTGCGTTTCGTACAAAAGAGAACTTTTAATTGAAATTTTAATTTATTGTTTTCCATAACATTCTTTTTGTAGATATTGTATGCTATGAATTTTCGGCTATCTTATCTAATTGACGACATATTAAGGCTAATTGAGCTTTGAAAATGTTCTTTCGTTCAGCTGGAATACATTCGTTTTTGATAATAGTAAGATTCAGTTTAGTTTATTATACCCAACTTTTTTGATTACAAGATAAGAATAACTTACAATCAGTGTTGTTAATAAACCTATTTTGACAAAATGGAAACCCGACTTCTAAAATCAAATATTCTATAACAAAAAATGCACTAAAAAGTAAAAAAATAATTGCATATTCTTGTGCCAATTTTAGTTCACCTAAGCAAAAATTTTTAAATATATATATATGTACAATTATTGTTATTTTTGCAGTCGGTGTCAGCATAGAGAAATTCACATAACTTTTGGACACCGCCTCCAAAAATAACAATAATTGTACATATATATTTAAAAATTTTTGCGTAGGTGAACTAAAATTGGCGCAAGAATATGCAATTATTTTTTTACATTTAAGTGCATTTTTTGTTATAGAATATTTTATTTTTGAAGTCGGGTTTCCATTTTGTCAAAATAATGTTTATTTCTCGCTTTTTAGTGACTTTGAACTTCTATAACTTGTTTTATTTGTCTAAATATGGGTAGACCAACTAAACGACCTACTAACTTTTTGTGCATTTCTTTATAACACATTTTTTTGTATCCGTTATTTTATCTTTTTTTTTTAATTTTTAGTGCATTTTTTCAGTTTTTTTTACATGCATTTTGTTTTTTTTTTTTGTAAAAATGTTTTTTTTGGGGTCGGTTTTTTTTTGTAAAAAATTTTTTTGAAGTCGGTTAAAAAAATTTTCTTATTTTCCCATTATGAATGAGTATACCCTTTCAAAAAAAAAATCGCAGAAATCGGTTATCACATATAAAATGAGGATTTTCCTCGATTTCCCGGGGATCCCTTCATCAGAATGCGATTTGGTGCCAATGGGACGATTGGGAAACCAAACCCTTTAAAACAAAAATTCAAAATCGGTTCATAAATGACGGAGTTCTGAGGTGACACGCATAAAAAAAAAATACAGACAAATTGAGAACCATCCTCCTTTTTGAAGTCGGGTTAAAAAACACAAAGGCGTTTTAATAAGAAAATCAAGATTTCGCGATCCCTAATATATCCATTCATTAGAGCAGAATAATTAAATTTGTACAAATTGTTAAATATTTCCTTCGACTTATGATAATGGATCTTTTGACAGTAAAAAAATTCTAAAAATTATTTTAAATTCAATTCACGTTCTTAATTGCAAAAAATAAATTTGTTACTTTTTATTTAACGTAGTGGCGAATAAAGAAAATTTGTCGCTTTTCGGATATCTCGATAACTGAGTACTAGATAGTTGTAAAAGAAAACATTTCTAGTTTTTGCTATGTTAAAAAAATAAAAAAATAATCGAATAATACGTTATAAAACCAGATTAAAATATGGTTAGTAGGTATGTTGCATTGGAAAAATAATGAATGAGAAAGAAAGAAAAAATGTATAATCAATAATAAATAATCTGTTTTTGTAACAGTTAATTCCCAAGGACTGAAAATGTCTGTTAATACCATATATTAATTCTACCAAATGAGAGTCAGTATGAGGTTATTTCTCTTCGTCTTCTTTTTCAAATTGGAAATATCAAAATTATTATCATTATTCGTCTGTTTGGAGTCACAACAATAACCGGGTACTTCTCGCAATCGCAAGGAGAGCAAATATTATTATTATTATTATTAGATTAAAATTTAACGTATTTATATCTATTGAAGGAGGAGAGTACATACAGGATATACACCCCAGGCTATCCACCTTTTCAATAAACACAAATACTCACAAGGCAGCTACGTCCTTGAAGAAGGTTCAATACCCTATGGCCGTATAGTTTGTACGTCCGTCAGTAACGTCATGTCAAAAGGGTACTGTCTCCCGATTCGGGGGGTACTTTCGTCTGGCATGTAATGTCTTGGTCGTGCAGAGCTCCGCCCTTGCAACGCACGGATGTGAAACCTGCAAAATATATATTATAACCTCAAGCGCTGTTACTTGAAGACAGTCTCATGCGATCTCAATGTAAGAAGGGTGCCTATGATGACAGCCTTCTGCATGATAAGGTAACGAAGATGAGACCTGCAAACCGGAATGGTGGAAAGATTAGACTCTAGAGTGGGGCGTATACCGCCGAGACAACCGATAATGAGAATAACCATTTTGACTGAGTAGCCAGGGTGTAGTTGTCGTAGTTATTGGAGAAGATCAAGGTATTTAGTCAGTTTTTACTTCTCTTTCAGAACTATATTCGCTTCTGCGGGCGGAGAGAACTCGATGACGAAAACAGTTTTAGCTGAAATATCCTGTAGCACCATATCAGGCTTAGTAGCAGAGAGCAGCTGCCTGGTAGTTGGGAACGAGAAACTCCAAAACACTACTTGTGTCTCAAGTAGTAGTACAGCACACGCAGGGTAGCGTTAGACGATGAATGTAGGTGGTCGAGGCATAAGATGGACATGCCGAAATGAGGTGAATCAGCGTCTCTGGCTGAGATTTTCACGCTCTGCACTGAATACTGGAGACTGCCACACGTATTTCTGGTGTGTAACGGTAGCTATCACACCGTCTTGGGCAGCGATGACAAAGCCTTTTGTTTCGGACTTGAGTCCAGTTGATCGGAGGAAGAAAAACGTAAGATCAACGGAGAGACTATAGGAGTCTAGATGACGGTAGTATATACCCTGATGGACCCGGGATCGATGATCTTGAAAGAAAGAGCTGATTTCAGCTCGTTTAATAGCTGAACGAAGATGCGATTGAGGAAGAAAAGCCAAATTATCAGCTTGATTACGATTGGACGGATCAAATACTAGACTCAATTTTGTAGCTGCATGTCGTACTGCACAGAACAAGAATGCTCTTTTACCTTGCAACTCGTAATCCCGCACGAGTGCCACTAATGGATCAGAAATATTAAGTACTTGACAAACTACACCTAACACTAATCTGTCATGTAGACATTCGACGTGGGAGGTAGTTACGAGGCACCGAGGAGGGCGGGTCCAAACTACGACAAGTGTTCATAAGTTTGCGAGTGCCTCTATCAAGTTCCATTAGCTACTCTGTTGTCTTTGATGGAACCAAAAGAATATAGAAGAATGGGTAGGGCAAGCATATTAGTAGCACGGATCTTACCAGCAGCGTCTACTTTGGTGGTATACGCCCCACTTTCGACCATTCCGGTTTGCAGGTCTCATCTTCGTCACATTATAAACTCAATGCAGAAGGCTGTCATCATAGGCGCTCTTCGTACATTGAGATTGAATCAGACTGCTTTCAAGTAACAGCTCTTGAAGTTATTAGCGAATTTCCTGAAAGGAAATAGAGCTATTGGTCCCGTACCGAAGTCAAAATTTCGCAAAAATTTCTTCAAATGTCCATCGATCCTACCTAGTAGATGTCAAAAATCACCATCTGTAAAATTTATATATATATATATATCTATGGACATATATATATATATATATATATATATATATACATATATATATATATATATATATATATATATATACATATATATATATATATATATATATATATATGTGTGTGTATATGTATATATGTGTGTAATCACTCTAGCGGTCACAGTTTTCATTTTATCGGAATGAAATTTGGTATTTGAGACGCTTTTGGTATTCAAAAGGTCAAGTTCGTTCATGGATAAAATCGGACGAAGGGAAAGGGGGATTTAGAGGGAGGGGGAAACACAAAATTTGACATATCTCTCTTACTATTCGAAAAATCGAAAAATTTATAAGAAGTAAAGTTTTAGATATTAAATTTTACTGTAGTTTTGTTTCTTATCATTTTTTCTGTTACACTAATATTTACAGAAATATTGACGGTTTAAGATTGAAAACTAAATTCCTCACTATCTCTGTACACATTAGAGTTTGAGCAAAAATGAGAAGGTGATGAATTGTAGCAAACATGATTTTCTACAACTTTATTCCTTACACATTTTTTGATTATTCTAATATAAAAGAGATATTTTGTATTTTCTTCTTTCTTTATGCCCCCATTTCGCCTTCACGTATGACATTTATTAATAAAATTGGCCTTGCAAATACTAAAATCATATACGACATTTCATTTTGATCAGACTAAAGTTGTGACCGCTAGAAAGTTACTTATGTATTTTAAGGAAATTTCGCTAAGTTGAAGCAGCTCCTGCGTAACGAATTTTTTATATTTTATTTTGCAGGTTTCACATCCATGTGATGACGGAGCTCCGCATGACCAGGATACTACATGAGAGACGAACGTACCCCCTGACTTGGAAGATAGGCGGACCCTTCGGACATCACGTTGACTGACGGACGTACAGCCAACACGACCATAGGGTAATGAACATTCTTCAAAGGACGTAGCTACCTTGTGAGAATTTATGTTTGATGAAGAAGTGAGTGGTCCTGGGGTGTATATCCTGTATCCACTCTCCCCTTTCAACAGACTTAAATACGTTAAATTTCAATTAAATAATAATTGTAATACATTGTATTATAAATATGATTGTAATCGGATTAAGTCGAAACAAACATTATATTTAAAAAAAAAGAATTTACTTCTCAATCTATATTTCAAGAAAAGTAAAATAAAAAAAATTAAAATACTAAATATATATTAAATTAATTAATCTTATTATATTTTTAAAATTTCTGGCATACATAAATAAATTTTTTTAAAGATTTATAAATTCTTTAATTATAAATTAAGGAAAAATAATTATAAATTAAGAAACACTCAATTTTTTAATGGCCAATATTAATTTCAATTGCCTATCTAAACAAAAATATAAGAATAAAAAACATTTTTTTTTGAAAATATGTTAAATATTATAGTGCAATTATCCATGGTGCATTAGGGTCCCAATTTTTTATAAATTTTTTTTTGCCCACCGGAATGACCGAATATTTTAATCCAAATAAAAGCTTTTTAGGTATTTGGCTAAAAAAAAAATGATCAAAAAATGTCTTTTGTAATTTTTTCGTAAAGTTGACTATTTTTCAAGACTGAAAAAAAAAAATTAAATTTTTGAGTTTAAGTTTACCAAAATTTTTAAATAGTCTTTGAACATCCCTTAGCAAAATATTGAAGAGTAATTACAGATTATTTCATTTTAAAGGTTTGTTTTTAAACTGTGATTTAGACGCCAAAACACATGTAAAATATATGTAAAACTATATGTATATAAATGCGCTTCTTATTGAAATTATATTTCAAATTTTGCCCCTATTCCTAGAACATTTAAACGTTATATTATCGAATGATAATTAGTGAGAACTCTAGGTTTTTGAAATAAAATTTCAAATTCGTCCCCTTTGCCTAGATCAGTTTTTTGTATTATAAATACGTATTTCGACTACAATGTAGTCATCATCAGTATAAATTAGCTAGTCGTACTTTACTCTTTGACAATTAGAGATAGTTATACAGTCGCGATCAACAGACAAAAAATAAATAGAAAATTAACTAGATTAAAATATATACTAGATTTAAAATATAATAAATTTTAAATTATATTGAAATTGCTCTTGTTAAAATTTCTTCATTCACATTTGTTCCTGTTAATTTTACTCTTATTAAAATTACTCTTATATTGTCGCAGGATATGTTACTTGTTACTAATTTGGTGACAGTATCACCGTCATACTGTCACCAGTGATACTGTCACCAAATTAGTAACAAGTAATGTTACAAGTATGCTCACATTTTTTGTCTGGACAACTTTTTCATTGCGTTAATAGTTTAGGCAAAAATAACGAAAAATAGAGAAAATTGAGCACCAAATAATGATTTTGTTCACAAATAGTTTTGTCTACAGAATATTCGAGAGTGATAACAGCTATATAGGTTGTATAAGTCGTAAGAACCTATGTTATTATCTAAATTTAAGATTAGCTAAATATAAAAATTAAATTTCAGCTAGCCGTGGCATTGCCGCAATGTAGTTGTACGTAAAATAATTCAAATAAGGTAAAGCATTTCAAGTTTTATTGAAAAACTAATATAATATTCTAGTTAGATAGATAGATTGTAGAGTCTGCCCTGGACGGGCTACACTTCGACCATAAGGTCCATTGTGATGCCTAAGGATGCGAGGTTGTGAGTGGTGTGGAAGGAATTTTTGTGTATAGACTAGGAATTGGTAGGATATGCGGCTGTAGCCGACTATTGTTGTAATGAAAATTAGTGAAATAATTTTTGGGACCTCAGCACACAATCTAATTACTGAAGGCTGGGATAGTGCGAGGGAATATTAAAGATGAGATTGAAAAGGAATGAATATGGGATTAAGCTTTAAAATATCACAGAGTAATTATATTAAAAAAAAAAAAAGAAGATTATTGAATATTGATTTTGGATTTTTAAGTAAAAAGTCAAAAATTTAAAAAAATCATTTTGAAACGAAGAGAAAGTATATATATAATTATGTTTACCAAAAATTTGTTGAATATTTTTTTAAAATCAAAACAAGTAATAATTTTGTTCAGAAACTTACGATATATATACAAGTTCAAATTGGTTAACATAAATAGTAGACGCTTACTATTGTATAAGTTATGTAAGTTTTAAATTGAGTTAATAACTAGTTTTATTTAGACATAAACAAAATTTGTTTTTTTTAAATATTTTTGATTAGTCTAATCATGTTGTTATTCTAGTGGTATATAAAGCCGGAGCCTAACTCAATTAAAGTCAGTTCTAAAATTCAGTCCGAAAGGAACAGTAGTACGGTTTGAGGTTACCATTGTTGAATTAATCATTGCTAAAAATTAGTATTGTTTGAATAAAAAAAAATTGTTGATAAAAAATAAACTTTTTGTTTATTTATTTGTTTTTGTTTCGAGTATTTGAATCTCTAGTAGATTCAACAGTGCTCCTTTTTTTTAAAAGTTAAAAAGAGAGCCAAAATACCGCGACACTATGATAGGAACTATGCCAGTATTCATCTGGAATTTGTGAAGGAAACTGCAGAAAACCTACTCAAGCATAGCCGGTTACTTCGTTCTTGTCCATACGCCTACAGTTAGGCAATTAACCGCCCCTGTTTTTCCTAATAATTGACAAACTGGCGATGTCGGGATTCGAATCCATAATCTACCAGTTTCCAGGTAGACATACTGCGCAGATATAACGGCACTAGACCGCTCAGCGACTTGGACTGGTAAAATAATATTCTATATGGTTGTAATCCCAAATTATCGAACTAAAAGTATTTAAAAAAATGTTCACTATCTTAAATATTTCTTGTAATGAATTATGAAAAGTTGTTTTACCAAGTTTCAACTTAGCGAAATATTATATTCCTTTTCTAAATGAAAAACAACAAATTTTCTTTTTTCACAACTAGTTAACGAAAAAATAGCAGCAAATTAAGAAACAATTTGGAATTTTTTTTAATGAATTTTGAAAAGTTGTTGAAAATTCTCGGTCAAAGCGATAAACCTTTTTTACTAGCAATTAACGACAAAAATTTGAAAATATTTTTTCGTTCAGTTGACTGCCAGAAACTAATATAATTTCTTTTTAAAAGACACAAATTGTTTGATTCCAGTGTAACTCACAACTGGTTAGTATTTAAAAAAGCATAAAAGCGTAGACGAATCTAAAAAATTTGTACGTCACGTAAAAATCAAGCATTCGTGAGAGCTAATTTTTTTCATGTATTAAAGAAGAATATAAACGAATTGTAAAATATGTCCTTGGGCTTTTAACAACGGATCTTGATACAATAGAAAAATGTTAAAAGTTATTTTAAATTCGATTCACGTTCTGCAAAACGAAAATTACAATGATGAACCAAATACGATGTCTGAAGATTAATAGTACCTATATAATATCAATATACAGTGTGTTTATGAAAACAGTAGATCAGTATACAGTATTTTTATGAAAATAGAAACAAATTACCTTCTCTATTGACAGCTTTTTGAAATGACCAGATACAAATAAGTATGCAGAGAAAAAATAATTAACGTATTCGTGATAGAGTAATGTGTGTTGTTTGAAGACTGTCACAGATAATAGATTGTACTTGATGCAGATAATAGAGATTACAATTGTCACGGTATCTTGGATCTTTTTAGTCTTCAAATGAAGCGTTGTCGAACCTACAACAGATTCCGATACTCGACACACACAAAAAAACATAATATTAGTAAAAGTTTCACTGAATATCTGTCAATTGTATAACACGCACTTATGAAAAAAAAAATTAAATAAAACAAAACAAAAAAAGTTTATAAAAGTCAAACCTGACTTTAGTTGATTTAAAAAAAAAGAATTTTAATTTAATTTTTTTTCAACAATTTTTTATTTATAACTTATTTTAATCCAGCAATGATTTACTTTAAACTGCCTTAATTGAACAATCGCTTTTTTTAAACTGAGATTATACTCGAACCAATGTTAATTTTAGACTTGATCTTAATTGATACAATGCCACTTTTAAACTGTTTTGAAATCGGTAAATCTGTTCGTTTTTATATGGTCCTAGACTATGCTAGAACAGTGCTTGTTTGCACCAAATAGAAAATATATTGTTTTTTTTTTAAAACATATTTTTGTTCTTGAATAGATTATACAGACTGTGTTCAAGAGCATTTCTAATAGGGAATCAATGTTAAATAAATAAATGACATTTTTTTAAAAAACAAACTTTTTGTTGCTGCAACCACTCTACACACAGAGCAACAAGCTAGTTGCTGTTCAATGTTGCTGCAACCATGTTCTGCGTCTATTTGGGCCTTTAGAGTTCAATTTGATAGTTTCCATGGTTAACAAGTATATCTCTATAAAGCAGATTGTAGGATGATTCCTGTTCTATAACCAAGTCTAAATAAAAGAGTTTTTGTGCAGTGACTCACACGCATACAGCAGACACATATATCTGGTCCATCAGTGTCAACATTGCAATTAAATATGCGGTACAGTAATAAATATAAAATATAATTAGTAAAGTTGTAGTAAATCAGTTTTACTACAATTCATTGTATAACCATATTTTCCGGTGCTGTAATATTTACAGGAATATTGTCGCTAATGATGATGATCGTATGGAGCACTGATTTGGGTAATAAAATTTGATGATATTCCATTCACTACTAAACAATTCACAACAAATTTGACATACGTCACTTTAAGGACGTTCCAGCACTGTGTTATGCAATCAGTACAACAAACCGGTTTGATTTTATTATAGAACCAATACATAAACAAACATATACAACACATAGACAAAAACACTGTTGACATATACAAAATAATGTTATGTTGAAGAAAAATAATAATTTTAAACGTTTATATTTCGAAAACAAAACGGTAACACACGATTTTGTTTTTAAAATTTATATATTTAGCTTTACTCTGGCTTCAAGATGCTAGCACCCCATCCATGGAATTTCGAAAAACAAATTATACCATCTAATTGGTCACTAATTGGTCACTAATTGGTCATTATTGGTCAGGTAGTCAGTCCCATTATTTGGTCAGCGATAGGAAACTTTTTATCGATGTTTTAAATTTTTTTAGGGTAGTTATTTAGTCGTAGATTGTAAGGCTAGTGCAGATAATTGTTCAATGGCATTAGAAAATTTGGCCGGATTTTGGACATATTTTTGGACATATTAGATTATTGAAATTTAGCAATTTCATTCGTTTTAACGATTATATAAATATTTATATGTCGCAGATGGATTGTCGAATCCGCTGTTTTACAAAACCGCTAGTTGTTTTACATAACAACTCCGTTATGTAAAACAGAAAAGCTAAAATAAAACTATAATAATGAAAATTAAAGCTATAATGTATTACTTAAAAAATATTTGGAGATAAAGCGAAAAAATACATCAATTTTCTAATTCCAATGAACAATTATCTATACATAGAATCTGGCCAAGCATCGATAAAAAGTTTCCTATTGCTGTCCAAATAATGGGACTACCTGACCAATTATGACCAATTAGTGACCACTTAGATGATATAATTTTTTTTTTCGAAATTCCATGGATGGGGTGCTTGCATCTTGGAACCTTTACTCTCCTAGTTTTTTTTCTAAATTCTGTCGAGTATTTTTACTATTACAACATATAATAGTTAGGCGGGCATGAAGTTTCACATGCTTCTAATGAAAGAGAGTGAGAGAGAATGATGAACTTTGATATTAATTATCTCGCGTTCTAAACGGTTAAAAATTCTGAAACTTCGGGATTTATTAGAAAACGTTATTTTTAGCAACAAAAAATGAGCAAAATCTGTCGAAAAGTGGTGGTATGCTGGAACATTCTTAACAACATGGCTGCTAGAACCTAACAAATTGTAATCGTCCCTATTGAAAGACCCTTTATAAGTATATCCTTGTGTTATGTTATAAAACGCATTTCATACATTATATTATTACGGATGATAATCTGGAGAAGATAAGTATGTTATTTAATGAAAAACATTTTCACAACACAAGATTCTTCTTACAAACAAATTTAATCAATATGTCAATTATTTTGCTTTACTAAGCAATAACATCTGTTACTTAAGGGTATCATCGTAGTGTACACAAGTCAATATTGTACTGCCTTGGGATGTTGAGCACTATGTATTGTATACATATCACAAAAGTAGTGGTTTTTTTTCTTCAAAATTTTATAATTGATTTGTGTCTTACTCATTTGGTTTTCGAAAAAAATTTTCGGATAAAAATTGTTCATTATAAATATACCAACAACTTGTATTCGAAACATCTTCCCAAAAACCGAATAAATAAGGCACAAGCCAACTATAAAATTATGAAATAAAACCTATTTTGACAAAATGGAAACTCGACTTCAAAAATCAAATATTCTATAACAAAAAATGCACTAAAAAGTAAAAAAAATAATTGCATACTCTTGTGCCAATTTTAGTTCTCCCAAGCAAAAATTTTTACATATATATGTACAATTATTGTTATTTTTGGAGGTGGGGTCAGCATAGAGAAATTCACATAACTTTTGGACACCGCCTCCAAAAATAACAATAATTGTACATATATATTTAAAAAATTTTTGCTTAGGTGAAATAAAATTGACACAAGAATATGCAATTATTTTTTTACTTTTTAGTGTATTTTTTGTTACAGAATATTTTATTTTTGAAGTCGGGTTTCCATTTTGTCAAAATAGGTTTTATTTCTCGCTTTTAGTGATTTTGAAGTTCTATAACTTATTTTATTTGTCTAAATATGGGTAGACCAACTAAACGACCTACTAACTATTAGTGCATTTCTTTATAACACATTTTTTTTTATCCGTTTTTTTTTTTTTAATTTTTAGTCCATTTTTTCATAACATATTTTCAGTTTTTTTTACATGCATTTTGTTTTTTTTTTGTAAAAATGTTTTTTTTGGGGTCGGTTTTTTTTTGTAAAAAATTTTTTTGAAGTCGGTTTTTAAAAAACTTTGTTTATTTTCCCATTATGAATGAGTATATCCTTTAAAAAAAAAAAAAAAAATCGCAGAAATCGGTTATCACGGTGATTTTCCTCGATTTCCCGGGGATCCCCTCATCAGAATGCGATTTGGTGCCAATGGGACCAATGGGAAACCAAACCAAATAAAAAAAAAATTCAAAATCGGTTCATAAATGACGGAGTTCTGAGGTAACACACATAAAAAAAAAAATACAGACGAATTGAGAACCATCCTCCTTTTTGAAGTCGAGTTAAAAAGAACACAACAATCGTGGCCAAATGTACAATGCATCTAGTGTTCCGTCAAACAGTTGGAATTTTTGTAAAAAAAGTGTAAATTTTTATTAATAGAATATTATTATATGTATTAAATAGCGTAGCTTTATTAGAAAGTTTTTTCTGTGACAAAAACTTGATGCATAGGTGCATAAATCACTCTTCAAAATTTTTAACTTATATAGATAGATAGATTGTAGAGGCTGCCCTGGACGGGACACTTTGACCATAAGGTCCATTATGATGCCTAAGGATGTGAGGATGTGAGTGGAGTGGAAGGAATTTTTGTGTATGACTAGGAAGTGGTAGGATATGCGGCTGCAGCCGCCTATGAAAGGAACTATGCTGATATTCATCTGGAGTTCGTGAAGGAAACTGCAGAAAACCTTCTCAAGCATAGCCGGTTACTTCATTTTTTTCCATACGCCGGCAGTTTAGTCAATCAACCGCCCCTTTTTTTAATTTTTATAATTGACAAACTGCCGATGTCGGGATTCGAACCCATAACCTCCCAGTTTCCAAGTACTGCATACTGCGCAGACATAACGCCTTAGACCCCTCGGCCACTTGGACTGGTAACATTTTTAACTTACATGTAGCTTTAATCTCTAGGAACGTATAACTCCCGCAAGAGATGTCTAAAATCTAGCAACTTGAATATGGTCTATCTATATCAAAATTATGATTAGCATCCCCTTATATGATCTAACAAATTTGATCTTTCGGGTACCTACTATAATGTAATATATAGTTGTTCTCAGCGTCGGACTGGCCATATAGTCGAGGCGGCGTTTGCCAGCCGGGCCCTAGCGTGCGCGGCCCCCTCCCCCCGGGCCTGGCTTGCGAGGTTTGCCACAAGCCAAGCGGTAGGTACGGTAGCCTAGGGCCCGGCTCTTGCGATCTACATGTAAAGTAGATAGTTCATACATACTTAGAAATGAAACAAAAAAATTAAAACTTGTTTTAGAAATTTCTGAACGGCGATAACTTTTGAACGAATCAACCGATTTTGACGTGTATCATAATACACGACATTTGACATTGTTTAAGAGATGCATTATATAGATACGATTTTCAGCGCTGAAGCGCATTAAAACGTGTCTTTGCCTCTATTAATAATAATTAATAATTCATTTATTGATTCTTTTTTCCGCAATACAAAGATCGTACCGAATAGATCAATTAAGTTTCATAAAAAAGGGAAATGGACATGATCGGACAAGAATTGTTGGATTCGTTGATTATATTAAACACTGAATCGGATCTTATCAAGGATGACGAGAATAGCAGCTTTTACGATCGAGTTATCGACAGCATAGCTGAAACTTCTCCTCTTTAAAAAAAATGTTGATTGGTTAGCTTTCGATTTGTTAAAAAGTAATTGGAACTATATTAAACTATTACTATAATGCTAAAAGTGAAGCTGACTGACTGACTGACACACTGATTTATATAAAACCTAACCCACTTCTAGACATGCTAGAAAGATGCGGTTTTTGCATTCGTCGCGAAATTGCTTCAAATTGACGAGAAAAATCGGAAAACTTCAATTTTTTCATTTCAACCCCCGGAAAATCGGAAAAACATCCCCCAAATTTACGTTTATATGTTCTATACATGCTAGAAAGATGAAATTTTCACCAATCGACCCGAAATAAAGTCAAATTAACATAAAACTTCATAACCTCCATCGCAACCCCCCGAAAATGGGAAAAACACCCCTAAAACTGCCCCTTTCACTTCTATTCATGCTAGAATGATGCGGTTTTTTGCATTCGACGCGAAATTGCTTCAAACCGACGAGAAAAATCGGTAAACTTCAATTTTTCAGTGCAACTCCCCCGGAAAATCGGAAGAACATCCTCTAAAATTACGTTTTTCTGTTCTATACATGCTAGAAAGATGGGATTTTCACTAATCGGCCCGAAATAACGTCAAATTTACAGAATATTTTGAAAAATTGCATTACCTACATCGCAACCCTACCGAAAATGGGAAAAACATCCCTAAAACTGACCTTTTCACTTCTATTTATGATAGAAAGATCAGATTTTTCCATTTGACGTGGAACCGGTTCAAGATAACAGAATTATTTGGAAAAAGTTAATTTTTCCATCACAACCCTTCGCAGTTGGGAAAAACACTCGTAAAACAACCTTTTTCCTTCTATACATGCTAGAAAGACGCAGTTTTTTGCAATCGACGCTAAATAGCTACAAATTAGCAAGTTAATTCGAAAAACTTAATATTTTTTATTGCAACCTCCCGGAACATCGAAAAAACACACCCCAAAATTACTTTTTTCAGTTCTATACATGCTAGAATGATAGGATTTTTACCAATCGACTCGAAATAAAGTCAAATTAACAAAAAAATTTGAAAAATTTCATTACCTGCATCGCAATCTTCCGAAAAGTGAAAAACATCACTAAAACTGCCCTTTTCACTTCTTATCATGTTAGAAAGATCAGTTTTTTTTATTCGACGTGGAACAGGTTTAAAATAACAGGATTATTAAAAAACACAAATGTTTCCATCGAAACCCTTCGCAAATGGGATAAACAACCCTAAAACTACCCCTTTTCTTCTATACATGCTAGAAAGATGCGGTTTTTTCTACGCAGAATAACTGCAAATTAATTGGTTGATTCGAAAAACGTAATTTTTTTCGTCGCTATCTCTTGAAAATGATAATGTGAGACCTATCTATGCGCAGTCTCCCTAAACCCACTTCCCCCTCCCTGAAAAAAACCCTCTAAATTCTTCCCAAAAAATTACCCCACCTCCATTAATTCTCTAATGGTAAGTACTTTTTGATAAGTATTTTTTTCAACTTTTTTTACAATTCATGTAATGTTAGTTTCTGTCACGCGGAGCCACGGGGTCAAAGGGATACTCCCTTGCGAGCAAAGCGAGTAATATATATAAATGTGATAATAATTTGTATATTTCATTATTTTTCGATAGTGTCCCATCTACCATAATCCCGTTCCGGGCCCTGGGCTTGTGGGAAGCCACCCGGGCCCTTTCGGTCCAGTCCGTCCCTGGTTGTTCTTATGACAATATTTTAGTATAATCTACTAAAGACTTGTATGAAATAATGGCGTTCTATATATATTTTGATATCCTTTCATTCTGTAAAGAAATTGCTTCGGTGTACAGAAGAGTTTAATTTTCTTAAAAATATCAGAATTAAACATTGAATAACATAATTTATAAAATAACATGAAATGTATTTTATGTGATGTTAGCAATAAACTGAATAAACTACGGCTATCAAGGGATCATATAAAATACATTCAGGGGATTATATAAAAAACATGTTACTTGGTATGGATTCTGATGAAATATCGAGCACACATTGGATACCGCGGGCTGTGTTTTACATTTTGATGAAATTTAAATTGGACCAGTTTATTTGGGCAATGGTGGTGATTAAAGTATTAATATTGCTCTCGATTTATTCCCTAGTAGCATATATTTTAGGTATTGTTTTCAATATTGAAAGGAGATGTAGAGTTGTCACAAAGCCTTATAGAACTGAATGTCCATTAAGCTAGCAGAGCAACCAGATCAGAACACAATTATAATTGTCTCATAATTAGACGTTAACTAAATTCTAATTAAATACCCTAATTAAAAATGAAATGCTCTTTGTTGTATAGTGTAACTTAAAAATCTGATATTAAATACAATATAATTAATTGATTTTTTAAATATTGCTCTGCTGGTTAAGCTAGCAGAGCATGCGATTACACAGTAGAACAAAGAGCATTTAATTTTTAATTAGAGTATTTGATTAGCATTTAATTATTTTAATAATTTGATATTAAATACAATATAATTAATTGATTTTTTAAATATTGCTCTGCTAGCTTAACATTCAGCTAGCAGAGCATGCGGTTACACAATACAACAAAGAGCAGTAAATTTTTAATTAAGGCACATAATTAGCTTAAGAGCATGCGGTTATACAGTGAAACAAAGAGCATTTAATTTTTAATTAGTGCATTTAATTAACATTTAATTAGCGTCTAATTATGAGATAATTATAATTGTGTTCTGCTCAGGTTGCTCTGCTAGCTGAATTGGGTTTAAAAACATAAAACTCGACAAAAAATGTACGAAACAAGTCTGAAGAGCCTTGTAAATATTCCACGTAGTCGAAGGCCCAAAATCGATGCACAAAGCAAAACTGTAACAATTCCCGGCCTTCGACTACGATAAATATTTACAAGCGTCTTCAAACTTGTTTCATGATTTTTTCGTAGTCGGGTTTTTGTTTTTTAAGCTTATTTATTTACAAAAAATGTGTTGTCTTGTTATTATTTTCACGTGTATCTTCTTGGAATGTTCCGAAATTGTAATATGGTAAATAGATATAATATTTTACGGTCACTTGGAGGTCTTTTACAGTCTTATGTCTTAGAGATAGTGTATACTCGACAGCAAATGGTTCGTTATTTTTTGAAAGTTTTACCGTTAAATTGGGTTGAATCAATTTGGTTACCGAAAAAATGTTTCTAATAAAGGTCGTTCGTTTTATAAATAACAACTTGTGGTCGAAAAACTGTACGAAAATCGAATGAATTCAATACAAATCAACCGTAATTTAACACAATACAACCGATACCACTGATGTTCTGATAAATCATTTTTATACACGGTATATAATATATACCAGGGTATATTTAGAGTTGATACCGACTCTGTAACGGTTGAAAATATGGAACGCAGAAAAAAAATGTTGGCACAGGTGTTCATAAAATGACCTAATTTGTCTATCCGTCTGTAAACACGATAACTCAAAAAAAAAGAGATAGCAAGTTGAAAATTTGTGTGTGTGTTCTAGGACACAAGGGGAAAAATTGCCCATCTTTCAAACAGAGGAGAACAAAAATTTAAAGACGAAAAATCCTTTTAAACTTTTAACAAGCAACTTTTGTTTGAAACTTTTTTTTATAAATTCAGTATATACCGGGTATTTAAGCAAATAACTCAGTTAGTTGCTTAAAATATAGTTTTACTAAAATATTAAGCTATTTTAAAACTGTTACGAAGGTAACAATTTTTAAGCAAAGGTTTACATGAACGAAGATACAATTAGTATTTATTGGTAAACCTCATATTTTGCACTTCAATTAACCTCAATAACCACACTTTCAAAATAATATTAATCCCATAGACACTAAACAAGGATACATAACTCCATGTAAACAAATAATTGGCAAAAATAAGATGTCAGTAGTGTTCCTTCGGCACCGGAAACAGAACAGAGAGTATAAGTCGGGAGTTTTAATTGAAAAACATTACGCATTTATAGTATTATAAAAATTATTTCCAGCCAAAGTATTTTTCCAATAAAATATTTTTTTAAATAAATGATAAGTAATTTCAATTTTTCAATAAGGAATTAGTTGAAGTTGAAGTTACAGTTGAAATTCGCAAAATAATTACATAAAAATAAAAAAAAATAAATTAAATGAAAATTGTAAAAATGAAAATAAATTATTGAATCAGATATTAAATTAAACTTTTATTTATTAATAATAATGCTCAAAATTAATATTTAATATAATGTCATACAATTTAATTAATTTTGGAATATTTATACTAGCTTTTGGTACTTAAAAAAGTCTTGGTTTTTAAACCCAATTGATCCCGTTGCTTATTGTCACAAGCACTACCACTTTTACAATTGTTTGCTGCACATCCTCTTCCCATTTTAAATGTTTTTTAAACAGTTCTTATTTAATAAAATTTTTTAAACAAATTTCATAGTTCAAAATAATCACTTTGAAATAAAACTAGTTACTTTTGGCTATTACATTTCTATTTATTATAATATACCGTACGTTTAGTTTACATCTTCGCATAGCAGATCTCCCACGAGTATGAGAGAGTACATATGTGTACATTAAAACCTCCTTCTCATATACATTGCTTAATGTATACATGTGTACTCTCTCCTACTAGTGGGAGATCTGCTATGCGAAGATGTAAACTAAACGTACGGTATTTCACTTCGGTACGGATGAGTTCCTATCAACAACTAGCGACCCTAGCGGCATAAAAAGTAAATATAACTTCTACCATTTCATTGCCATATTTTGTCAATTTTCCCGTTTGAGTTAGATCTCCTTTATATAGTCTCCATGAACCACACTTTCAAAATAATATTAATCCTATCAAATTGAAAACAAAAGAATACAAAATAAACTTATTTTCCGTCTCATTTTTATAAATGATGATTAAAGGTATTTTAATGTCAAACAGCTTTCTTTTGTCTCTTTTTCTATCTATGGATTATCAAACGATAAACACAACTGTGATTTTGCCGTCTTAAATATCTTTTAAAGAAAAACAGAAAATCATTTAATCTCATAAAGTTTTTTCATAAAAAGTTGAGAGTATACAAGAACAAAAAAAGTTTTACATATCTTTTATCTTCATTTAAATTATAAATTATTACTGACTTCTTTTGAAAGTAAGAATAATTCCAAATTTCTAAAGAGAATTTATGTGTTTGAAAATCAAACGTATTTTTGTTTCATATTTGTGAATCTGGAAAATTTTTATCGAAAGTAAACTAGTGACCTTAGAATTTAACTTTGAAATTATAGATTCTAATTTATAAATTTAAAAAAAATATTCGTTACGCAGGAGCTGCATCAACTAAGCGAATTTCCTTAGAATACATAAATCACTCTCTAGCGGTCATAATTTTAGTGTGATCAAAATGAAATATAATATCTGATATGACTTTAGTATTTGCAAAAATTAAATTAATTCAGAGCCAGAATAGAACGGAAACGACAATCAAAATTTTTTACAATAAAATATATTTCATGTATTCATGTCAAACAAACACAAAATATTAAATACCTCTCTTAATATTAGAATAATCGAAAAATGTATAAGGAGTAAAGTTGTAGAAAATCAAGTTTGCTACAATTCATTACTTGATCATTTCTCTCAAACTCTAATGTGATATTTAGAATTTCAACTTCCAATCTTTAATTGTAAATATTTCTGTAAATATTAGTGTAACAGAAAATTGATTAGAAAAAAAATTACAGTAAAACTTAGTACCTACAACTTAACTCCTGATAAAATTTTCAATTTTTCAAATATTAAGGGAGATAGTCAAATTTTGTGTTTCCTCCTCCCTCTAAACCCCCATTCCCTTCGCCCGATTTTACCCATTGACGAACATGACCTCTAGAATACCAAAAGCGCCTCAAATACCAAATTCCAATCGGAATAAAACTGTGACCGCTAGAGAGTCCACAGACATTTAAAAAAAATTACAGATATATATATATATATATATATATATATATATATATATATAATATTATCCTATATCCTATTATACTATTATCCTATTCCTATTCCCATAACTATTCCTAAAACTTTTCCTAAATTGATTAAATAAGTTATTTTTCAATAATTGGTAGGGCAACCTGTATTGAAACATCGTTCCGCTTACACTCACTCAGCTCATGGCGAGCCCAGTGGCTCTGAAGAGTTATCCATGCCCACCTCTGGGTCATGCTATACTAACGGAGGAACGGAGGAGACTATCGTTTACATAATTTGCGTTATATGCCTGAACAATAATAACATCAATTCGAAAATCTATGTTTGATATGAAAAATCATACATATCTTGGCTAGGGATCGAAGATATATATATATATATATATATATATATATATATATATATATATATATATGTATCAAAGTGGTGAAGAAAAGTCTTGCTCAAGGCAACATATTATATATATTGCCTTCATCAACATATATATACATATATATATACAAATTTTAGCGATAGTGAGTTTTAACATCTAATAGGTAGGATGGACATTTGAAGAAATTTTTACGAAATTCCAACATTGGTGCAAAAACAGTAGCTGTATTTCCATTGGAGGAAATTCGCTAAAAAGAAGTTGGTATCAAAGTGGTGAAGAAAAGTCTTGCTCAAGGCGGTTAGTTATCTCTGTATATCTCTGTTAAATTTATGATGCCCTAATCAATATGACCATGAAAAAAGAAATGAGATGTGGGGTGACCACAGTCAGTAGGTTCGAGTCTGGATAATCTGAAAATCACAGAGCATTTAATATTTTCGTCGATAAAATTATATGAATTGGAGCTCATAACATCTTTGTTTACATGGCATTATTGTCGCGACTCGGTACAAAAATATTCGGTACAAGTGGCTAAATTTTTCATATTTCGTATAATATAATAATAATTCTTATTATAATAGCAATATTTCAACCGAAAATATATCTACACCGAATTAAATACACTGACTTATCTACATCCCTGGCACACAAACACACACACACACACACTAACGTAGTAAAAGACAGTGCTGGCTGGAGCTAATTAGTCAGGTGGAATACGATCCGTGGGGAAGGCCCTACAAGGTTGTCATGGCTAAGCTCACGGGCCAGGCAAGATAACAACCCACGTGCGCAGAACAGCTGAAGAAGAAAGTGACCACACTTTTTCCAGCTCAAAAGCCCGTCCATTACCACGTGGAGGAACAAATGGGCGAATAAATTCCCCTGACCACTCGAAAGGAGCTTTTTCGAGCCTGCAACAAAGTAGGGAACACCAAGGCGCCGGGCATGGATAATATCCCCAATATAGCACTAAAGACAGCGATCAAGGCTTCTCCCAAGCTATTTCTCGACATGTACAATGCATGCCTCGCAGTGCAGACCTTCCCCAAGCGATGGAACCGGTAGAGATTTGTCCTATTGCCCAAGGGTAACAAACCGCCCGACAAACCTTCGTCGTACCGTCCTTTGTGCATGTTGGATACAGCCAGGAAAATCTTGGAGAGGATCATCCACAATCGGATTGAGGTCGCTATTGGACACTCCCTTGCGGACAACCAATACGGCTTCAGGAAAGGAAGATCAACGATAGATGCCATCAACCACGTGGTCAACACGGCGAAAGAGTCTATCTGTGGAACACGATGGAAACGGGGATACAAGAAGTACTGTCTACTTGCAGTCCTTGACGTAAAAAACGGCTTCAATTCAGCCAGATGGGGCATCTGCTTGGCGTTGGACAGGCTAAAGGTGTCCGCTTATTTGAGGAAAATGATCTAGAGCTACTTCGACAAAAGAAAACTGATGTACGAGACTGAGAAGGGACCACAGCATTACCGAGTTATCGGAGGAGTACCCTAGTGCTCGGTACACCAAGATCAAGTCCGACACACGAATGAAAACCTACGGTGCGTAAAGCATTTCTCCCCTCCTTGAAAACACACATACACATACACACACACACATACACACACACACACATCGAAGTACATCGGTCGGAACATAGTTATAATACTATAACTAGACATTGCGAAAATTTGGTAACCGACCAAACAACAAAGGATTTTATAACAACCTAACTTTAATTATAAACCATTGTTATAGCTTGGATAAATTTTCCCGAAACTGCATTGAAAGCTTGTATGTTTTTTTAATCTATTCATGAAACTCTGTACGTTTTTTTCGTTGGACCCGTCAGAGCCCACCGAACTGACAACTCAAGTGATTGTTTCCCTTTGCTTGGACTATTTCTTCCTTGTTTCTTTTACAAACACTGCACTGCTCCGAAAAGTTGACGACTAGAGGTATATTCATTGTTAGTATCGGTGGCATTCGGTTATGTTATACTAACAGAGTTGGGAAGCGTTTAATTAATTTGTCATGTTTGTTTGTTTTTTTCCCGACCAGTACTCTACCATCTGAACTGGCCGGATGCTATGGTCATGTGCGTATAATTTTTCAATATGTGATGTATAGTATATGTGTCTTTTAATACTTTTTATTCCTTGACTATTTACGTATATTTTATTGTTTTATGTAAACTTTGTGTCATTGTTAGTATAATTGCCTTCCGGTATTATGATCGTGGGTTCGATCCCTAGCCAAGATGTGTATGATTTTTCATATCAAACATAGATGTTATAATTAATGTTATTATTGTTCAGGCATATAACGCAAATTATGTAAACGCTAGTCTCCTCCGTTAGTATAACATATCCCAAAGACAACCATAAAAGGTTCTAAAAATTTTCATCAAATATTTTTCTATGGACCTATCGTATTTGTAATGGTATACTTGCTCCGCAGGTTTTTCTTTCATTAGAAGAAACAGGTTTATGATTAATAAGCTCTATGGTTAGATCTTTTACCGATAACAAGTAAGTTTATCTCATAGAATGTTAGTTTGAGAGCCAGAAAATACAGAAACATCGATAGATGTTTGATTTTTTGCTTAGACATGTGATGTTTGATTCGAGATTATTCTTATATATCAGAAATGAATTTGATGATGTTGTGGATAAAGAAATAATCTGATGGTTGATTTTGCATTTATTTTATTAAATATCCACTAAGAATAAGTTTCTTAAATTCTTTTAATTTATTTTATTTGAGTGTACAAATGATAAAACGTGTAAATGTTAAATCCAGAATGGTTTTATTTTAAATGTGTTACTATGTTAATCAATACAATAACTGTTCTATTTCGCTGGCGTTAATCGTCACAGTACTTCCACACCAGTGACTGGATACGTAGTGAAAGACACGATAAAAAGTAATTTATTTACGGACGAAAGTGAAAATTCTTGCGCTTCTTGTCTCTTTTGGTTGATCGTCTTTGGTCTTTAGTTGCTTTCATTGATCTATTTGAATATCGATTGAAGTATTTAATGATTGATTTCCTTTCGTTTCTTATGCGATGTTGTTCGATGATTATTCGTCGTCGGTTGGAAGAAAAGCTGCCTGTTGGGACTAGTTAAATTTTATCCATCAATTCACGCAGATGTTGAACGAATTCGGTATCAAAGCTGTTGATTTTTTCGAAGAAATCGTATGGTATTTTCAGCGTTGCGCCATATACTATTCCTGTAGTTGTTGCTTTGATATCATCTTTGTAAATGTTTCAAAGGGCGAGCATGACTAGTGGCAATATTTCGATCTAGTGTTCGTTGTTTTGACATTTTAGCGCTGCTTTCATAGTTCGGTGACGACGTTAGATTAAACCATTTGCCTGTGGATATCGTGATGGCAGATGTTTTGCATAAAACATTCGCCGTCATTTTGTTGAAAAGTTTCAAACTGTTGACCTTGATCGATGGTGTTTTTAGTTGCTACACCATAATGTACTATCCAGTCGTTAATTAAAACGATTGCAACTGTGTGTGCGTGGATGTCTTCGATTGGAATGGCAACTAGCCATCGGCTGAATCGGTCAATGCATGTCAAACAGTAGTGGAAACCGTTTGAATATGAGGTAGTCCAATTAAATCGATGCGAATTCATGAAAAACGTTTGCCTAGCCATGTACAACCTTTGTTTGCTGTTTTGTTGTGTTGAGCAATCTTCAGGATTTTTTACCTAAAATATAAGTATTTACCATTTCGGCGATGTCTTTTTTCATGTATGGCCATACAAAACGTTCACTGATTTGTTTATCGTTGCTTGTTACTTGATCGTTGCTTTATCCAAGTTGTGAACTGAATTAAAAGTTTTTTGACGAAATTCCTTTGTTATGAATCGTTGCACGTGACGCATTACAAACAATATATTTTGTTGCATTCAGGATATTGATTATTTTAGTTGTAATATTGACTCGCTGTTTTTCAAAAAAACAATTTATTTTTTCATCGGTTTTTGAGGGTCGGCCACCTCTTCAAAATTGATTTGTTCACAGCTGTCGATATTTTCGATGCGAGAAAGCAAATCAGCCACAATGATGTTTTTTCCAGGGATGTAACGTATGTCAGTTGTGTACTTCTCTGGATTTTAAATGAATGAAAATGTAAAGGGTTTGTGATCGGTCAAAATTCTGCAGCTTTTTCCTACAACCATGAGTTTAAAGTGTTGATTGATAAATGGCCAATAGTTCACGATCGTATGTGCTGTAACGTTTTTGACGGTCGGCCATTCGCTTAGAACAGAAAACAAGGTGTTTAAGGTTGATATTATCCATAGCTGCGCCAACTGAAAAATTGTGAAGCACCAATTTTGCATCTGCAAGCTAATGCTTGTTTGCATTCATTAAATGCTTCTTCAGCATCGTCGGTCCAAATAACTGGTGTTTTATCATTCATTTTGCTACCTTTGATAAAAATACGTACTCGGCCCGAGTTGGTGCTTCTTCAGTCATGACACTGAATTCGAAACCTCCGAATGGTACCATAATTGCAATGTTAGAATAGGCTTTCTCTAAATCGAGTACTGAGAAAATCGATATACCGTTGAATGATTGAGCAAAATCGTGAATATGTTTGATTAATAATAAGATAATCGCAATTGGTCGATATTATCCAATCTTTATGACAACCATATTCAATGGATATACCCATTCACTGTTTGATGGTTTGCAAATTCCCATGTTTCTTAGATATTCGAATTCCTTTTTAGCAATTCGGTGTTTTTGGTGATTTAAGCGTTGCGCACGTGAAAAAAGTGACTGCTATTTGGTAATGATTTGATTTTTAACAGGTGTTTTTATCGAGTTTACTTTATTGTATGATGTTGGTGTTGTTATATCGATGAATTCCGGTAACAAATCTTTGTTGTCGCTGTTAATCGAAGAAACTGGTTCATAATCAGTGAATTTAGAAGCATATCGTTTTGTTTCCTTGTAAATGAGTAATTTGTTTTGACATCCACAAGTAAACTGCATTTCTTAAGAAAATCGGTGCCCAAAATGGGTTTTATAACATTCGCTGTGACGAAATTAAAATCGAATTTTTGACGAAATTAATAAAAAAATAAAAAGGTAATATTTTCGGTTAGATTTAATCTCCTTCGAATAAATGAACCGTGAAAAACTAAAGGTATCTATCAAAAGTCCGGAAAACATCCGTGAAAAATCCGAGAACAAGTCCGGTAAAAGTCTTGAAAAAGCACGGTAAAAGGCCGAGAAAGTCCCGGGAACAGCCCGGAAAACTTCCGGGAAATCCACAAACAGTCCGAAAACCGGCCATAAATATTCCGGAAACAATCTTGAAACAGTCTGGAAAAAATTGTAAAAACTCCGGGAAAAGTCCGGGAACAGACCAGGAACAGTCCGGGAATAGTCCAAAAACAGTCCACAAACAGTCCGGGAACAGTTCGTTAAAAGTCGGGGAACAGCTCAGAAAATGTCCGGGACAAACCACGGATAGTCCACAGTCCACAGGTTTACTAAATATAAGTCAATTGGACAAAACGCACTTTAGAAAAAAAAAATTAAATGAAATAAAAACTCTATGATACTTAAACCTGGTTGATTTGATTTGAATAAAAAAAAATAATTAGAATTAAAATAACTTTTCTTTTATTTCCACAATTAATTATTGAGTCTTTATCTCTGTTTAATTCAACAATTGGTTATTTTAAACTGAATGAATGCCACTTTAAATTCAATTTTAAACTTGATGATAATAATCGAACAATTGTCAACTTTAGACTGATGATAATAATGTCTTATTTAAACCTGATTGAAATCGGTAAATTTTTCCGTTTTTATATGGTCCTGGGTCATTCTAGAAGGGTGCTTGTTTGTACCAAATAGAATAAATGCTTTTTCGAAAACATACTTCTTCTTATAGATTCGTCCAGAACACTTGCGCTTCAGCCATGGTCGTATTCAAAGAGGTCAGACAAAATTTATTAAAAGTTATAATGGATTGATCCGGGTAGGGCCCAATACAATACAATATAATACCCCGTTTGTTAAATGTCTCAAAGCACTGGTTCACCGGTTATGTATAATATACATAAAATATTTACCGATCTCAATTTAAAAAAATTCTTATTTACAAAATTTAATTCGTACTTTCTAAACGGTTCCATGATATTTGACTACCCGACAAATTATCCCCCGACAAAATATCCCCGGACAAAATATCCCCAACACAAAATACCCCGAACAAAATATCCCCAAGACAAAATATCCCTATGGCAAAATATTGACGGACAAAATATACTCAAAAAAAAAATTCTCTAGCCAGAGTTGAGTTTATTACACATATATTAAATAACAAAAACCGCTAAATTAAACATTTAACAAGAATTTATTAAACAAAAATAATCAAACTTATTGAATATTTATCACTTACATAATTGACATCATAAATCAATTAACATATCATGACGCAATTTCTAAATATTAAACGTTAAACATAATTCCATTTTTTATCATGTCGACTATTTAACAATTTAACTATCTAACAACAATTTAACAATTTGAAAATTTAATTTAACAATTTAAAAATTCAATTTAACAACGATAATTCTTAAATTACATTTAATAAATATTAATGCTAATAATAATAATCATGATAATAATAAACAATAATAATAAATAATACTATTTATTCTCATCTGGAATAAACCAACCCAACCCAACCCAACCCAACTCCCACCGGGGCTTCGACCCTGGCCCCCTTCATCATCATCATCATATCATCGTCATAGGAAGAAAATTAAAAATTATTTCCATTTCTTTCAAGAAATACATTAAATATCCTACACTATACATATATCATGTCAGGGGATATTTTGTCTTGGGGATATTTTATCCGACCGTATTTTTTCCGGGGATATTTTGTCTTGGGAATATTTTGTCCTAGGATATTTAAATATCCACTAAGATTTTCACTAAGATGTATTTTGATGTCTATTTCTTAAGATGTTTATCCAATAAAATGGTTTAGATTAGTCCATAGTCCACAGTCTAAAGACTAAAGTTTTGGCCTTGTAGCAGATTTAAATATTAATGTTCCAATGACCTTGAGAGTAACTTCCATTAACGGCTATCTGCCATAAACATGCAATGTGACATCAAGCGAAATTTTATTTTTATCAAAGATATAAAAAAAGTCGATTTGTCTCTTGTTTGAATACATTATTCTGGCACGCGGAATTTTTTTAAATTAATGACTGGGCATATAAGAAACGTACGCAAGTCCCGCATTATTTTCCGGGGAGATATATAATATATCGCTAACTGTCTCAATATGAGACCTATGCATTAAGATACTAAATAAAACAACCAACAAATTAAGTTTTTGCGCGATGGCGCTTGTCTACATTTCCGGATAAATGTTACTGAAGAATTAGAAAACAAATTTTACGAACCGTAAATAGATCGACGTGGAGAGTACTTAGGCTATAGCAGGACAGCTAATTGAATAATTAAGAAAAGAAGTTTTAAACTACAATCAACAGATAAAATACCTAAGTTATGAAACGTTGCCAGTCTTTATAAGTAGCAGAGCGTGGAATGGAGTATTCAAATTTGAATTGAATTTTTATCTATTTTTCCTTCTTATCGGTTAAATTTTGAAACAACCCCTCGCAGTGAGTTTCACTCATACCATAACAAAAAAGGGCATTTAAATTCAATTAACAAACTGAAAAAGGCCTTATTAAGAAATAGTATGGAATAATAATTGTTTCAAAATACTACAATTTTTTTTTAAATTTTCAAAAAGATAAATATCCCAAACAATAGACACTTAATGGTATTTCGCAACCGAAATGAAAACAGCAGTTGTAAAAATAAATTATAGACTGTTGAAAATTAAAGTACTGTTGAAAATAAAATAAAATTATGTGAAACAATAGTGAATAGAATATGAAAGTTTAAACTACTGGACTATAATTTTTTCCCTAATGAATGGTAACTAACACTTTACTGAAGAAAATTTTTTCCAGCTTAAATGTAATAACTGATGATGACAATGTTATATCAACCCACATATTATTTTATATAGCAATTCCTTAACCTTCGTACAAAAAAAAAAAACACTAGCAAAATCTAAACCCAAAGGATTTAAAAGGAATAATAAATATTTCAACATTTATATTCTGTAACCACAACAAATTTTAAGTGCCTTGTCTGTATAAATATATAAATTTATTATTTTTTAAAGCATTCTCTTGCAATATATTAATGATTCACTGCGCACATATATTATTTACATTAATTCAGTACATATTTTAAAGTATTTCATAATATTTTTATCAAAACTGTCAAACCGATTTACACATGAAAAAGCTGGTGACAATGATTTCATTTCACATCCTGACACATTCGAGGTATACAGTGTGTTTATATAATATTGTGTGCACCTCTGGTTTAAATAGTTCAAAATCCGCAACCTCCTTGATATGCGGGTGGAGGTTTGATAAAGATTTCCTCAACCGACAAAGGGGAAATGGCAAATGTTCTAGTATAATGGTATTTTAAAATAAACTAGTATTCATGTTATAAATCAATTTATCTATCAATCTATCCATGTTATGAATCAATTAACCTTTTTCCTATGAAGATTTAAAAAAATCCATCAGAGGCTGCTCTAGTGGCGGGGTTACATTGACAGCAACGTTAAGCAACGTCATAACTGGACAAGAAATTCATTTTTTTAAACTGTTCAAAAAGCATCTTCTTTGGCTTGATTTGGGCTTTATTAGGCTTATATTTATTAGGCTTTGTGGATTATTAGAAATTTTTATGAAAAACTCTAATTTTAGAAGCAAAAACTCGAAATGGCGATTTTTAACGGTTTCTCAAGAACTACTGATCCAAATTCAATTCAAGACACGTCAATCGATAGGTTTTTCCGATACCTATATTTTTCCTGATCGGAGTTCAAGTTTTTTTTTATTCGCAAAAAATAATTTTTTCAATATATTCTGGTATTGGTATATGCCAACAACTGGTTCTGGTCCAAAAATTACTCAAGAGGGTGGTGATTTCCTCCAGTATTTATTTGAATTTAACATCTGACTTAGTTGATTTCATCTTTTTGAAAACAATCGAAAAATGTATGAGGAGTAAAATTGTAAGCAATCATGTTTGCTACAGTTCATTACCTATTCTTTTTTCTCAAACCCTAAAATGTACAGAAATATTTCGAATTTTAACTTTCAATCTTAAATTTTAAATATTTCTGTAAATATTAGTCTATGTATATTAGTGTAGTGTTTCTTCCTCCTCGCCACACAATCTGCACACAATGAAACCGATATGGAGTCCATTTTGTGTAGATGCTTCCGCAGGAGATAATGCTCGGTAATGAATCCGGTAACCTTCCGCAGATGCATCCTGTTCCGCTTCAGTGCATCGCCACTTCGGTGAGATTTGCTTGCATTCCGAAGCAATATTTTCCCGAGCTTTTGTTGCTGTATATTTGCCCCGTGATCGTGGCGTTAAACATTCATCACCTATTTTCATGCAGTCCTTGAAATTCCTAAAATAGGCTCTGGGCCTATGAAGGGTATTCCGACTCCCTTTTTTGCTAAGGGATCCGCTTTTTTGTATCCTTCAAAACCACTGTGACTCGGTACCCAAGTCAATTTATTATTGTTACGTTTTGTCAGCTCCAGCAGTTCCTCCAGTCAATCCTTGACTACCCCTAAGGTGATCTCAGTTCCAGACAAGGCTTTTAGAGCAGCTTGAATGTCTGAGAGATTACATACGTTCTGGTTTATGTAGACTTTACCTAGGTTTTCACGGAGGCAAGCCAGTATGGCGTAGACTTCTGCTTGAAAGACTTCGTCATATTTTCCCAAGTTGAGGCTTATGTTTGTTTTGGGTCTTTCACGGTAAATTCCAACCCCGGCCTTTTCCTCAGTTTTGGATCCGTCTGTATACCAGACGATTCCTTTCTTGAGATAGGGTGGTTCTCCTTCCGTCCACATATCCCTATCACAGACTACAGTGGAAGAAGAAGTATATTTTGGGAAGTATATCAGTGCCCATTTTAAAAACAGGATCTGAGATGATTGATGTTCTCACGATGCTTGCATGTCCAACCTGATTTTTTGTAATACAGTTACTATTGCAAGATAGTCTATAGGCGCTGAATCTTACTTTCGCTATTAGTACAATATTTAGCGGAGTCAGCCCTAGTATGATTTCCATGGTAGCTGTGGGTGTAGCACATGGATCTAGTAATGCACACACAGGCCAGTTTTTGGATCCTGGATAGCTTTGTGCATGCTGTTATTTGATTAACCTTTGGGCACCACACTAGAGCAGCATAGGTTATAATTGGCCAAACTACTGTTGTGTACAGCCAGTGGATCATTTTGGGTTTTAGACCCCAGATTTTTCCACTTGCTCTCTTGCAAAGCATGAGAGAAGATTTGCTGTTTGTTATGTATTCCAGGCGAGGGTTCCATGATTGTTTGGAGTCTAAAATAATTCCTATGAATTTGGTTTCCCTTGCGATCTGTAGTCTTTCACCGAAGAGGATAGGTGATTTTATTATATCCACCTTCCTTTTTCGTGTGAATGAAATTAGTATGGTCTTACCTGGGTTTATTTAAAACTCTCGTTGATACACCATTCCTGTGTGAATCTTAAAGCGTTTTTCATCAGCTCCGAGATTGTGCTTTCACAGGGTCCATGGATTGCAATTATAATGTCGTTCGTTTATTCCTGCGTATAGTATACTCCTTGGTTGAAGTTCGTCAGTAAGCTATGTTCTGTCAGGCCCCACAGAAGTGGAAATAAGACAGCACCCTGTGGACATTCTTTGGTGGCGCTCACAGTGACAGACTCTCCAAGAAGAGAAGTTTGTATTGTTCTACCTATCAGTATAGATTTTATCCACCTGCAAAAGGTGTCTTCTTCTTCGTGCTGACTTGCAGAACTATACCCAATAGCAGTGAGTTTAAATCTATTTGAAAATTTGCTGTAGAAGAGCGGTGTCAGCAAGGAAATTGTGAGGGATATATACTATTGACATGACTCTGTATGAGACAAAACGTATTTTTCTTCAAGTGGTCCTATTACAAAGAGACATAGGGTATTAATGGGTAACCCTCTCTCTCCATTTCAAGCAAATTTATATATGAACCATTTAGAAATATAATCAAAGGAAAGTTCTTTATTTTTTTATCGCGTCGTCTAATAGTTACAAGAATCGTAAGGGTGGAAAATACAACCTTAATGAACCCCACGTTTTGTTGAAATTGAAATCAGACCCTTGGGCTTAATTTTGCATTTTTATATTATAGGTTTTATTATTATAGGTCTTTATAGGTTGCTTTTCTTAAATTTATGAATTTTTGCGGACTTTTCCGGGACTTTAATGCTTTCCAGATTGATTTTCGATCAATTTCATCAGAGGCTTTAGTGAAGTCTATACAGCATACGTAATGGCTACTTCTGAACTCGATAATTCTCAAGGAGTTTATGTTATCAATACATCCCCTATCAGATCGAAATACAGGTTCAATTTTGGATTCCAACCAATTTAATATAATTGTCACAAAATCTTTGAGCTCGATGTTAGTGAAATTCCTGTCCACTTGCTTCACTCACTTAAATTTCCTTTTTTCGGTATTTTGACTATAACACCTGTATTCCAGTCTTCTGGGAATTGTTCGTGTTCCTAAACGCCTCTAATTAATGGATATATAATTTTATCGGGTAAGTCCTTGTCAAGTTTTCAGATTTCCTTAGGTAGCATGGCTTTGCCGGGAGAGTTTGACTTCCTTCAAAAAAGTACTTTAACGTTAATAGATGATACTATTCTTCATTAGCTTCTGGAGGTTCTCCGTCGATGTCTTCTCCTCCATCATTTTTTATTTCCTCAAAGTGCCGTTTACAATGATTAAGTTAACGTTCTGCGGTTCGACAATTACTGCATTATTACCGATTTTGATGGACACGGTTTCTTAGAAGCTCTTATTCACTATAATTTTAGTGATGTGTCTTAGTTGTGGGTATTTTTACGTTAATCCCCCGTAACGCTTTTCTGAACCTTGCGGTAGATGCCACTACATTCAGCTTGAAAAATTTATTTCCTCACCAGATCTCCTTCGTTTATTAATTATAGTGTCAGCTGCTTCTTATTGTTTATTAAGTCCCATGGTCAGACAACCATTGCTTTCAGTTCTTTATTTGACAACCCAATATATGAGTACAAGTATCCGTCGTTGCTTGCTTAATTATTGTCCATTGTTGTTCGATTCGTCCTGTAGGGTTTTTTTCTTTACCTTTTCGTCATCATCGTTAAATAACAGGATATTGTTTCTTAAGTTCCAATTTAAAATCAGCACGAGTGTCTTTGCGGGCCAACTCTTTTGCGGATCTTATACGCGCTACCATCAGTTGTACGACTAACAAAATGTTCGGAGTCAGCGTCTTCACTTTCGTTGAGTAAGGTTCTTCTCCTTTTACGGGGACAATGGCAACATGACCTATTTTACTGTGCGTAAATATGTCAGCTGAAGACTATGCAACTTTGTGATAAATTATTCTGCACACTTAAATCCAAAGAGTTCCCAGTTTTAATTTATTTTACCTTAGCCGTGAGTCTCCTTTATTTGTTTCAGATTTTTATTGTTCGAGCCAACCTTTGAATTCATATCACCCATGATGAATAAATTGTCCTGCTTTCTAATTTTCCTCACAATTGCTATTCATAAAAAATAAAATTGTTCGTTAATTTCCATCTCAGCGTCCTCTGTAGGATCATAGCATTGTGCCAGACTTAAATTTAGTTAGGATATTAAGTTTTTGAACTTATATTTAATCATATTAAATCAACTGACTGATTTGTATATTGTTAACATTAGCGTAATCCAATGTGAAAATTGATTAGGGAGTTAGTTATTCGATCACCCAGAAAGCTTATAACTTTTGCCTGAAAAAATTTTCACTATCTTGCTTAGTTCTCGAGATATAGGACAAGCGAAATTGAAATGGAAGAACATCTATAATATACAATATATACCAATGTATAATATGTTTAGCCCCGCATGTTATCGTGTTTAGACATGATAACTCAAACACACAAATAAATAACAAGCTGGAATTTGTATGTGAGGTAGAGTTTGTGAATGGGAAAAATCGTACCGTGCATCCACCCGCCAGGAGTGTGGCCTTACCCATATTTTAAACTGTAAGAGATAGAAGCAAATTGTAAACACAAAAAATATTCCCAAGTTTTGTTGGAAATTAACTCAGTTATTTGTTATGTTCACTTGCTTTAAATAATTTTTATTATTATTATTCTTTATTGATATGCTTTACCTCTCATCGTTTTCGAACTAATATTTAGCGGTGTTTTGGTGTTTCAGAAATAAGTTCGTTAGCCAATTTCCATTTGCAATTCAGCCTAGTAATACGCCCAAAAGTTTTTGAAGTTATACTTCTTTTGGTGCGTTTGGAGAAACTGATCAGAGTATATTTTTAACTGAGGACAAAGTTGCACACGCCGATGTAACACACTATTCAGAAGCAATAGATAGTATTTTTATTAGGATAACATGTTATGGTGTAATAGTGATTGCCTATCTCATTTTAAAGATGAAATTGTATATTTTTCTTAAGAGTAGTTTTGACTATATTTAATATTATTTTAATAAATTATTAAAAAAGGAGTATACCTTCTTACGTGCGTACATAAGTACACATACAAACTTTTTTAAATTTAGGTAGCATTTTAATTTGAATACAGTTGAGTAGAAAGTGCGTAAGTATTCACTACTAGATAAGAAAAGATATTTACCAATCAGTAATTAAAGAAATACTGATGATATTTCCGTTGTCTAAGTCGATACATAGAAATGCGTAGAAATTAAAATTAATTACAGGTATAATTATTTTCTTGACATATAAGAAAACCTATTTATATAGAAAAAACTCAAATATATAAGGTAATAATTATTCAATAGCTCATACCATGTATGAGTGATCTTAAGAATACAGAAAATAGATAAGTTGAGTTTGTAGAACATCGCAAAATATCACATTTCACATAATTGTTTCAATATACAATGTTAACTTATAATAATATCTTCGGTTTACTACATCATCGTCAATGGTATAATAAATTTATTGCTAACGAAGAGTCATTAGTTATCATTTGAAGGGTAATCTTTCTTCTAACGTGATGTTATACGTTGTAATGGATTGTATTTCATTTCCTATATGGAAAAAAATTAATACAGGTCGGAAACGTTACCTGTATTTCTTATAATTTCTGATTTATTTTATAATTTCTGATAAATGAACATTGATTAAGAATTTTTTGATTGTTACTCATGATTTTCCTAAAAAAAACGAAAGATCCATGGAGCTGATATGCACGAAACTATTCTAGAAACTGTATTAGCAGCTTTTTTAGTATCTTAGAATATC